>JBAWJQ010004182.1:0-579639 GCA_037783105.1 Bactrocera zonata | reverse complement strand
TTTTGAGACATAAATCTGAAATTTTGCACGCATCGTTTTCTCCCCAAGTCGCTGCTTATTTCTTATATACAAACTGAACGATTGGAATAAAGTGCTTGCATGAAAAACTTTTCATTTGAGTGGATATCTCCATGAATTTTGGCATGGGTTATTGCCGAAGAAGAATCAGTCAATATCCGAAGAATTTGTTCCGATCGGAATCAAGTTTTTGTAAGGAATTCTTAGCATTTTGGAGAGGTATTTTAGATTCAGTGCAACCGAAGTTACCGATTTTCTTGTTTTTATATTTTTCGACTGTAGTTCATTACACGGACAATATGCCACCGGTGGATATTGATGTTTTGACGATTTGGGGCAATGTGACCACCCGTGGGCATTGGTGGATTTTCATCATGGGACATCGTGACCACCCGTGGTCACAAAACAAAACAGGAAAAAAAACAACAAAAATGCATTTGGTTTATCAAAAATAAATATCACAAAGTCACCTCAATCGCAAAAAATCAATAAAACTAAGTAAACAAATTTTGGTTCCAGCTTGTCAACTAAAGCACTACCCTTTGTCAGCATGCGGCCCACCGGTGCAGAAAAAAAAATTACCACGGTTTGGCAGGCGGAGCTCAAAGTGTTAAGGAACTTTTGTTTTTGTGTCGTACGCTGAGAAAGCAAAACCATGCAACGGCGGACAACCTCTTTTAGCGTGTAACTTGAGAACTATTTATTTATATCAAATATGTTATAAACTTCATTTTTGAATTGGAGATTATCTAAATACTCTTTATTTTTCTCTCAATATTTTTGCAATTTATTATCCCATAAAAACCTCAAATTCGGTTCGTGCTACCAGGTCAACTCCACTTCCAGAGCAATATACATTAGATCATCTAACAATTTTGTGTATTTCAAAAGTCTTGTTTATCCAAAATGGTTATCTTAGCGATCTTTACTATCTAGATAAAGGTTTTAAATGTTTACCTCTTTTCTTAATCATCTTTTCAACACTTTAAAAGCGATATTTCAGGGGAAACGAAATCGGCTCATAAATCCCCCAACACCATATATCACACGATGCGCTATTAAATCGCTCTCGGTGGCATCATTTAAAATAAATAGAGCTTTTTATGTCATCAGCTTTACCGACAACACCGCTGACACCGCTCCACCAGCGGCAACAAAATTTTGCATGCACTAAAAAAATCATTTTAATTTGATTCGCACAGCATTTATTGCTTAATACCGTTGAGTGACAATCGACACGAGCGTTTAACTAAAGAGCGCCAAGTGGAATACGAAAAATACATACACATAAACACAAGGATATATATACATACATACATACATACATAGGGGTCTGGGAGCGACTGCACCTGCGAAAAAATGCGAAAGCGCACAATGCCACAAAAACAACGAATAATAAAAAGCTTGAAAACGCAAGCATTGGCTGTAACAAATGCATAAAAAGGCCATAACAGGAATTAAATAAAATCAACGGAAATGACATTACATGAAACGTATAAAAGCAGATGCAGCGAAAGCGGAGAATGCAATGAAAATAAAAATTCCATTGACATAACGTTCGACCTTTTAAGCGGCGTGCAGGTGCAGTATGTGTAGGCGTGTGCGTGTTCGTGAATTTCCATTAAAAGGTACGCAGTTAACGGCAACTAGCGTGTGTAGGTGTTGGTAACAGCTACCAACGGAGTTATGTGTGTGTGTGTGCGAGAGCGGAAACGACAACGCGCGATAACTATATGGCAAATAAAATTATATGTTACTCATACGACATAGTGTCTCTCATATGCGCGATGAATGACTGAAAAAATTGTTAGTTATTGGCATGCAAGCTGCTGTGTACTAAATTCACATCAATTTATGACATCGAAAGTGTTGTGCATATGTGATTTGCGTTGAAAATAATAATTTTTCGGTATGTGTGAGTGTGAACGAAATTTTTTCGCTTGAGCTTCAAGATGCTGCTGTTGAATATTTTGATTTAGTGAAGCATTTTAATAGTACATATGTGTTAAAATGTTGTCTAGCGTCACAGTAACATGTATACTTTGCATGCATGCAGCCATGATAGCAACAAAACTAAACACCAACAGCAATTACTACTGCTTAAAGACAACAAAGTTTAGCAAATTTAATTTTTAAATATTTTTTAATAAATTGCATTCAGCTCTCGTAGTTCATATTTACCGTTTCATACTCTGGCGCCGTTGTAAACTGCGTTTGTTGTGGCATTTAGCAGAGAATATTGTTAATATAAGATTTTTCAATGTTATTAACTCATTTTAACATTCAAAGTGTTTCATTACAAATTACGCTAAGTGTTGTTGTACGTTTTACAATGTAAATCGAGGCCAATGTGTTGTGAAAATTGTGAGTTTTTCGTAGTTTTGAGTTAAATTTCGTGTTTTGAATTTTTTTCTGATTTGTTTTATATGTGCTTGGCTTTGTTTTTGTTGCTGTTGTTGTTTACTTTTTGTGGTTTTGCATACTATAATGGTGTACAAATGTATTATGCAGTATTTCCATTGAAATTGTTAAATGAATTTCGTAAAACTGCAACATTTACTAATTAAATTTGTAACCAAATTCAAAAAATTCTCATTAGGAAAATTACATCAGAAAACTGAAAGATTGCAGCTGGCTAAAAGCTGTGAGTTTTTTTTTAATTTGGCTAAAGAATTTTTCAGTAAAATTTGAAAATAGAAAGAAAAAGATAGAAACTGAAGAAATGGCTTTGGAATTGGAGTTGGAAAAAAACTTCTCTAAGAAAAATGTCGAGTTTTGAACGAAAGAGAAAGAAGTAGTGCTATTTTCTCATATGAACTGGCAGTAACATAGTATGCGTCTGTATGTAATCGGTATACATGAGTATACATGATCTTTTAATTCCAAAATATAAAATAAGCAAGCTCAACTCTCAATTTTAGTCAAGAAGCAAGCCTCAAAAAGGTTGATCCTGTGTTAGTAAAGTAAAAAAGTGATTTGAGTGAGCGGCGAGAGGAGTCGAATGGCGCTCATGCTCGTAAAATTTGAATGTGTGTTCACAAGCAATGAAAGGACAGACATAAAAGCAGGAATAGACACCAGAAAAAACACGCACGAAAAAGAACTCGACCGGTGGAAGCTGGTGAAAAGAGTAAGCTCAATACGTTTGATGGCTTGATTGGGTTAAGAAGTGAGAATACGGTGAATGATAATGGTTTTGTTAGACACGAGCGGCGAGTGTTTGCACGGTAGTGTAGGTAAAACAATGACGTTAGGTATGTAAGTGGCTTGATTGGATTTATAAGCAACACACACGAGCACACATTTGCGCATACTGCCGGGTGCGTGTGTTTGTTTTGTCTCCAGCCAAACATTTGACGTGAATAAATTTTGCATTGAATTAAATTACCCGAACTCAAATTGAGCGCAAACAAGTTTCAATTTGGTTTCAACACCATTTTTACCCACTTAACAGTGTTCCTAGATGGGGACAACCTCCACTCTTCGCTGCATTTGACTGCTGCGGAGATGAGTTCAAATGCGTTTGCATGTGTGTGTGGAAAAAGCTAGCAGTTTGTCTGTTGCCCAATTTTTGTCTTCGCTCCTATGAGATTTAACATTTACACCCAAATGTGGCCTCGATTGAGTAGGTTTCCCTGTCATATAATATATCTACTTATGGTACACACATATGTAAATTCTATATCTGTATACATATGCATATATTTATGACCGTATGTGTACCTAGAGCTCTGGTACCTAAGCTTTTGATTTAATTTCCAATATAGCTACTTTTTTCGAATAATATCCGTGGGCAGCATCTTTTTTGTGCGATGCTCTAAGCCAAATTGTGAGCCCCTTGAGTATCAGGGTGTATGCACCGAAATGCAAACAAAGTAATTTGGTAGATAATTTGTATGAAAAAGTGCTTGTTAAAAAAAAATTTTAATTAATTTTTTTTCATTGCCTTTTCTGTGCATTTCATTTAAATAAAAAAAAATGGAAAGAATATTATTTAATATTTTAGATACTACTCAAAAGCTTTTCTCAGAATGGTCTTGAGCTCAGCGACGCATTATCTAACCACACAAAAAAATGTAAGTGATTTTGTATATTTATTGCTTTTAATTAAAAATTACTTTTTTTAAATAGTAAAATTTATGTATATTTGCTTAAGTACTCGATATCGCTTATAACCTATGTGAGCCATTAGCGCTATGAGATTTGACGAGCGGAAATGTTTAAGTGGCAATTTTAATGGATTTTTTCATTTCACCTCATTCTGAAAACCAGTCGCTTGTGCACTTTACTCGCCCGGTGGGTTTAGCTTGTAGCTGAACCCGCTTTATATCGCCATGCCATGCACATATACACACACACACAGACAACTGCATATGCACAGCGTCGCTGTTGACAATATTCAATTCGATTTTTTCCCAAAGGTTTTCCTTTTTTCGCTCAGATTTTTTATTGTTGCCACATTACGTTTTATGCTACGTCCATTCAATTCTCTCATTTGCGGTTTAACCTTTTGACCTATTAAAATAAATTACTATGGATTTGATTATGCCAGTGTGTGTGGACATGGCGCAGCTTAAGCATGTGTGTGTGTGTGCTTGTATGCATGGGATTTGGAAAATTTAATTAGCACACAGTCAAAGTTTACTGCCTTTGCCATACTTAAGGGTAATTTAGTAGCATGACCCTTGACATGCTAATAGGTAAATGTATGTTTTTCCGACAGAGAAGCAATTTTCCATCTTGAAATAGATGTAATAGAAAAATGTTTGCGCTGTGATGCAGCTATGCAAGTTATTGCTTTAGAAATATCACTGACTTCATTTAAACACATTTGTTAGTGGTTGATGCTGCGTTAAAAAGTTTCTGGGACAACATTGAAGTCATCGAAAATATCAATAATAACCTGAAATAATCGGATTATCTGGAAGGTTTGCTTTAAGTAGGTAAATATTTTAAAATTAATCGAAAGCTTAGCAATTACCTAATTAATCTTAATGTCTCGCAATTGCTCCATCGTCTGTTTTGAGCAACGGTGGAGATAAATAAAATCATAACCTTCGGATGAAATGTTTAACCTTCGGATTAAATGTTTACCAAACTGACTTTTATATGATATGTATACGCTATGAACAGTTCTACCTATTTAGCCGATACAGTGTATATTCTTTTTGACAGTGCGTATACGTAACGCCGTCGGATTGAATAAAGTTAAAGTTAGTCAGCGCTCTCATCCATTTAAGCCATCAGATGTTAAGTCTAATAAAACCAGACATTGAGAATACGGCCCTTGGTAATTTAGTTTAGAAAACATAATGCATTTCGGCATTTCTGCGTTCATACTTTTCTATAAATTCTAGTTGTTCCAGAAAGAACCATTTGTGTCTAGACTTAGCGCTTTGCAAATTTAATTTTAGCATTTAATAGTATTTCCTCTAAATATTATTATTTACTTTTTCCACTAATGATCAGAATTTAAGTCATTAACCAATATTTCAGTGGTCCAAAAATAAAAAATTCTAAATTTCCATTATCGAAATATTCTACCAATTTAATTTTCATGGTTATACAAGTACTAAGCTGCAAATTTAGATTGAAAAACCAATTCCTAAAAAATTCTGTTTCTGAGAAAACTGCTATTTAAGACTTCACAACAAAAACATTGAAATGAGAAACAAAGCGAAAATGACTAAAAAGAAAATAATAACGCTTTTTAAAATATTTTTTCAAATGAATAATAGCAAAAGTTAAAATATATATTTACAAACTAAACTATAAATGAGAAATAGAGAAGAGAAATTTTCAAATCGACTTAGCGAATTTCAGCGGAACTTCTAGTTTCGCCTGCAAACTTATTTTCATTTAGAAGCAAAAAATAATAACAAAAGAAAAAAGTGAAGGAAAAGTAAATTTCGCACAGGCTCGCAAGAGGAGAAATTAAAAGCGTAAGAGAACAAATGAAGTAAGTTGCATGCAATGGAAAGGCAGATAACTCTTTGCAGAAGGTTCAAATTTCAACGCAGGGAATGCAAGTAATGACGATGAGAAAAGTAAAATAAAAAATAAAATAAATTAAATAAAATTAAATTTTTAAAGCAAAAAAATATAAAATATTGACATTGAAAGTAAATAATCAAAGAAAGTGAAAGTAATCTTGCTCAATACTTCGGTGTAATGCATTAGTTTCCATATGGCGGTGTAGTGGCAAGCATAGGGGGTGAGTGGTTGGAGGATATGGTACGTATGTGTAAGTGAGGTTATGTACAGTAGCGTGGTGTGTCGGAATTTTATATTTAAGTCAAGAGTATAAGTATCATATTTTTAATATTTAAAACAAAACAAAAAAATACTAAACATTTTGCCATTAAAAAAATGATGAGAGTATCGTGTTGTCGTGTAGCAGAAATTCTGCTCATGCTTTGAGTACTTTGCCTGTGTCAAAGTGTGATTTACAAATAGGATTTTTCATTATCAACAAAACTATTAGCACTTTAAACTTGAATATATGGTTATATACTAATACTGTACTCATTATATAAGTGTTATGCAGAGAACTTACCGTTGGCGTATTTAATAGCGGCGGCAGATTATTGAGCAGATTCGATGACTGTATATCGACGCGCACTGGCGGTGCTACTGTGGTCGGTGGGGCGGGTGTGGCAATGGGCACCAAAGTGCCAAGCTGCAAGAGACACAGAAAGAGAAAGAGAGAGAGAGAGGGAGTGTCAAAATATGATTTCGCAAAAACAAATATTAATAAATTCATTTATAAAATATGTAAATGCGCTTCAGGCGTTTCACAGTTAAATTTGTGTAAGCGCTTGAGCGCCACACGTCGCGTGACTAATGCTGAATAATGTTTATTCGCTTGCTTGGTTACACAAATGCGCACATACTCATAGATATTCTGTGTGTTCGGAGGCAGGCACGCGTTTCAAAATATGCAATCATAAATTTGTGATTAAATTGTGCATAGATTTTAATAATTCAGTACTAAAATGAGGGCACAACATAACGGGCAAGTACATATGGGAGTCGGAGTCTGTTTGTGTGTGAGAGAGAGAGATAAAAATTTGGCAAATAAATGCGTCGCAAGTATATAAACATAAACAGAAACCAAATTAATCGCTTTGGCCAAACAAACTCATATGTGATAACACATGTATGTACATTTCTATACACACATATATAGCATACAGTAGCATATAAACGCGGCACGCAGAAATTTGAAAAACAAATCAAGATCCACACAATGTACCCAGCAGAGAGAGTCGTATTTGCAACACAACCAGAACCATAAATTCTAGTTTATTTTTCTAACAAATAACATTTTTAATATATTTATTGCAATTTACAAATTTATTTTAACAAAACTTTAATTTTTGACCTGCTTGGACGTGGTTTTTCGGCTTTGGCTGATCTTTGCCTCGATATTCGAAAAATGCATCATCTGTTTCCAAGTCATAAGCATAGATACAAGACTCATTTCTAGTAATAATTAGCATCATCATTAGCTTGTTAGTCGGAAAGCATTGTTTTACAGACGTTAACGCGACGCTATTTTTCGGAAAAATTGGGTTATTTTAGAACCCATCATGGTTTCACTTTTCTTAGACCCAAATAATATTTGAAACTGATTTTGACCGATCTTTTCGATATTGAAATGAGGCCAGTAAGATCTTTGATTGTTAGTCGTAGATTCTCAAGCACCAATTCCTTTATTATATTGACGTGTTGATCAACAGCTGATGGATATCAACATGCTGGACGTGGTTCGTCGCCGACGCATTATCTACTCTATTTGAATAACTTGTTCTCAATAAAAATACTTCCTCGCGCCAAATAATCATCACCGAAGGCAAAACATTTTGGCATTAGATATTTGATTCCGCACACAAAATTTAAATAAACTTCGTTGTTGAATAATTTGACTCATCGTAAAAAATTAATATAGATTTCACTTTATTTGTGAGCTTTTAATAACACTGAATATCTCTGTTTATATGTCTTTAGAAATTTTTAAAATTTGTAAGTAATCTCGTGAATATATTAGAAAAGCAGTTAAAAATTACATTTTTTTGTTATTCACTGGGTAACTCCTCCAGTATACAACTTTAAGTTTTGGCATAATAATTACACTTCTTTACAATCACTTTCGGACTATTAAAAGCTGTTTCTTGCTAATTTTGGGTTGCTAAAATTAAAAATGGTAGTAAAAAAAAACCAACACAATCACTGGACAACAGCAGCGGTTAAGAATACACGCACATTTTGAGCCCAACACGCATATGAGACACTGTGTTGGCGGCGACGCAGCTCTGGTGAGATTTTTGTTCAGGAATTCTACTGCTTTTGGTTGTCGTTTGTAATTGCTCAAATGATTAATCGTTTTTGTTATACGTTAAGCGGCGGCAGTAGTGTGTGTGTGTGAACTGAGGTATGCAATAATTTTGCCGTTTAAGTTGAGCCTTTTGTTTGTGCGAATCACTTTTGATAGCGAAGTAAATGTGTATTTATGTTCATGCTTCACGCTCATACATTTGTGTGTGCTCAAGAAACGTTTATGTATTTTAGCTAGAAATTTATTTTTACAACATATTTAGCTGTGTTTTAGATATGATGGAGTGCCATGTGGCAAATGATAAATCACTTGAATGTGTTGACATACATACATATGTTTAAAAAAAAAGACAGGACAGGTTTAATTCAGAAATGCTTATTCATATTTTTTGGATTTTGAAACTATGTATACGCTTTATGTTTTCCAATTATTTCACGTTCGAGGTTTCAAGAAAAAAAAAAATAAAAAAAATATTATTATTCTTTATATAATTGAAGTTCTGAAGTAATTTTCAAGAATTTTGGAGAATTGACAACCCTTGGAAGGGTAAGAACTTGGTTTCACTTCAGAGTTGTGGACTTTCTGTAGTTGTACCGCGCTTGTGGTAAGGTATCTGGAGGTTGTGAATACAATAGTGTGTGAAAAGTTTAAAAGAATATAAGGTTGGACATATTCCCTTTGAGAATTTCAAAAAATTTTCATAGAAAGTTTAAAAAATATTGACAAAAAAAACAACTGTTGCTCTTTACGTTAGAAAAATATAATTTGATATATGTCAATAATCCTCCTCTTCTATAAAATATATATAGATACATACAAGTATGTAAACACACGAGTATTCTCGCACATTCATCGTCTTGACAGCTTAATCGTTATCAAGCATGCAGAAAACTCTGTCAAACTTCAGGTGGTACTGTGGGAGTGAGAATAACTGTAAACACAGCACATGCACACAATATCCCACAAAAGCTTGTCTATTTTTAGAGGAATATGTGTGCGGCGTCCCGCAGATAACAAATGATTTTCGGCATCACCTGTGCTCATCTCCTGTCACACGCTGAATGACAAGCATTTATTTAAATAATTTTCAGTTAATGAAGAAAATGTGCGACCTGATACCTGGACATAAAGTGTGTTATGTGTTCAGAAAAAATCCGTGCATATAATATAAAGCGTTTAGTTGAAAAAGGTCGTACCGCCATGCAAGCAAAATTTTACTATCTTCTGTTTTGTGGCGAACTTCCGCGCTCGGAATCTATTTCCTTTGGGTGCGTCTTGAAAACTGTGGCGGTTGACGTAAGAATGTGTGCAGTAACTTTATGATTAATTAAAATTTAATGGTTGTCTTCAAGCGAATAATATTAACCAAGTGTGTGGTGTGTTTGTGTTTCTATGCTTACAACCTTTTAAGGGTCTTTAGTAGTTGCCAGCGCTGAACTTGTGGCACATAATTACTTTCTAAGCACTATTTTTCCTACATATTTACAAGCATCAATAGTGTAATTTGCTAATGTAGCGCTGAATCGTTCAACATGATTTACTATATGAGAATTGTGGTTTTGTGTTTTGCCGTTATTAATTAGTTTTTGATGATATTTTGGGCGTTTGTCCTTGGAAATGAAATGAAATTTAATCGTGCGACTTTTTGTGGCAATTTTGAAAGCTTAAATATTGGTATTTGTGGTCTCACACAAAAGTGTAATTACTATAAATATCTGAGGATAAACAGCGTTATTTTTGCTTTTGAATTATAAAAACTCCGTTCAAGTTCTAGGAGCGCATAACCACACACGGCTTTGGTTGCAATTGAGTTGAAACTTGTACAAATGCGCTGTTAGAAAAGTAGCGTCTAAAGGTATGAAAAAAAATTGTTCGTTACGATACAGTTTTTAAGATATCGGTCTGAAATTTCGAACATTTATACTCAAGAAGCTGCTCATTTCTCCAAACCACTGATATTGAATCACCGTACTGAGCCATCAATACCCAGCCCACGTATGAAATACTTTTTAATTTCACAAAGTATCTTCGAGAGAGAATACTATCCAAAGCGTCGCTATAATATCCGAAAAAATGCTCAGATCGGACATATATATTAAACAGAAAGGCACTTGTAAACCGAGTTTGAGAAATCACTTTTGGAATTACATTTTTATTTTAGCTTCTTTCAAAACACTTTATCAGCGCTTTCTTTACGAGCTCGCCCTCAACATTTTCCTTTCATGTAGCACGCAGCCATAAAGCTACGCGCGCATTACGTCGTTACGATATTGTTTTTCACTTTACAACGATTTCAATTTAAAACTTGAGTACATGCCATTTACGCTGCCACCAAGGCGAGGCAAGGCAATAAGCAGCCATGCGCCTGATTGATTCCACTCATTCCCATCTTCTTCTTCATGCACTTCTCTCGACGTTTTCACATTGTTATTGCTTACACTGTTGCTGCTGCTTCGGCCACTCTGCTTGGCTTAGTATTATACGCTTTCTTCTTCGGCGCTTGTCTAACTTCACAATTTGACCCAATTACGTGAAGTATGCAGCATGAATATACTCGGAATCGCACGTTTGCCGCTCTGCGTTTGCTTGTTATAGTAACAAAGCCGGTAACATCATCACTACCAGCCATTAGCCGGATGACATGTTGCGTATACGCCATCGTGCTGCTCTGCGAAAGCTTGTATAAGTGCACACACACATACACCTACACTATGATTGGTTTAAGTTGGATAACATGCACTTTTTTAAAGTGGGCAACTTAAATTATAATACTTCAATTTGGTGTATCATCAATTGCGTATTAGACGCTGAAACGTGGGGCGGTGCAAGGCCTGATGCCTTGATTGCCTGGCAGGCAGAGAAACTAATAAAAGTTATATAAGCAACAAGCTTGTACGGATTTTGTTGGTATTTATTATTGCCATTGGTTACTTGCAGCTTATGTTAAGTTAGTAAATTATAATTTAATGAATGCAAAGTCTAGCGGGTGAATCGCTTCTCAAACTTAATATTGCTTCATGGATTTTTATGACTACATTTTAGCTTGTTTTGGAATTGAAATGATTGATATTAATGCTGGAGAGATAAGTTATAATTCTATGCTCTTCCAACATATTGTTACATAGTATAATGGTTTTGTTCACCCAACGGTTGTACGTATCAACAAAAATTAATCGAGTTAAATATAGTTTTATAAATATATAAATGGTTAGGATGATGAGACGAGTTGAAATGCCTGTCTGTAACTTGAGTAAAAATTTATATATCTGTATAAAACTTGGTGAGCTAAAAATTTTGAAAAAGTGGGCGACGCCGCGGCCTCTAATATGTTTAATGTACATATCAGCTATACCACTCAAGGTACAATAACCAAATTAGCTTGCCGAAAATCCCTGTAAGAATGGATCAAATCGGAAGAAAATCCAGTCTTCTCCCCATATAACGGTACAGTTAAAAACTACTATAAGAGCGATAAATCAATGAATCTACCTATCTTGGGACTTGCCGACCGTCCGAGTTTAACCAAATTTGATACGTTGCGTTCTTCTCATATTCCTATATCACAGTGCGAAAATAGTGAAATCGAATTGCAACCACGCCAATTTCCCCTATAACACAATTTTAAATTAAACACTCTGGATAATTTTTTCATTTCTCCAGTTAAGTTAAGCTAATGTAACGGTATAAGATGATAAAATAATAATGTATTTAGGGTATACCACCATCCAACAATAACCGTTTAAGACTCTAGGTACCGAATATGTAAACTTAAGTACTGGAGTTTGACTTTTCACATAAAATATTTGGTCAATGTAAGAGATATACGATTGAAATGAATGAATCCCTTCCTGATAATATTATGTCCGTGTGTCAAGAATGGGTTGAATCGGGTCAATACTTCTCTTAACCCTCATATTATATAAAGATTTTCGAACTTCCGGGTGACCTTATCAGCCAAATATTGCCATAAACGTTTAATAGGATTTAACTAAGGGCTTTGGGCAGGGCTTGGTAAAGGAATTTTTGATTTTGATCGACTATATGGCTAGGGTCATTGGCCTTCTGGTAAATAAAATTAGCTTGCATTAGCATTAAAAAAATTTTACAACCGGACTTTATGGTGCTTTGGATGCACTTATTTGGAGGCTCTACTGACTCTTTCTTCAAGATTTTTCTCCCCCTTTCTTATTTAAGAATTATAATTTGCTCTTATTACTCCAAACTGCATTTCTACGAAAACTTTGTGGCATTTGATGGTAGTTTTTGGCAAATTCCAATTGTGCTTTCAAGTTCTTTTTTGCATATGAAAGAGCCTTAATCTTGTACTGACTGAATCCACAGTCTTCTTGGATTCTACTCTAAATTGCTCAGTCAGTTGGGTATTTTACCATTTCTTTGATTATTTTCGTATCCTCTGGAAGGGCTGATCTTGGCGGAGTCTGGTCTCTACTTAACCATTTTTATTCTAATTTACTATCACTTTTTGGGTTTTAGATTTGATCTATAATTTTTTTCTGCAATTTTTTTTACCCAACCTATTTAAATGGTCCTGTCTCAACACTTTTTGAAAGTCGAGGGAGAAGTTATATTAGCATTTCACTATATAGAATCTTATGAATATTCACAAAATATTTTTTAAAATTAAAATAATGAAACTTTGCCTTTAGAAGCTTATTTACAGATATTTACATTTTCAAGGTGAACATAGTATCTTAGTCTACTTCATTGTATAAAATACGCGTATAGTATGTATACATAGAGACTAGGTGAGGTATAGATAACAGTATAAAAGTGTTGGTCAACAAGCTTTTAGAGCTAAACTTCCAGAGCTAAATATGAAGAGAAAAACAACTTAATGCAAATGGTTTTTACGGTAAATGCAGTCATCGCCATCATTCTCATCATCATCATCAACAAATTGAGGTCACTGCTCTTTTGACTTTTTTGCGCTGCTTTCTTTTTTAAGCAAACAGTATGCGAAAGTACTTAATTGCGGTGGTAAGATCCATGTGACCGTGTGACATGCAAATTTATGCACACATATGAGCAAATTGATTTGTGTGTGTGTGTGTGTGAGTGTTTAAAGTGAAACTGGTGAAACTGCATGCACTCAACTGGGCAACAACTCAATTTGGGTCAGCTGCATGCATCTGCGTTATAACTATATATATGGCTGTGTATGTGTGCGCATCGGCTTGCATGTATGCAAAGCTTCAAGCTCGTCCATCATCTCTTTAGCACTTTAAAATTCATTTTTTGTCAGTTTATTAATTTTTTCTTTGCTTTGTTTTGAAGTCAACAAGTTGCCGTTCTACATTGTTGAGCTCTTTTTTCTGCTGTTTTTAATGCGATTTGTGTCTCACGGTTGCTTGGAGTCGAGCTGGCAGCGCCAAGAGAAGTTTCCAACGAAGAAAATTTGCGTAGAGTAGGAATTCTTTTACTGAAAGTGATGTAGTAATCCATTTCTTTAAGAAAAACTGGTAAATTATGATAAACGGTGTAGCTTTACTCATTTATACTCAGGAATTATGTTTTTCCTTTCCAATATAGCGCTTAACTCAAAAACTATACGTACGTTTAGAAAGCACTGCCTACATTGAGGCGTCTCCGCTTTACATTCCTCTTATTCTTTAAATCTTCTATAAATTACTTAGATTTAGGCTTCATTTTCCTTCAAATCTCCTAAAAAGTTTAGTAGTTGTATCGTGTTTTTACAAATCTAAAAATAAAGTTTTCTTCCATAGTCTCAACTGGATACAATTACCCCCATGCTACCTAAGCATCTAACCGGGCTTTCCCCGAATTATAATACTTTAGCCAAAGTTTTGAAGTCGTAACTACACAAAACAAAATTTTCCACTGGAAATCGTAAAAACAATGTCAGAATTTTGGTGAAACCTTAAATCGTCCAATGAAACCTGAGCTTGTGGCAAGGTGAGCGGTTTCGTCACACAACCTGCTCACTCACCACTCACTCACCCACTCAGTAGCCCACTCACACACACGCGCAGGCACTAATGGCGGCGCTGTGCAGCAAGAAGAAGTGCTGTGGTGCGTGGAAACTTTATGGCTATGCTACTAAGTAAACAGCATTTGGAAGCATGAAGGACTCGTTGAACTTTGTGCAAATATTTACAAAACGTGTAGCAGAATTTTCGGCAGCAAAACAGTTGAAGTGCCGTGGTAAATAGCCAAAACGAGCTTTATTGAGTTGCCAAAGCAGCTTGATGTCTACATATCCATTGTGGATACACACCTAAATATAGGAAAAGTCTATATACTGCCAGCCAGTGCTAGTATGGTGTGTACAGTTTGGTGTAGCTGTAAATAAACCGTTAAATTCTGTGGCATTATTTGTATGTGTGTGCCAAAGTTTTCGGTTGCATTGAAATGATGACAAAAGTTTTAATTACTATTCAAAATTAAACAGCAAAGCAAAGTGCAAAATTAAAGGAAAACCATAAAAAATGTACAGAACATACAAAACGAGTTGTTGGCAAAAAAAAAATAATAATAATAATAACAAGTCAAACCCGTTAACTCGTGCGGTGCATCTAATTAGGCTACTTAGCCTAGAAAAAGTTAAAGCGTCAGTTAAACTGTCACTGCCTTTGCCATGAGGCGCTCGCTACTTGCTGTTGAGTGCGGGTTGCCGGTTGCCGGTTGTCACTGTGTAAATTTGCGCTGTCAATTTTTGTTTTTACTCGGTTTTTGAGTGAAATTCTGTGCATATTCGCTTGTTTGTGTTGGTTTTCGGTTGTGCCTTTGCTTTGTGTTGGCGTGAATTTTTCGGTTGAGTTTTTTGTGTTGGCCTTTTGTTATGCAAATTTTGCCGGTTGGCATTTTCCAATTTTGTGTTATTAAAATTATATTTTTAGCGACATTTTTTGATGGCGCTTGGCAGGACATTAGTTGTTTTTAAACTGCCCTTTGCAGTATCAGCACTGTTTATTTTTTATGTACCTAAATTTGGATTATCGAAAAATGGACTAACGGTTCAGTGTTTGTGCATTGAAATTGCAAAGTTAATAATAATATATAATATTTGGATATTAAATATGTTTGACTTGTTTACAGTGGCTCCAAAAATGTGTAAATTTGGATCTAAATCTTACTATAAATCACTTCATGTCAATAAAGTGAGTCAGTATTAATATATTCATATACGAGTATTTTGTGGGACAACCAACACAAATGTCGGAGTCCTCATACGTGCTGAAGCAGCGGAGTCACGACAGTCAAGTGAGTTTTTAAGTTTCAAGATCTAAAACTGCTGAACTAAAGAAACATAAAATTTAATGTTGAAAAAAAGTCGGACTAATCAAATATGGAGGAATGAGAGCTGAGATTGTGACATATGAATATATATTTAACCTCAGATAAGATGAAAGAACTGAAAAACTGTTTCATTTAGTGGTTTTCATTGAAAACGTTCTTTGTCAAGCATTTCCCTAAGACTAGTGTGTATAATTATAGGTAGATGTCAGAATTTCAAACGTTTGCTGTATGAAGGAAGGTTTTACTTATAATCTCATCGGAAAGTAAAAATTTGTTTTGAATGAGCTCTAACTTGTCAACGTGGATTTGAAAAGGGAATTTCTATATCACAAAGCCATAATTCAATACAGTCCTGAACAAATTATAACACAGTTATAGTATGATACGAATATACGAATCCAAAATTATTTAGGCCAATGTTTAACAAAACAAGTTAATAAATACAAAAAATTCCCAACCAGAACTTCAGCAATCTGGATTTTGATCGGCTAGTTTAAACGACAGCTATATGCTATAGTTACTCGCTCTGAACCATTTCATCGGATATTGCACAGATTTCTCATAAAATAGTACAAGCTAAATTTCGTGAAGATATCTCTTGAATGAAACTTCTTTCCTCACAGGCGCTTTTTTCCAATCATTCATTTGTATGGCAGTTATATGATATAGTAGTCCGATTCAAAAATTATGTTCGAAAGTAATAGCGATGCCTTTGACAAAAATGTTTGCCAAATGTCTTGAAGATATTTCATCAAATAAAACATGTTTACATATGTATAAGGATCGTTTGATTGATGGGTTCGGCAGCTATATGCTGTATTAGTTCGATATCAACGTTTCCGACAAATATGCAGTCTCTTGTAGAGAAGAAGGGATGTGTGAGAGTTCGGTTTGATATCTCAAAAACTGAAGGACTAGTTTGCATATATGTACAGAGGCGGACATGACTTAACTGACTCAGAACGTAACGCTTATCATTTATATTTATATGGTATGAGTACTTTAAGGGGTCTCCGTCGTATCTTTCTAGGTGTATTAAGTATCTTGACAAACTTAATATACCCTGTTTAGTGCATAAGAGCGTTAATAGATTATAATATATTCTGAGCTCTTCAAGTGAGTACACTTTAACTTTTCACTTTCGATACAAATCTTTTCATAATTGCTCTGCTTTCTTTTAAAGTGGATGTTGAAGCTTTCTCAGAAACTCACTTGACATTTGAGAAAATTATTCACAGACTCTCCGCAGTCCGTCTCGAGAATGCTCTTGAATAGGTAAATGGTGTGGTCTAAGTAACGAATGTGTTTTGAATAGCAAATGCCACGGAAATGAAAGTTTGCTTGTTTTTCTAGTTGCTTGTTTATTTCTTTGTTTACTTACCCACACACACACACGCACGCACACGTTCTTGCTCGGCTGCTGCTCCTTACACAGTGTAGCTACAATTGAGTGGAGCAGCAAAGCATTTAACTAACAACCTAAGGCCGAAAATGTTTTTCAATAATTTCCTGTGCGCTCCGTGTCTCAGAAAAGCATTTATATTGTATTTGTGTATTCTACGCACATTATTGTTGTCGGACAGTGGAAGCAACAAAACTAGGAGCAATTTCCATTTTTACAAGTTGTCATCCAATTTATTTGAGTAGCCAAGCAATTCTTGTTGTCACACATTTGCATAATCACACACACATACAGACGCTGTTTGCTATTTTTCTTTAAATATTCTTTTCGTTGTTGCAGTGCTTTGTGTTGGTGAGCAATGGGCGGCTCGTGTACTAGGTGTGGCCGTGTGAATGTATTTTCTTGCTTTAAATTTTGCTAAAATGACATTTGTGGCTTTTCTAGTTTACCGCATGTCCATGGGTTAAGCACGTGCTGGCTCTTAGATATCACATGTCTACACAGCCATATACGCGTGTGTCTGTGTAAGTGCACTGTTATTTGTTTTGGGGCAGTTTTTGCGCCTGCACATTAGGTAGCTATTAAGATTAACCGCAAATTTGTCATAAAAAGGTACTCATAACTTTTTAAGACTTTCATTATGACGCTACCTATGAATCTGCGTTTACTGTTGTTGTTGCTGGCAAAAAGGGTCAGGCACGTAATACAGCGCCTTAAGGTCTCAGTCTGGTCTCAGAAGTCTATTTTTGCATTAATAAAATTGGTATTAGGGAATTTATGGAGAGCGATTGTGTGTGTGGGAGAGAGAAAGGGAGAGTTTGTTTGTGAAAGAAAATGAGTGTTTTACATAGACTTACGCAACTCATTAAAACTTTATAGCTTTTCTATAATCGCATAAGTAGCGTGAGGTATGGATTTACTTGCCATTATTGCTACCAAATAATAATCATAATGTTTATAATTCAGAAAATATAACTTAGACTACTTTGGATTTAAGTCAGTGGTTCGTTTTGCTCAGATTTCAAGCACATTTTCTCTACAAGTCACGCTATTATCGATCGGGGGCTGATAAAACGTTTCTAAAAGGATTACATTTTAGTCTCTGGTGGTTGATAGGCGGATTATACCCACAAACAGGAATATTAGAATTAAATGAGATAACAACAGAGAGTATATCTCTGAAATGTTACCCAGACTGGTTCGAAGCGGCGATGAAGCGTGCAAATACTAATCTCATATCAAAAGGACGTCCAGTAGAAGTCACAAAAGAGATGCTTGGCAACGTAGCTGAGAACGCTACATACTGTACATCACACGCATCATCACTGGTGACGCGACGTGAGTTTATACAAATTGTGTTGAAATTGTCCAACAATCAAGTGAATGGCGCTCCATACATGAGGTGAAAGCCGAGAAACGAAAATAAGCAAAAGCCACTGAAGGCCATCCTGACCGAAGCTTATAACAAATATATAGCAAATTGGTTTAAGCGTTGTTACGCTTATACTGTTTTAGGAGATTTCTAAAGATTTCTATTAAAATACGTGACATTTTTTTGTCGGAGTGAATTTTGGCCATATAGTATTTCGCTTATAAATACTGGAAAAGAAGAATACAGTTTTAAATGCATTATAATTACTTGTAAAGTCCATCGAATTTCAGTTGAGTACAAGTTTCTCATCTGAGACGACTTCAAAAGACTTCGTAAGCACACAATAAATTAAATTATCTATGCCGTGCTTCTGTGTTTAATGTATCAAAAAGAGAAGATCAAAGAATTAATTGAATTAATATTGCTTAACATGAATTATTTAGAAAGAAAGATAGGTAGAAATGAAAGTGCCAAATTCTTGGTGGATTTCTAACAAAAAATATCCAAAAGAAGAGCGAGAATGGTTTTCGTTTATCCTTGGCGCAGGAAGCACAAGAGTTCGTACTTGCAAGACTGAATGGAAATCCATTGATAAAATTAAAGGGAAGCAATTGCCTTCGAAGATCTGACAAATATGAGGCAAATGAAGTGGAAAATTGCTGCGTTAAAAATAATTTCCGCCGTAGTTTCCTTGATATGCGTGTAAGATTGGTTACACACATACACCGATATGAGCATATAGACACAAGCGTTGAAAAAACCGAGCAAGCCACAAGAAAAACAAAGACACGCACGAGCGTACACGCTCACCACGGCAGACAATTTGAACTTTTTGGCACAGCTTAGAGGAGATCAAGCAAACAGGTCTCGGTTTAGGGGCCTTTTGGCAGAGCAACAGTAGAAAAAATAGATGAATGTTCTTAGTACTGTAGGAAGGGAGGCGGAAAAGTGTATGCAGTGCGGGAGCAGGGAGCTTATTGAAAGCTATTACACACGTGTACCTACACAAGAGCACATTGAATATGTGCGCAGCAAACTCCTTCGATGGCAACGCCAAGTGCAAAGCGTGCGCAGCTTGAGACAAATGTGTTTGCGTTTGGTGGCACAGCTGTTGTTGTTGCCGTTGTACCGCAACTGAAGTGAAACGCTGACGACTCAACGATTGGATAAATCAACAAACCGGAAATCGAATGTGGAATCGCAAGCGAAGCGAAACAGTACAGTGAAGCGCACTCGGAGCAGAAAGCGAATGAAAGAAAGAATGGCAGGCGGAAAACATGTAGCATGGAAATAGAATGACAGCAATAGGAATAAATGAAAGCGCATTGTGATTCTTATGCACAGATACTTGCGGGTTGTTGTCACTCACACAACTTGACGAGAGCAGAGACGGCGGCTGTAGCAGCTCAAGCCGTTAGTCAGTTAGTCAGGCTATCTGCAAGCCACTGAGCCAGTATGTCACTCAGCCGTTCAGTAAGTCAGCATAAAGCAGCCAAATAACAATGGAAGAGTATGAATGTGTTATTTGTTTTGCTGTTGTTGATGCTTCTACCAATTTTGCGGCGCATGTTACCCACACGTAGTGATAGCCGGATGAAAGGGATGAGGTTGCTAGCGAACAATGAAATCAAGTGCAGTCAGAGTTGTGGAATCATTTTGATACTTGACCAAATCAATACTGTGGATTTTGAGTTTGGAGAAGACTGTTTAATGAAATCAAAGTGCCATTATTTACAGAGTTTCGGTTAATTTATTAAGTTTAAGTTTAAGCTAAAGTTTAAGTTTAAGTTTAAGTTTAAGTTTAAGTTTAAGTTTAAGTTTAAGTTTAAGTTTAAGTTTAAGTTTAAGTTTAAGTTTAAGTTTAAGTTTAAGTTTAAGTTTAAGTTTAAGTTTAAGTTTAAGTTTAAGTTTAAGTTTAAGTTTAAGTTTAAGTTTAAGTTTAAGTTTAAGTTTAAGTTTAAGTTTAAGTTTAAGTTTAAGTTTAAGTTTAAGTTTAAGTTTAGGTTTAAGCTTAAGTTTAAGTTTAAGTTTAAGTTTAAGTTTAAGTTTAAGTTTAAGTTTGAGTTTAAGTTTAAGTTTAAGTTTAAGTTTAAGTTTAAGTTTAAGTTTAAGTTTAAGTTTAAGTTTAAGTTTAAGTTTAAGTTTAAGTTTAAGTTTAAGTTTAAGTTTAAGTTTAATTTTAAGTTTAAGTTTAAGTTTAAGTTTAAGTTTAAGTTTAAGTTTAAGTTTAAGTTTAAGTTTAAGTTTAAGTTTAAGTTTAAGTTTAAGTTTAAGTTTAAGTTTAAGTTTAAGTTTAAGTTTAAGTTTAAGTTTAAGTTTAAGTTTAATTTTAATTTTAAGTTTAAGTTTAAGTTTAAGTTTAAGTTTAAGTTTAAGTTTAAGTTTAAGTTTAAGTTTAAGTTTAAGTTTAAGTTTAAGTTTAAGTTTAAGTTTAAGTTTAAGTTTAAGTTTAAGTTTAAGTTTAAGTTTAAGTTTAAGTTTAATTTTAATTTTAAGTTTAAGTTTAAGTTTAAGTTTAAGTTTAAGTTTAAGTTTAAGTTTAAGTTTAAGTTTAAGTTTAAGTTTAAGTTTAAGTTTAAGTTTAAGTTTAAGTTTAAGTTTAAGTTTAAGTTTAAGTTTAAGTTTAAGTTTAAGTTAAGGTTTAAGTTCAAGTTTAAGTTTAAGTTTAAGTTTAAGTTTAAGTTTAAGTTTAAGTTTAAGTTTAAGTTTAAGTTTAAGTTTAAGTTTAAGTTTAAGTTTAAGTTTAAGTTTAAGTTTAAGTTTAAGTTTAAGTTTAAGTTTAAGTTTAAGTTTAAGTTTAAGTTTAAGTTTAAGTTTATGTTCAAGTTTAAGTTTAAGTTTAAGTTTAAGCTAAGTACCATAATGGACTTAAAATATTTTTCATACAGGGTATAAACCAACTGCACTCACATCTATTCGCTTTTGCTAAGCTCTATTGCTTGGCTATACAAATGCAAGGTTTCGCCATTTTATTGCAGTTGATTGATTATTTAGTTGTAGTTGTAGTTTATTGTAGCACAAGTTGCGAATCCTTAGTAGCAAACTCGCTCTCAGCTACCTCTCAAGTGCTCTGCATTCAAGTGCCATGCAATAGATGTGAGTGTATGAGTACAATACATATATATGTACATTTGTGTGAGTGCAAAGTGTTGCTGGCATTATAACTGTTTGTGAACTTATTGAAAACGTGAGGAGCAGTGCTGACACATAGAAAAAGTAGTAAAAAGTGTGAAACTGGTATGAATTGGTATTTACCGGGTGCAAGGACGCTCACAAACAACACTGACACTTAAGTAACAAATGTCAACTTTACTATGCAATAAGCAATAGTCAAGCTAAGCTGAAACGAGCAAATACGAATCAAAAGGCCGTTTACTGAGATTTGCCAGAGATTGCGCGTCAAGGATAAAGGCGAGATGATTGAAAATATAAACTTTTTCGACACAGCCACACACATTCACACGCTCACACACATGCATGCGAGCTGTGAAGGACGCAGCGTATTTGGGATTAAGGCTATTGCTGCAGATTTCGCCTATTTTCACTCTCGAGTAGAGGAAATTGAATGTAAAGATACTAAAATGGGAAATTTGTTGCCGCTTTTAAGTCATGCACTTTATTCGTTTACCTTTTTTGTTGCTGCCATTTCGTTTTTCATTTCTTTGCTCATTCAAATTTGTTTGTTGCCGAAAATGTTGCACACCAACAAACTACAATGTTTGTCAATTTATATTTCCTCCAAACATGGAGTGAAGCGCAAAAGGTCCTTTTCTTTTTATTTCGTGTTAGTGCTGTTGTAATTTCACTGTTGTTGTTGCCCAGTGCGTTCTAAGCTGTTTAAGCTCGGCGCTGCGCCTCTTCGAATTGGCTGCGCGGCGCTGGTGCTCACTTCGTCAAGTGTGCAGTCGATAAGCAAATAAAAATCTTTAAGCAATCACAGCAACCGTTATGCCGGCGTCAATCTCTGGCTTGTTGTTATCATTGCTGTTGTTGCCGTTATAGCTGCCGCTGGCTGCGGCATCGCATGGCTGTTCATTTTATCGATACAACAAGTCAACAAGCGTGTGCTACTAGCAATTTCGCCCGATTGGCGCGCTGCATGAAGACTCTCGAACACACTTCGTGTGTGTGTGTGCGCCTGTGTGTTCGTAAGTGCTTGTCGAGTGGGTGTAGCGGGCCTAAAACATGTTCAAGTGTGTGTGTGTGCTGTGCCTTTTTTCGAATTTCCATTTTACAGAGTTTTACAGTCATTTCATTGCCTTCTTTATTTGTACACATTTTACCCGGCGTTTTTTGTTGTTCGTTGTTTGTTGATTTTGATTTGGTTTGTTATTACGGTATTGCTGCCTGCGCTTGTCGTTCTTGTCATGTCAAAATCATCTGAATTGTCAATAAAGTAATGTTGCCGCTGGGAGCAATTTTTATTTAATATGTTTTCTTTAAATTGTCGTGATTTCCTCTACACTTCGTTGGCTTCGAGTGTGTGTGGGTGGGTGGTGAGTGAGCGTGTACTAGGGTGTTAGCTGGTATCATGTATCACTGTTTTCTTCTCTTTGCATAATTTATTTTTATTGCGTATCTCCGGTTTAGTTTCAGTTAATAAAATATGAGATTTCTGGTAAGACTCATATGTAAATTTAATTAAATTGCAGTAATTTGAATAAGCTGTGATTAATTAATTAATACTCAAAGCGCACAATCTGCTGAACTTATATATTTTCCTCTCTGAAAATGTTGTAGTGTGCGCTAGACATACTTTGCTCTGAGGCATAGTTTGATTAGTGAGTAATTTAATTTTTATGAAATCCGTCTGAAAAGCATACTTTTGGCGGCAGTTAATGAATGAAAAATATAGGTACTAAAGGCCAGATTCACGAGATATGACATAAAACTTCACAGAAGTATAAGCACATTTTCGAAAAGACTAGGCTGGCGGACTATCAATTTTTTAAGTAAATCTTCGAACTTGTATTTGATTTAATGTTAAACTTTAAAACTACATCGAAGTTTATAATGCCATTTTCCAATAATATCAGAATTATTAGCAAATCGTTCAAAATATTTTTATATTTGTAAAGAAACAGCATTCAAATAAACTTAAAGTTCTTTAAACACCTTAGTGCGAGGGTTTAAAGGATGAACACGATACTTCAAATTCGAGTTTAAGCTGCAATTGGAAAGAAATATATTTATTTCTTCCAAACTGGTGCCCTGACCATTTGGAGACTACCAAAGTTTCTTTAACACTTATGGGAGTTTAACCTGAAACAAGAGTTTAACTCGTTTTTGAAGACTTCCTTTAACATCATGAGAGTTAATGCCAACGAGATTCAGAAGATTTTCAAACTAACTAGAGATTTAAACTCAAAGTGCATGTTAGAACATACCGCTTTCTGACCAGAGCCTTGCACATTTGACAAGACTTCAACTGGCTGTTAATTTATTCTATAGTAGGCCCTCAGCTAGCCAAAAAAAGTAATAACATAAAAAATTATATGCAATAAGTTTTTCACACAATGTTTGAGTAGTTTTAATTTGCATTTGCATGCACCACTTCATTAATGAGTGACAGTGCAAAAAAATAAAATAATAATAATCGAAGCAGATGTTTCCTACATAACTGTGATTGAGCACCAAAAAACAACATATTAGCAAAAACCGTGCCACACAAATCTTGACTCAAAAAACACGCTTCACACAAAAAAAAAAAAACAATAGAACAAATAAAAAAGTGCGCATCATAGGCGCCGATGTGGCATAAATGTATAATTGTGCCACACATTACTTTGCTGACACACTTGCACAAATTTGCACGTTACCGTTTTTGTCTACGCTTTCTGCTACAACATATTGTTTTTTCCTTTCGCCGAGAACTTTTCACAGCGCCACCGCCATTTATGTGGCACGCAAAAAAGCGCCGAAAAATTGGGAAAATATGAAATGCAACAATGTCATGACGACACGCACACTTACCGCAATATATTGCCAACCCTTGTTGACGCGCACCAGCAGCGCTTCCTCCTCCGTGATGTAGGCCAGTGTGCCTGGCGGATTCATGGCTGATTTCTAAAGCAAAAAACAGGAGAAAAACAAAAAATGTTTTATTCTTTTGCAAACAAAGCGCCATGTGCAACATATGTATTTATGATTGTGTGCGGCTTTTTCGCATTTGCGGCATGGGAAAGCACATCTGTCGCACAGACAAAATGATGAACACGCAAATAGGCATGGAAATAAATTGTAATCATAGGCACATTTTAATTACACACGCTCGGCGCACGAAAATTACTACAAATTGTTTAAAGAAAAAAATAATTACTCTGCGCTAATGAATGCTTTTTTACGAACTAATAAAGTCGTATGTGGGCTTGCGGCAAGCTTTCAAAATTTGCGTAATCAAAAAGTAAAAGGGATGGTTTCTTGGAGCTTTTACAGAGATGATTACTCTTGGGCATTGAAATAATATATTTTAATGATTTAACTTCGAAAAGTGCAAAAATGTTGAACGATTAACAGTAAAAATTAAAAGTAAGCACTTTCGCTTGTGTAATATTTGGAAATTAGAAAAATATAGCTTTTTAAATTTCTTGTTATTTTTTATACGGTCTTGAGTTATCATACACCGTCTGTTTGTTATTATTCGTTATATATATTTATTATTATCAAAATTATTTTCTTATTAGGCTTACCTTTGTCATTTCGTCAATATTCGAAAACGTCACCGCACCGGGTACGATGCGCATATTCCAGGAAGATGCTGAGAAGTATGGTGTCTCTTCATCGTCATGACGCGAATGGCTGGGTGGACCTGGTGGGCCGGGAGGACCGGGCGGGCCTGTATAATTGTTCGGACCAGCAGATGTTTTGAGCGTGACAAGTTGGAAGAGATTTACAAAGAATTAAAATGAAAAGCAATTCCACATTAATTAAGATAATATAAATTATTTTAAAAATTTTCAGCAATGCGAACATTTATGAAAAAAGAATAATATTATCAATAATTTGGCAACACTTTGAGTACCA
This sequence comes from Bactrocera zonata, assembly GCA_037783105.1. Classification (NCBI taxonomy): domain Eukaryota; kingdom Metazoa; phylum Arthropoda; class Insecta; order Diptera; family Tephritidae; genus Bactrocera; species Bactrocera zonata. The sequence goes on along the minus strand of JBAWJQ010004182.1, from coordinate 554,208 downwards.
TAAAAAGATGTAAGTAAAACAAAACTACGAAATTAAATAAAAAGTATAATAACAAGTGCTAAAAAATACTGTATTTGTACGTAGTATATATTAGGGTCTCCGTTATTTCCAAGTCGAAAGTGAGTTTTTGCAAACGTATCTTGAAGCCTTAGTTTTCTGTCAATAAGAATCCAGCATAATAAACTAATTATTTTCATATTTCTTTTCCTTTCGTATATTTTAGAAATTATTTTGATACTTTGCATTAAAAAAGCAAACCTGATGCATTGGGAAAATGATATTTTCTTATGAAATGTCCCGCTTTACAAAAAAGTTTCAATGATTTTTTTCCTAAAAACAATTCCTTTAAAAATAACACGCAATGTTATACATTATATCAAATGAACTACGCATTCAAACAAGTGGTGTATACTCATACATTTTGTGTTGCTCATACGACGTGGTGTACTTTATGAATAGAGTGCATTTGCAGAATAATTTGAACTAGGCATAACTTTTAAAGCAATATTTGTAATAAAAACTATTGATGAAATTTTTGTAGACTGGGAAATTTTGTAAACAAATATCAAAGTTGGAGGTTTATTTGCTTTTGAGACACAAACCTCATTTGAAGGGATTAAAATATCCCACATCAAATATAAATGAAAAGTAAAGTGATTTAGACTCTTAATAAATTAAAAAAAAGCTTGTTTATATTAGTTGCTTCTTTTTAAAGTAAAAACTGATTCTTCAGAAGTATTTTGCAATAAAAAGTCAACTTGGAAAATAAAGAAACCCTAATATACACACATTTACAAAGGGACTTCGAAAAAAAAATGTAAAATGCGATAATTAAAAATAGTGACCCACGTTAATTTTAGCACGAAAACTAATAGCAGGATTTTTTCACATTATATATGAACATTTAAGGGAGTAAGGGTTGAAAAAAAAATAACTTTATATAGTATAATTTTTCAGCCTTCAAATATTTATATTTCAGATTTATTGTACAAATACTCATACATTTTAATATTAAAATTTTCCTTTCTGTTCTAAAAAATTGTTGTCATTTTAAAAGTATGCACCGTTTTGTTGTTGCCAACGCATTTTATTTGTGCATAACTTTTGATTCCAAATGAAGAAACGGAAGGCAAAAGTATAAACCAACAGTTATTTTACAGCCAATCGGCTGTGGCTGTTCGTTGGTGTAGTTGCGGTGATTGTAAGCGTGCAGCAGCGCGGATATGCAACAACAATAACATTAATATTTTAAGCAAAAAGTGGAAAGAACGCAACATGCGGAAGAAAACAAGAGAGAAGAGAAATAAAAACCGACGCTGAAGGCACGGCAGAGATTGGTGGCGGCGAGAGTGGGAGCCTGCAAAGAAGTTCCGCTGCGAAAGCGAATGCGGCAAATGTAATTTACTCATTAATGTAATGACTTCACGATGACTGAGTGTATACAATGCTGATGACGTTGCAACAACCACCGCATTATTACGGTTGATGATGCTGATAATGATGTTGCTAATGTTGTTGGGCAATAAGAAAGGCGAAATTTAATCAAAGCGAACAATCATCAATAAACTTTGTGCATTTCCTTGCGCATGCTGCAGAAAAAACGACTCGGAGAAAACATTTTTTCCTCTTCCTATAAACATTTCACTTCCGCTTTCACTCTTTACTCTTCTCCGTGCAGATAAAAGTGCACATATTATATTGTTGTTTGTCTGTTGCATACAAGCGCATGCTGCTGAAACTGTGTCGTCGTACTCGCATTGATAATAGTATTCAGAGTTCATTGAACAAATAATTGCTGGGGAATTTTCACTTAACAACTGCAGTTTATTCCGCAAAGCTGTAGTTATTGTGTGCGCATATTTTTCATATTTACCGCTATACACATATTAGCATAAGTTGCTTGTGCATTCATATTTATATTTGTACAACAACCGATTCTGCATACATTATGGCCACTTGCACAATGGCCTTTATGCAAATTTCGGTGTTTGTTTTAATGTGCCATAATTGAATTAAATGTGTTTCGCCGAGTTCAATCGGGGTTTTTGAAAACCAATTAAATTTTAATATTGTCTACAATTAAATATTCGACTCGATCAGGCTTAATGCCAAGCCAATTTATTGGAATATTGTGTGGGAACGTATGAATGACATATCGTAATCTTTTAAATACAGTGTGCGATAATCGAATGTATTCGAGTAATTGTAATGTAATTGATTACAGTTGAATATCTTGCATACTTTTATGCGCGCAATGTTTTTGTATTGTTGCTCAAAAGTGCAAACTTCAATTGTGGTGAGCTTTTTGGAGTTTTTCATATGAGTGGGAAGGGTATATTCGGAGGGTTATGGTGAATCATTTCATTTCTTTTATCATTATATTTTGGTTACTTGTCCACAAAGATTTTTTTTAAAGTTGCTACTACTGAAAAGCTTATAGATATAAGATTTAATCGAAAACCCAAACTTTAAGGTTTTTTTCGATATTTTCTATTCGAATGAAACCGATTCAGGTATGGATATTATTTTTATCTTGCAATGTATTCGACTGGTAATATATCCGCTATTTAATATTAAACAATTTGTTTAAAAGGAAATATCTATGAAATAATATTCAATACCTATTACGTTAATATTATTTCTAAATCTATCGTTGAATCGAACGTAAAGTGATTTAGAAAAAAATAGACTTTGAAGAACCGTCGAAAAATTCTAGCCACTGCCACGAAATTTTTCAAGATAATGAAAAATGGCTGATCTGTGTTATACAGAAATAAATTCTGCGAACGTAAAAGTTTTAAAAATTTTGGAAAAATCTTCTTAAAGACAGGTAATAAATTTTATTTATTCAAAGGAAATATTAGATTTTGAAGAAGTTAACACAATCTCTGTATTGTTATATCGACATTTTCGAACATATAGTTATTAAGAATATCAATTTTGTCTACTTTCACATATGTACAATTTTTCGTACTTATATACTATATATGTATATATGTATGTACATATATAATCCATATATGAATTGAAAATATTTAAATGCGGTATAAATTAAATTGCACTTAAGCGATGAAAGCATGAATTAAATTTCATGATACATGTATTTATTGTTGTAATTATAATTGGTTGGATCAATTGAATACACATGCATTACTTTTCAAAAGAGTGAGGTACGGATAGCAATATTAATGTTGGAGTTTACTATATATTAAAAGTTTGTTAAAAAGAGTAATATGAGAACAAAGTTTGATTGCTTTCAGCAAAAAATCTGCATAACTGCGGTTGCAAAAATTATTTTTACACCAAAACGATTTGGAGTTTTAATAAAAATTTTATTTCTATTTGATAATTATGAGCGAATAAGTTTTAGATGAAAGCTTATTGTACATTGTTACAGCATCTCTTATAATACGAAATGGTAAAATTTCCAAAGTAAACAGGTGTTTTTGAATCTAGCGCAACTGCTGGCACCATCTATATGTCGATTGGTGAATTAGAATCTGCTATCTTTATCGATTGTCGAGTGGGAATTTCATGACATTTCATTGATTGGAAGTGAAGTTATTGCGTTTTAAGTGTCAGTATGTTTGTATTATCGGTGCGAAAATCAGATTCGAATAAAGAGCCAACATTATATTTTGTTTTAAAATTGGTAAAACTTTTACCGAAACGTTTCAGTTGATGAAACAAGTATATGGCGAAGATTTCCTATCCCGTAGCAGAGTGCACAATGTTTTGAAAGTGGTCGTGAGGACATAAATTACGATAAACATGCGTGCCAATCAATTTCATCGAAACTGTGCGTGAATTCATCAAAAATCAGCCGAAATCATCATTGGAGTTCATGGAAATGGATTTGGTCTTATGAAAGGTGTGTGCACGGTTTGTTCCGCACAAATTGACTGACGACCACAAATTGCTGAGAAAAATCACATTTTAACTTCTACTACTTCCTTTTCGGAAAAATGCATTTGCCTATGAAAGGAAAGCGTTGTGCAGACGTAGAGGCCATTCAAAAGGCTTGCACCGACATACTGGCGGCCATACCGGCCAACGAGCCAAAACACTCGTTCAACATGCTCTTGGACGGTGCAAAAAGCTGTATTGAAGCAGAAGGAGACTATATTGAATAAAATATATTGATTTTGCCGAAAAAACCATCTGTTCTGGTTTTTCTAAAGTCCTTTTTACTGTGTGACGTTCCTTGTTTTAAATTTATAATACAAATTTTGCACATATGTGAATAATTTTCTGATCAAACTTAGTATATTTATTTATAAGAAAACGACTAGTTTAAACTTAAAGCATTATAATTTATTCTGCTATTTAATTTGTTCCATATTTTTCAAATTTTTTTCCTCAAATATTGCAACAATAATGATCTGCAAATATTCATCGGAAAACTCATGAAAAGATCAGACTTTTCACAAACTTTATTATCATTATTATGAGAAGAATATTATTACGAAAGTGTTATGTTTGTGAAAAATAAGTTGCTTTGAAAATATATATAAATATATGTAATATTGCTGTCTTGTCCTACAAAGGCAATGAGCTAAAAATTACTCATACGCCCTGTCTTACAATGTGTTTCACTACTGTTAATTGATTTATTTTTTGAATAATTACTAATTGTTATATATTTTCTTTAGAAAAAGTGTTTTCATTTTACAATATCCTTTTTTCATCTGAATAAATATTTATATTTCATTTAATGATTTATGATTTAAATAAAAAGGTAAAATTTCAAAATGTTTGAAATATTCTACTTTGACAAAAAGTGAAAAACAAAAATGCAAAGAATTGTGCAAAAATGTGCGATTTTGGAACAAACTACGACATCAATAAAATAATATTTTACCAGATGTGCTGTCTGGACGAACTCTCAAGTCTTGTAGTTCACGCATAGCTTTGATTTCATCGAGAGAGGAGCGTCCACTGGCTAAAAGGCGTTGAGGTTTTGGTTATGCCAAGCGTTAGTTATTTGCAAAAGGCATTAGTTTTTCAAAGTTATGGGATTAAAGGTAGAAGTAAGTTGTTAAATATATACATGGTTAGGTACAATAACAATAAACAACAAATATGGCATTGGATTAAACGCAGTATGTTCAAAAATTTTAATTGAATCAAAGTAAGCCTAGTCAAAAAGGTATAATGGTAAATACATATTAGGAAAATAATATTTACAGCGCATTTTACATAACTTGCTGGTTAAACTACTGCTTTACTTTACTTTGCTTTAACTCGTTCTGTTTTCAACTCACACATACTTTTCAAAAGGTTTTCTTAATTACCAAAAAAAAAAGAAACTAAATAAAATAGAAAACGCGAAAATCATAACATACCCGGTCGTCCATAGTAAGACGCATCACCGTAGAAACTGCGCGAATCCATGCCGGGCTCACCTTTCGCACCGGTTATTGATAAACCGGGCATGCCGGGTTGACCGGGCGCGCCTGGCGGTCCCGGTGGGCCAGGCATCGGTATGTATTGCACACCCTCGCCGGCCGCTGCTGGTAGGCCAGGTGGTCCAGGCAGGCCGTCTCGTCCATCCTGACCGCGATCACCTTTGTCGCCTTTGGGCTGTGTGAAGGGAGGAGTGAAAATTTAAAGCATTGATTATTAGTTTACAATGTTATTTTTAATGAAAAAATATTTGTAGTTGGCGAGAAAAACTATTATTATGAAATATGGTTACTTTGCTGTTATATTTCAGCTGTCTTTATGTATATTTTATCCACTTTTATCGCTAATTGTGCATATTAAGCAATAAATTGCGCACACTTAGTTGCAGGCATGACTATAATGTCAAGTTTTATGTCAGATAAATGAGGTCTCAACTGAATTCGCTATGTTAAGCACGCCTGTCTGTTGCTCTAACCTTATCTAAATCCGTGTGTCTAGACCTGCGACTGCGTATTTAAATGTATCTATGTATGTGTGTGTGTTTGCTTACAGCATGACTGCTCAGCTGGTTACCAAAGTAAGTCTGTGTGTGTGTGTGTGTCCGTGCATAATGATGGCACTTTTATGAAGATTGTTTTATGGAGTGGCGCAATGTTGCTGTCGTTTGCACTAGGTTTATTGCTACATTGTTTGTTTGCTGTTTTCGCCTATACACACACACACATATGTATACATCGTGAAGAGAGCCTGCTTCCGCTTGCATTTGCTATTGGACGCTATTTTGGCAGCAGTCTGTTATATGCTGTAGAGAAAATACAGACATATACATACAAAGCAGCCGCATAAGCTTTTAAGTGAGCGGCATCTGTGTAGGGCTCCACACACACATACACGCAGTTATGGGCCGCCGCAAAGCCCTGCATATAAAATGTACATTGCTTGTTACAAACTAATTGACAATAATAATGGGCCAAGTTATTGCCACTACTGTGGCCTACAGTGTGCCGTTGTATGCGCCGTCTGCAGGACGTTTACAACACTGGCTATTATCACCAAGAATTCCATCATCATTGCCATCACTGCGAACATAAACACATCCTATTCACAATGTTGCAATTTGTGCGAGCGCTCGGGCAGCGTTAAGTAAATAACCGAACAATAGAATGAGAGCGACAACTAGTTAGAGGCTTGGCGCTCTGCCTCCCTTCCCATCGCCGCTTACAATGTACGCTGTGGCAACTGTAATGGCGCATTGCTGCCACTGTTGAGTAATTTGAAACTTTGCTGCGAATTGCCTGTGAATTGCCAAGCGATTCGTTGCGGTTATTATTCTTTGATGAAGTTGTGCGTTTTATTGCCGCCGCTCGGCATCGCTGGCTGGCCGAGCGCTCGTAGCTGCCAGAGCAGCATCCTAGCGACGCTTTCTTGCTTTTTTGTTGCATTTTGCTTTATTGTTGTCCGAGTATTGCAATTGCTTTGTTTGGTTTTTGTTTTTAATGTTTTGCCTTGGTGTTTTTTTCTGCTTGGCGCTGAGCTATTAAGTGCGTCCATGGGCCATAAATGCATATGTAAGAGTCGTGCTCGTCCTTTGGCTTGTGGGCATTTGTGGCCTGCGGGGAAATTGTAGTTTGATTTAAGTGCATTTGCGCGTTGCGCAATTCTCAGTGTTTGCTCAAATAAATAGCGCGTGTGTGTGCGTTTATTGCAATTAATGTGTGTTGTGTGTTGCACTTCCTTTCTCTCATACACGCACACTAGCACTTGCAAGCAGCTAAGTAATTGTGAATTTCACCAACTAAGTGTTGGGTAATTGAAATAAATGGCCAAGTAAGTCAACCTAATATTATTTTAATATTTAATAGTTGTTTTTGTTTTCATTATATTCTGTTGTATTCTGTTAGTTAGCAAGCTCATCTACTTTATGCATTCTTAATGCTGTTGGTATTTATTTTGAAGATTTATTGCGTTTTAAATGCAATTTTTGTTGGTCAAATATTGTTACAAATTACTTTTGCTTGTATTTATTTGTTTAGAGCATTAAAGCTAGATAAATCTTTATAAAAATCATTAGCAGCTCGAAATTAAAGTTATGCAAAAAGCTTGTTATAGTGAAACATATAGTTGTGTTATTAAATATTTATTAGAATATATTGGCATTTGCACTTAAATGTTTTAGTAGCTTAAAGAGAAAGTATAAGTGATTGAGTAGATGTCAAAAGCTAGAACAACAAAATTACAAAAATCGAAAAATTTAATCAAAAATTATTTTGTTAATATGGGAAACACTTTTCTTTCTTTGGAGTGAGAACGTCGGTTCTTCTCTTCGCTTTTGTCTTAAAGTCTATTCTCGTGCAGATGGAAATATTTCGCAAAACACCTTAAAGCAGACTCGAAATATTTACTCCACCAAAACATAACAAACATGATTTGATGTCAAGGCTAGCCCACATTATTCAGCACTATCGGGTTTCATTACATTTGATCAAATTTGACACGGACGTATGTTCATTCCGATTATCGATATGTCAATTAGTGTGTTTGAAAACAGTGATTTTACGAAGAGAAAAGTTTGTCCAGCGATTTTTACATAGGAAGGAAATGCAACAATAAAATTTGCTTGAAATTTTCTGCTTCGAATGGATTCGTGGTTACGGTTTGGTAAGTGTACTTTATTAGGAACATGTCTTATGCGATTCCATCCACCTCTATCAATGATGATAACATTAGAAAAGTTAAGGAAACCGTGATTGAAAATTATTTTGTTGGCATCAAAGATATAGCAGATGATGTCAATCTCCCTTATGAATCAACTCGACAGGTTTCAGTTAATGTTTTAGGTATGAAACGCGTCGATATTAGAATCGTGCTTGAATTTTTTGTAAAAATTACGTACAGTAGTGGCAGAAAAATATGCTTTGACAACATTGATGATGATGAGACGTGGATGTGTGAATATGACGTCGAATCAGTCCAAGAATCTAACTAAGGGCGCTTCAAAAATTGGTCAGATCGACAAAACCAAAATTTCCATGGGATTTCGGAGCCATCCCAGCCGAGGCTTATAATAAATATATGTGAAGATGTAGTTTTTTGTTAAGTCCGGGTCAAATTTGATCAAGTTGTTAATGAAAGTTTTCTTTCATTTGAAAGAACGCTTTTGAGCTATCGATCTAAAATTTAATTTCTAAGAATTATGTCAATCATCGGAACCACCGGTATCGAAACCCTGTAGTATATAGCTTATATATAAAAATTTTTTATTTGACAGGGTACCTTCGCAAAAGTTGGCACTTATAATTTCCAAAGTATCACTACAATATACAAAGAATTTGCTAAGATACTGTAGCACAAAGCTGCTTCATTAATTGACTTATCAAAATGTAGCTAAAAATGTTTTTATATTTCTTTATGCACTCAAGGGTTTTTTTGTTTTTAATGATATTCAATTCAATATTTTCTACTTAGATTTTTGTTTTTAATTCTAGAAGATCTTTTAAAATACTTAAAAATTTTTTATCAATAACATAGATGGCTTAATTCATAACTTGCCAATTTTTTGAAAAGAAATTTTTAGTTTTCACAACCTGAATTATTTAAACCAACCTCTTATCCACTATTTTAATGAGTATATCGCGAGGATTCTCTATCCTAGCCTATCGATTAACTTCTTTCGGGTAGAACTCTTTAGCTCAGAAAGTGATTTCAGTTTATTAGAAGAAGAGGAAAAAGGAAATAATTATTTTAAAAAAATAACACTTGGTGAACAGTACAGACAGAATACAGAAGTATTTCCTGACCTTTTTCGCAAAGACATAAAATTAAAAAACATACTTGATAACACCTAAAAATCTCCTTCATTTGTTGAAATTTAAATTGTCGCTTTTGCTGGTGAGTTGGCTTGAAGAAAATCATAATTAAACTTTTATAATACGATTTCATCTATTCCAGCTGCAAAATTATTTCCTAATACCACCACTAAAAGACACAGCAAAAGTATAAACAATTCTGTCACTTTGATTCTGCCATCCAGGTAGTGAAAATCCAGATAGAATGATGGTATACCAACAACGCACATCCCGCTTTATAGCCCTTTTAAGTAGAATGTGGAAAGCTGCTTATTGACAAGTATGCACGTACAAGTGCACTCATACATATCTACATGCAATTAAAGCAGCGCGCCATTTAGTTTGGTTGCTGACCTGCTTTCAAGCACTTAAATCAAGTTTATACAAACATTAAGTTGATGAATAATAAACTTGGCAAGCTGCTGTTAAATACACATAAGACAAAAGTAACTAAGCTGAAGTTGGAATACCTGGCGAATGCTATCTCTAAAATGCACCGTTTTGTGCAGATCAACAAAGGCGACAACAAAAACAAAAGGAAAGGTAAAAGTAGAAATATAACCAAAAGTAGCGGCAAAAGTCAAAATAGCTGGGACATCAAACGCTGGAGACTGAGCAGCTAGAAGCTGCAGCAGGGGAAAGGAGCATAAGACTTAAAACGAGTTGAATAGTTTAATACATGAAATTGCATTTCCATTGCTTCGACACCGGGAACGACGTTATGCTAAAGCCAATGCAACAATAAAAAACACAAAGAACAACAAGTTTATTACAACGTTCCCGCCTTTATAGCTGCGGCGCTCGGTGTCGGCGCTGTCGAACAAAAGCGCGCGATGAAGCAGTTTTGTCGCTGACTCAGATATTTAAATGCACAAAAGTGACACAGAGCAGCGCCACGCGTTACGAGCGTCTTCTGTGGAGCGGTTGTAGAGGGGAGAATTTTGCATTTGGCGCACGGCGAGTGGCAGAACGCGAAAGGTGCAGTCGTGGCTTGGTCGCGTTGAAGGGCTGCGTTTGCGTCGCAAAGTGGAAAACTACTTCAGTTGCTCTAATTAATATATGCATTTGCTTGCCGCTCACTGCTGTGTGAAAGATGAGCGTGGATGTAGATAGCGAAAAATGGGTCGGTAAAGCTAAAGGCGCAAAGCGCGCAGACTTTCGGCGGGATAAAATAGTGAACGGGGCAAGTGAGGCAGCAAATGCAGGTGGAGAAGTGCTGCCGAATTTGTCTGCTTTGCATCTTGTGCCCAAAATCGTCCTGTATTTGGGCGTGCAAGTATTGACTGGTTCTCGACTGCACGGGTTAATTTTTAGCGGTGCTTCAGTACTAGCGCTAATATTAATATGTAACAATGTTATGTGATAACAATAAATCAGACTAAATTTGTTTATTAAGAGTTCTAGAAGATTTAAGGTGTGAAGTGTCAAAAAGCCTCAACTTTGGTCCTCTTGAGAGGATAGTTAGCTAAGTTCATGAACATTTATAAGGCCACGAGATCCTTCCGTCTATTATTGAATCGGCAGCTGGTTTTTAAAGAATTTGATCTACGAGGTATAGTCTGGTACTGTCCAAAAACATTCATGCGTTGGAGGAAAATGAGATATTATCAGTCTGCAGTCCAGTTTCCCCCAGATGGAGGTTAAACCACTTTCAAAATATCTTCGATGAACCAATGGATTTTGAATTATTTGCCAAAAAATTTTATTTTGTACTAAGGATCCACATCCAAGAGTTGTTGGCATAACAGAGGTGATCTGTGCACAAGGAATCTTTCCTGACATTTTAATAATAATAACTGTTAAGATTACCCTCCACCCACTCGACGACATAAAGGGTACAATCTGCAAACGAGCGAAATCAGCGGAGTCATGATAGGCTAGCGGGTTGCTTAAGCCTCGAGATTTAAAACCACTAATCTACAGAAACAAACATTTCAACAGCTAGTATTTGCAATTACGATATAATAAAATTTTTTTGCAGAGAAATAATTTTTAATTTTGAAAAGTGAGTGAGATAAGCAAGATTGCAGAAATGATAATTAAAATTAAGACATACGCAGCAGAAAAACTTAATTTAGCTCAAAATTTAGACTATTTTAGGAATAGAGGTCCGAACTGCCTTGATGAGCTATTCGGTATATCAAATTCATTTCAGTCAAGGTAAAAGTAACTGCAAACTGTTTCATTCAGAATTCTCACGAAGAATATTAGGCCAAGAATTTCCCTACAACTAGTGAGGGTACTTTTAGGTAGATTTAGAAGTTTAAAACGACTAGTATATAAAGGAAGAATTAGCCTAAAATCTCATTGTCTGAAATGTTCTAAGACTAAAAGTTGTCAGAAGGGATGTGACGACGAATGTTTCATACCATAACCGTACTCGGCCTAATCTAGCAGTAATATGAAGAGGGATATATCGACGACTTTCTCAAGAAATGTTGCTAATGGGTGACCCAAGTAGGGGTGCATTGAAGCTGTCATATTATTTTACGTTTACAAATCGTTCAACTTTATTACGAAAGTCACGTTTTATAAAGAATGTATTTCGCACGGTTCGTTCAACATAATCCGCAGACGGAATGTACCTACTATTCGCAACATCATCAAAAATTTTGAGGTCCAGCTCCAGGAGAAGAAAATATAGTTGAGCGACAACGTTTTCGCTCTATGGGCTCTTGAAAAGTTTCAAGAAGATCCGACGTTCTCGAGCCAAATTTTCCATTTCTGGTTCAAGGGGTACGTAGACAAGCAAAATTGCAGCAACTATTTGGGTTGAAATCATCGGTCCATATATTTCTTCAAAAATTATCTCGGTGAAACGTAACTTTTTCCTGTAGAGATATGTGAAATCTAAAACATATGTGGGCAATCCCGCTTCGATTCAGGCCTTGGAAAAACATCACGCGTGTCATTCGTCAGATACCAGTCGAAATGCTTGAACGACTCATCGAACATTGGTCTCAACGCCTGTACCATCGAAGACGGAGCCCCGGTCACCATTTGAAAGAGATCATTTTGAAAAAATTCGCGAAACGGATCGTCCTTTAGATATCAGTGCGCTTTTCTCCAAAATTTTATTAACACATGTAGTTATCTGAGTCGCTGTTGAAGTGTTGCAATTAAAACGGGTTCCTGATTTGGTAATACGTTTCATTAAAATGTTATATGAGTATAGCACATAATTTTTCTTAAAAAAGCTTTACACAAACTCATTAGATTGCTTGTATATTTCCTTACAGATATGGCTTTTTGCCTTTAAAAATAATAAATTTTATCCCATTATTCTATTTCTCTTAATTTTCTTTAAAGAATTTGCCGAAAATTTTATATTGAATTTCATTCTTTAAGTACTTCAAACCACAAAAAGGAATATTATTTTTAGCACTTCAATGATCAAATGAGTGAACGTAAATTCAGAATTATTTTATTATTACTAATCTATGTCTGTTTAAGTATTATTACACACCACCCGCAAATAATTTTCCCCTTGCCGACTGCAGACGTATTTATTTCCATACGAATGCCTATTCGCCTAATTTTGTCTGTCTGCCTGTGGGGCTTATGATATTATACATAATTTATAGTATTGTGCTGGGAGGAATTCTATTTGAAAGTGCCAATTTCTTTATTTTCATTTGGGCTTAAGTGCCGCTCAACGCTTTTGTCGGTCAATGAATTCTGCACCGTTGTGCTTTGAAGCGACACCCCTTGTGCAAGCGTTGAAATTAGCTTGTATGATGCGCGCAAGAGCCTGTAGAAATGGGCCGAGTTTCGTCGATTAATTTTCACTGCTATCTATATCACTATTCATTCCTTTATCAAACATATTCGCCGCATTTATATAATGTTGTAGTAAGCTTCATAGTCCCACAAAAGTAGGGAACGAACCTGCAACTGTTCAAAATGTGCGCTGATGTCACCAAACCCATGCACCGAAGAACTACCGCTGCAGTCAGCCGCCTGCAACATTTTAGTTGCCGCTAAAATATGTACCGTCGACTCGCGGGCTCGTTGGTTTGCTTAAAGTGGGGCGGACTGATATCCGCAGTATTTTAGGCAAGCACTGTAGGTAAGTATGCAAGCGGTATGGGTTTGGCTGCATTCATTGGGGTCAACATTAGCGCTAAAGTCATTTATTAAGTTTGTTTCCCTCGCACACTTTTGGTTTTTGGTTTTGTTGTTTTTTGCTTATGTTTCTGTGGTTGTTGGCGCTCGTTTGTTGGCTCTTCGGCATTTTTGAAGCTTTGTAGCTTCCTTCTCCTGCAGCGCGGTTGTTTATATTGCAAAATTTTGTTTACGGCTAAAGTTTCACTCACACAAATGGATGGTGAGGATTTGCCTTTGTTTTTGCTTTCATTGTATGCATACTTTTCAGCTCTAAGTGCTAACCCTAATTGCATAAATTAAGTCACAAAGTAGTTGATGATTGCATTGGCTTGGAAAATGCTGATTTTGTTGCTTTTGCTGGCAGGTATGCTTCTTTGTATGTTCCAAAAAGTATTATAGAGTGTAAAAGTTAAAAGCTTTATTTTGCTTAGTAGAATCAGATATAAGAAGTTTTCTGCAAAAGTTTTTTTGTGAAAGTTTAATGTGGCTCTTAAGGGATTATTTCAAATTGCGAATTAAACAAATATCAAATGTACATAGTATATGTTTGAAGAATCTCAGTAATATGAGGGAGAGATATGGGACTTAGATACTTACACCTTCTCGTCCGCCAGTTTCACCCTTTTGTCCTTTGGTACCTGAATCGCCTTTGGGGCCGGGTAGTCCAGGTCGACCCTGCAATCAAGAAACTCACATTTAGTTGAAAATTAAATTCCTCAAAATAATCAAAAATTAAATCGTACAAAGTAAATTATTTTAATATGCATTCCGGTGAGTATTTGCAACCCATTTACTTCGCCGAATTTATCGCCAACAATTTGAACGTGTCAACAAAGTGAATAAACCGTTTACAAGTTCCGATACAAATTGCCGCAAAATGTTCCATTTGGACTCAAATGAATGCAAATGCTGGCAAGCAACTTCCAACAAAGTTGCAAAAGCACTCAAAAGCAGAACAAACGGCTGTGGATTTACACTGGCAGAGTTCGTGCAAGATATGCGCAGCGTAAGGTCAAACGAAACGGCGTCGCAAAGCGAAAGCGAAATGTGAAGGGAAATAAATGCAGCAGCTGCAAAAGGAAATTGGAACTGGAGTAGTGTATAACTGTGCCACCGAATTGCATAAAAGTGCTTTGGCGTATAAAAGTGTGGTTGCAATTGTTCTGGCATCCGCCGTCTTCTCGCTTTCAAAATTGCGACTGCCTGGATTTAATGTGGCAAAGAAGCCGAGAACAACCTGCACTTTGTGGATATTCAAAGCACGTTGGTTAAATATGAAAAACGAAGTAATATTATGCACCCTATTGGTTGTTTGAATGCAAATTCACCACGTGCTACAGGGCGGATGAGCAACATTTTTGCGTTTTGTTTGCCTTTAATTCACAACTTCGTTTTTATTGATGAGGCTTCTAGGGTAGCTGCAGGAAGTAAGTAGTGCCACTTTGATACGAAGGCTTTGCGCTCAATCGAAAGCTGTTTATTGGAGTGCCGTTCTCAAAACCTAAATGATTGGGGAAAATAATAACGTTTACATATTTTAAATTTTAACTCACCGAATGTCCAATATCGCCCATTGGACCAGGTTTGCCCGGCGGTCCGATCGGTCCAGCTTGGCCCGGTTTGCCGCGTCGTCCGCGCATACCCTTCTCTCCCTTCTCCCCCTTGGTGCCGTTCATAGCCATGCCTTCGTAACCGCCAGCGAAAAAGGCCTGCCCTGGCGGTCCTTCGGGTCCGCGATCGCCTTTCGGGCCGCTCAGGCCCCGCACACCTTTTTCGCCCTTCTCACCTTTGGAGCCAGGCAGGCCGGTCAAACCGTTCGACCCAGCTGGACCAGGCTCGCCGTTCAAACCGGGTGGCCCCTCATAGCCCTGCGGACCGCGTGCACCCGGCGGTCCAGGTGGACCCGCTGGACACTGACATTGTCCGCCCGCCGCGCTGCTCGATGTGCCATTCAACGAATTGTCTGCATAAATAACTTCACCAGGTGGACCGGGTGGTCCGATGGGACCCAATTCACCGGGCAGACCACGATCACCTTTGAGACCAGGTGCACCGGGCGCTCCAGCCATGCCCGGCACACCGGGTTGGCCTGGTTCGCCTTTTTGGCCATTACCGCCGTGTACGCCCGGATGACCCTGGAAGTGGAAAATCGTAAATGTTTTATTACCAATATTATTACATAATTAAAGAGAGAACATTAATTATTATTTGCTGCGTTCATATTTTTATGCATAATGATATTTTAATTTGGCGCTCAGGTTCAAAACAAATAAAAGTGGGCTTCCACAATTTGATGGCCACATAAAAGCAACACAGCCGTCACTCACACATACTAATCAGCCTAACACTGATGCAAATCGCTGCTCGTGAAATGTGTTATTGTGCGCACTTAACTTCAGGCACACACACGCACACACTTATTCATAATGCAACAAAAACATACACACTTGACCCTACACTTTAGCACCAGAATAGCCACAATCGCGCCTGCACCCCTGCTCCCGCACCGCATTGGTGTGCGTAAATTGCGCTGTAACCTAATTTTCAAATTCAATTTTCCACTTGCTTAAATCAAATCATCCCAAACACGCCGCCTCGGCCAGGATATAACACAAATAAATTTATGCTCAAATTGCAGAGGGGCACGGCGGTCGACGAGCAGCGGCACGAACACCAAAGAAAGTCATACATTTTTTCCAGCAGTAAAAAATTTCATCATCCGCACACATTCACTCGAAAAAGCCACACGCACACAGCTACACGTGCGGCAGATGTGCTGGAATCTGCATACATGGGCACACCAACAGCCAAGCGGAGCACTTAGAGTGCCGCCTGCTGAGTGTAGGGGGGTGGGGTGAAGTGGTGGCAGTGTGGCACATAACAGCCAAGCGTCATGATTCAAAATGAGTTGCCATAAATCCACACACGCTCTTGGCAACTCATTTATATGCACGCATGTACACACATACATGCGCTGGCATGTTGCCGTGCGCACTCGCCATGTTCGAAAATGTATTTGTATGTGTGGGTATGCATACGAAGGTAGTCGACACTCGTCAGCTATGCATCACTCCATCCATCCTATGATCCGTTGACCAAGTTGAAAGCTTGTTTGGCTTGTTTCACGCCCTTTGTAACTGTGGTTCATTTGCTCACCACACCGGCGCATGAATCTACCCACAACTACAACAACAACGGCAGCAGCAATAAAATAGTGCATACATATCCGTGCCACTTTTTAACACACTTTCGCATAGCCAACCATCGACCCGTCGACCTACCGACATTGACATCGTCGCTTGCATCGGTGATTTTGAAGGCTTCACATCAGCGCCTAATGAATTATTAATAAACCACATAACGAACGCGGCAACTCGGCAACGCAGCAGTGCTGCCGGCGATGAAGTTGCGCCTTCGCCTCTAAGCACCACGATATGAGCCGATAGCAAGTGTGCCATTTGCCTTCACACACACACATAAACGCGTGTACTCACCAGCTTTTACTGTACACAAATAAGCGTCGATCATATCAATATTTGTATTTAGCGCCATTTTATGCGCGTCACCCATTTTTATATGTTGCAAGCAAGCATTTTACCCAAAGCTATTCCATAGGTGCGCGCTCATATATTAGGGCAGTGCAGCTGTGTTGAGAGAGTTGGGCAGGCAGTTGACATCAAATGGATTGCAAGCCCCTGCTATTTAATATGAATATATAAAAGGTTTGAGGTGAAAATGTGTTTGATAATTCTTTCATAGATGCCCAGGGGTGTTTGGTATTTAAGTGGTACTGAAAAAAATTAAAAACTTCTTATTCTTCCTAGAGAAGATAGAACCGACCACTTTTTATAGACCTGATTCTAATTCTGTTAGTTTCGAATTATGGTCTGGTTTCTCTGACTGTAGATTTAGAATCGGGTCTACGAAAATTGTCGGTTCTATTTTTTCCTAGCGGAGAAATTGGATAAGAACACCTTTATTTTCAGTGGACATTACAAATTGCTACATATAGACAGAGTTAGTCATTCGGAAAGCTAGTAACCTGTCTGAACCTTTACGCGTTATGGTTTTCCAGAAAGGTCTACCAAAGTTCAGACATTTGTATCCTCTATAAAGAGATAACTTAGCACACTTTTTTACTTTCAGAACATTTCTATTGTAGAGTATGGTCCTACTGCACAGTTGCTTACAAACCAATCGGCATATTGGCTGCCTATTTACTATGGTGAGTTACCTCATGTATTGCGCCCAAAGAACCAGACAAGACTTTTGCGATTGTGTTTCGGGAACTTCATAATCCATTCTTTTCCAAACACCTTCTAACTGATCTTGCAACATGACATGTCGTGATGAAAAATTATTGTCTCGCGTATAGTCGCAAACAATTTAATGATTTGTTGCCGGCAGTATTCGCCATCTTGACAGTTGAGAAAAAATATGGAACTTCAAGAAAAACCCCAACTATCCTCAAAAACGTTTCTATTGACATATTTGAGATAAATATATGTATGAACATTTATGATATCCACTAAGCACCTTTTTCAAAATAGGTTAAGCGTTAATTTAAACAATTTTAAACTAATCCACCCTTAATTTACACTCTAAAGTGGCTTGATTTTCAGCAACACTCACATGACAAAATGGCTCCACTGCAATGTCTAGACCGACCACAATCGAAAGCAGACAATAGAAGTAAAAATCAACTTCAGTAGCAGGAAGTTAAAATAAGATATTATATTAGCGCATCAATTTGGGCTCAGAATGGTGGAATTGAAGATGATGGGAGATATATCCACACAAGCGCTTGATTCATAAAAGTTCAAAAAAAGTTTCCCATATTTATTACATTTTTAGAAAAAATTGCGTTAAATAAGAGCAATAATGAGCGCGTAACTATCAGTGCGACTAAAATAACAATAATGACCAGAAACGTTTCTATGGTAACAATTGTGAATTGCGCTTCAACATGTATACCATTTTTATTTTATAATATTTTTTTGCAAAAAGACTTACTAACGCCACTGATTACTTCATAAATCGCTCTATCGATTAACGGAGTATTTACATTTATATATTCTGATGCTGCTACACACCTCTTTTTCTATTTCCAAACCTCTGCAAGTACTTTCAAGTATTTGCCCTATATTTACCGTTATTTAGTCATGCTGAAATCACAAAAGAAACGCGAGTGAATTGCCACTTAAACACAATATAAATTTACACAGCTTTAGCTCATAGTTATAAAATAAATATCACTCAGCGCTAACGCGTGGGGAATAGAATCGCAAAATAAAAAGGGAGCAATTTGTGTGTGGCAATGATGGAGTTTTAAGTATCGAAAATATATATATTACAGTGAAACAAACACAATGGAATACATTACACAAACAAAAATTCGAAAAGGCGACGCTGCGAATCGAGTTTGAATTGCTTTGAAAGTGCCGCAGAAAAAGTTTACGAGCGCGAAGCAAAGTGTTGCAAGTGATGAACGAGTATGTGTGGCAAGTGGAGCACTCGCGATGTGTTGTGACCCCAAAGAGCCATAAAAACGGTAAACTTTTTTCAACCGCTCGAATGTACAAGTGCTTAAATAGAAATAAATGCACACGAAGACTGACACAAATCATAACAAATGATTGGCGAAAGGGTGAACTAAAAGAAGAAATTACAACAAAATCACAAAAACAAAAAAGCAGAAGCAATAATAAACCATAAATCGTTTTTAATGGCAAAGCCAGGAGTTAAACAATGGCAAGCACAGCGATGATTGACAGCGGAAAGCGCAACGAGTGAGCAAAGTGACGTAAATCTCTGGGTGTGGTGAGGGTGTGCTGGTGCAGCGAAGCTTTGTAAATGTAGCTGCGCTTTGATTTTTATTTGCTTAAGTCAGTTGATAAAAATTTATGACAAACTGATATTCTCGCAGTCGGTGGTTAACAGTGCAAGTGTGAGGGGAAGCTGACAGTTTAGATTTGCTAACTCTGGCAAATTGAGGAGTGATGAGAAATTATGGCTGTCACAGGCAAATTGCAAACGTTAGTGGGAACTTTTTTCAGATAGAGGCTTTTAAAATAATTTGAAGTTCAATTATGAAAAATATAGAAAAAAGGTGTTTAAAACTGTATTTGAAACAAGAAAACTATATTTAAAAAGGTGAAATAACACAAAATAGGAAAAAAGCCATAAAGCAGAAATGACATAGCTTCCTAGAAGAAATGTTGTTGAAGAGGTAGTAAAGCGTGTTAAATGTAAATTGATGTATGGTTTCATTGGATGTATCGCAAGTTCCGAAATATTACAACTTTAACATTTTTACAATTTTCTAAACTTTAAGTTTTAGCAAATCTTTTTGGTTGATAGCGTCAATTATAGTTTATGTCTTAATTTTAATACAAATCTCAATAGCCCAAAAAAAATTTAATTGTGATTAACACCCATACTGAAGTAATTTGTTTAGTTTGTTATTTTTGAAGAACTAAACTTCTAAACGGTGGGCAATGTCACTTCGACAATCTAAAAAATTTAAATGACATCTGATCAAATATAACCCGGACTGACAAAAAAACCTCTATTCTTAGGCATTTGAACAATTTTTTAAAATCGGCTTCAAAACAAGCTTCTTTTGAGTCAATATAATCATGGCAGCACTTAGTCAATTTTTCCTTGCACTTATTTTATGTCTCGGTTGGTAAGGGCTTCAGTGTCTTCAGCGCATTTTGCTTTTTTTTTTGGTTTCAGCTCAATTTTAACGCGCCGTTTCATAGATTGATGGATAATTTCGATGTCATATTCATACACCTACTCCTCGTCACCAGTAATGTCACGTCTAAAGAATTTAGGGTCCTCTACTGTGTTGTCAGACATCTGTTTTGCGACCTCTACTCGCCCTCGTTTTAAAGATCTACTATCAACCATTCATACCCTTACTGGCTTCATGACCAAAATATTAACCAAAATGTGTTAAGTCGATCCATAAAGGATGTTGGAAAAAGTTGGTTACAGTATTGAGAAAAAAACTAACGCAATTAAAATGCACCAACCGCGGTCACATTTGATCCGATTTCATAACATTATTCTCATAAAATCGTGTAAGACTGTTGACAAACTGAAGAGTACTAAGTTTTAAGAAGTCATATTCTACCAGATATCTGACAGACCTTTGAGTTTAAGTCTAATTCCCTTTATTAAATACTCTTATACTTAAGGTCATAAAAAGTAACTAAGTTGCACTGTAAAGTGTGCGTTTTCAATATGTTAATGGTGCGTTTTCACAAAGTTGCCAAACATATTGCGCAACCATTTCATCTTCTGATGTCAGTATTCAACTTAGAAGCGAAGAACATGTGCATGCAAACTACTTCAATGTAGTACATACCTATTACTACCATATATTGTACTAATAACTATGACAAAGTAAACCACCAACATATTGTATGTATGTATGTGTATGTATTTCCCAAAGCACCGAAGCACTATGCAACATGCTCTGCTTACACGTTCATAACTGTTAAAGTTATGCTTTATCTCTAAGTAATTTGACCAGAATATGCAGCCAAGCATTAAAAGAAATTTGTTAGCAACTAACCGAAAACAGTCATGGCGTATGAGTAACTTTTCTGTATGCAAAACATATTCAAAGCACACCAATGGAAAGTTTGCAACAAATTTCCGTAAATTAAAGTTTAGTTACTTTCGACGAAAGTTTAATGTCATTTTCTAACTTGTCACTAACATGCCAAAGAGCGCGCACACGCACACACACACACACACATAGGCTGAAGCAGACACCAGCAGGCAAACAAACAAATTTCGACATAAATGCACGAGAGCATGACATGTGTGTGTCATTGTAGCAATGTATGAATATTTATGAGTGTGTGTGCTTGTCAAAAATTGAATGTGTGTGTGAGCGTGCGTTTGTTATTACCGTTACGCGAACCAGCAATGTTGGATTGCCATTTTAATTTACATGCAACTGCCATCAAAATATGTATATCACGGACAACAACAACAACAGCAAAAACAAGTACGACCTGCAATTTGCAGCGGTTATAAACTGCAACAACAACTACAACAATCACAACCAAAAGGTACGAGCAAACTTTAATGTTGGCAATGAAGCGAATTTGCCGCTTGCCGCTCGCCGCGCGCTTTCTGCTGACTTGCAAACCGCGTGCTGATGTTTTGGTGTTGTTGTTGTGCTGGTACACCAACGTGCATGTTGCAGGCACTGTAATGCAGGTCTGCCCTGCTGACAATCGATTGGCGTAGTTTGACGAATCGCATGGCTGCGGTTGTGTGTGTGTTGTTGCCTTTGCAGCGAAACTTATGAATTTGCCAGAACGTGTTGCTGTTGTTGTTTATATGTATACGAGTATGTTGTTCATATTTATTTATGCACATATGCGCGCGCGTATGTCACTGAAGTGTGCAACAGCTAAAACATATGCAGACTTCAACATGCAACACGCGGGCTAGATAAAGCTAGACAAAGTATTTGGAATATGCGCTCATACAAGCGGCTGCAGGCGAACAGACAGACACACGTACTCTCGGAACGGCCACACTATGCGCTCCGAGTTCGCCCTACCTCCACCTTCCTCTCTTTGCTGGCACATGTGAGGAAACTCATAAAAGTTTTGCGCGCCAAGTGCTGACAGGCATGTCTATGAGCCATTCAACCAATCCGACTGCCTGCCGCTCATTCGAGCTGTCAACCAGTCAACCAACCCGCCACGCAGCCAGTCAGTCAGCCCAAAATGCCACACGTTAAGTACTTTATTTACAAAAAGCAAAAGCGTAAAGCAAAACCAAAGAAAAAACAGAAGGCAAAAACAAAACCAAAGAGGCATTAAGATCCATACGCTCGAACTATTCAGGAGAACAGTAAACATTTTATGAATGTATTTGTTTGACTCGAGTTCGGGTCTTGTTTATTTGCGCACACTCACACAGCCACAAACACATGTGTGGTTGTACTTGTAGTGTGAGTGTGTGTGTGTGTGTGAATGCAATCGACATTGACGTCGCTGACGGTTTGATGAAATGCGCTATGAAATATGCAAAGTGCGCGAAATTTGTTGTTCCACTGAAATTTTAATAAACGACTGACATGAGTTTTGCATTAATGTTGCCTATTACAGCGGTCTTTAGGCGCACAAATGAATGTCAATTATTTTGAAATGTTTGGCTTTTCTTACAGCGCTCTATGCTTATTGTTGGCATTGTTGTTGTTGCTGGCAATCCGTTGCTGGCACATTTGCTGGTTGTAGACCTCATGCTAATGATATGTGTAATATGGCAACTTTGCTTTATGCATGAGAAGGCTCGCTAAACGCCAGACGTCAATTATGTTCGTATTTATAGAGCCGACGAGTGACGGTGAGCGAAAATGGAGAAAGGGTTGGAATTGTTTAGCAACACTTTAAGTGGGTTTTCTCGTGCATTATTGATATTTATTCATATGCTTATTTCATGTGTATATATCAGTCTATATAATGGAAACACGTACTGGCAACGAATTATTGCTAAAAGGTTTTGCTCAGTGTTTCTCTTGGTTAGATGTCATAACAATATTGGGTAGTCGAAAAAGTCTTTTCGTATTTATAATCAAACTTCAACTTATTATTTTATATTTATAATGAACTTTAATGATATGAATATGTACCATTATGGTTGACCACATTTTGCCATTTTTCAGCTAGAGATATTATGCGATTTTTCTGGTTTCTCGGCGAAAAACTGCAACAAGTAATTTTCACACGCTTCTCTTGAATCCAACTTCACTCCAGAGAATTCTGCATTGACTGAAATAAATGGTAGTCCGATGGTACATAGTCAGGCCTATATGGTTGGATGCATCAAAACTTCTCAGCCAAGCTCTTCCAGTTTTTGCCGAGCCATCAAAAATGTGTATAGCGGTGGGGAAGATTTTTTTTCTTAAAATTATCTAAAATTCGAAAGCTAATAAAATTTTTGATTACCACAGAAGGGCTTGAAGGGTTGAAGGACTTTAAATAACTCAGTGAAAAAGTACATCTAAGAGAAATGAAAATTTCAGGTCGATCAGTTCAGTCAGTCGATTCGGAGAAACTTTCCACACTGCCTCCGAAAGCATATTTTTGAGAAAAACCGTTTTGGGAGCGAAGTGCACAAAAACATTTTGTTTTATTTTAAATTTGCTTTACACTTACTTTTTTAATACTAATATGTAGGGGAAAATAATACCTACTTCGAAAAAATGTATTGGTCTGAGTTGGCAGGACTGATTTTAATTACTATACCAAATATGATCACGATCTCTCAAACAGTTTGCTTATGGAAGCTGCTTAAGTCAGCACACCTCAGGAGCGTTGCGATTTTTACAATGGATAGAAATATCGAACAAAGAATTTGTGTCAAATTTTGCATTTCTAACAAAATTTTGTGTGCGGAAACGTTGTGAATGTTGATTTAGTTTTATCAGACACTCAAGCCTACGCGTCATACGAAGCCTTAAAGACGTCTGACAGATCGACCCGCTTCGATAAACCTAAAGTTTTTTCAAAAAAGAGAACTGTATACAGATCTCTTTGGATATACTGATCCTCCGCATTTGGGCTTTTTAAGGCGCTTGGGTGATTACATCCGTCGAACACGGGGAGAATTGTGGAAGAACATTTCATAGATTTTACTCGATGATAATGCACCATCGCACCGAGTCACGATTGTGACCGAGTTTTAAGCCAAAAACGCAATGAGTACCATCGATCAACCGCGTATTCAGCAGATTTGGCCCGTGTAATTTTTTCTTGTTCCCCAAACTGAAATTGCCGCTCCCTGGAATCCGTTTTCAGTCCATCGAAAGGATAAAACAAAATTAGTTGAAGGAGCTCACTAAACATGTTTGTAAAAAGTGTTTTGAGGACCGGAAAAATTTTTATCATAAGTATATTAGATCTGGTGGGTGTTACTTTGAAGACAACAAAATAAATATTGATGAATAATTAAATATTTTTCATTTTATATACAATTTCCCAGTACGTTTTTGTCGCAATGTATAGTAATATATGTATTAGTATATATTTACATGGGCGAGAACCTTCGTTAAAACTTTCATCCCAAGGAAAGCCTGTCTTGTTTATACTAGATCCGTTAGGTATTTGACGATAGAAACCTAACTCATTCTCTAGCAGAATTTGACGCCCCGGTATCTACTATTACATGGGAAGCCAATTTCCGAAGTATAATTTCCAACTTTTTGTTTCGGAGGTTGCACTTTAGAGTCTTAATCGAACAGATAGATAATTTGTTTCATTTCAGTTTTGATTGGCTATTCTCTACAACATACTCCGCTTAACACTGAGCTTAATTATGTTATTTTTGGGAGTTTTATATTGATGTTTTCAGGTGAAGACCAAAAAATATCTCTACATTGCCTTATTTTAAACCTTTTGGTCAGATTACCTAAACCTCATGCTTAAGAAATCATGAAGCAATGCAGAAACTCCAAATTTTATTAAGCTTTATTTTCAACATTGATCTATAGTGTTCATGCTCTTATAATTTAATAGCTTGGATGGTGTTGGTAAATTGAGACTTAGTGTATACTTTTATTTTCTAGCCTCAGTTGTAAGCTAAGATGGTAACTATGGACTATTTCTTAGTTATTCTTAGTTTCTTATACGAAAATAAAATTCAAAATCATTTGAATCTTAATTCACAAATCATGGTCACAAAGAGAAATTCCAATTTTTATATAAAATTATCATGAAATGTCTCCTGAAAATTCAAGCAACAACTAAAAACTGCATCGTTAGCATTCCCTCAAATTTCGGTTTTGTGCCTGCAAATTACTGCAATAAAATATTTAAATTTCAATTCTGCTCAACAAAGTTAGGCGTAAACGACGGACAATAACTTAATGCGTACTTTATTTGGGAATTTTCTCCTCGAACCCTCGTTATTATGTAGGGAAAAAATGAGAACAGATAAAGCGATACAATAAAAACAAAGTAGCGAATTAAACTTTCAACTTTCGCAAAAAATTGAAATAAATAATGTGACAAAGGTCAAATAAATCTTAGTCTGTAATGCCACAGTGAAGTGGAGCTGTCAGGGGCTGGAATATTTAGAACTCAGCCAACATAAATAAACGGCAGTTATAACTAGTGGGAGGACAGCAGCTCGAGAAAAAGTTATGAACACCGCAAAGTGAGCAACCATTTTTATCAACACAACAGCAGTTACAAGCTGTGGGCAGCGCAAAAAATGGCTCTGTTGATAAGAAAGCAGCACTTGCCTGTAATTGTGACTACCAAACACATATTTAGCCTAAAGCACACAGAAGTTCAAAACAGAAAAAAGAAACGAACGAAAACCGCAAATGGAACGAAGGCGTGAAAATACATTAAAAATATTATGCACACACTTCTCAAAGTAGAGGAAAAACAACGGAGTCGCTAGCGGACACACCCACACAAACACACACAGACTTGCATACACACGCCCATTTAGCGGCAGTTGCGTAGAACAGCAATGATTATCATCGCCTCGGTTGAGCCACAATGACTGGCGCTAACCACAAGAGAGGCGATAATAGCAGCGGCAAAGGCAGACAGCCAAAGCCAAGGCTGGCGCAAAGCGATTTCTACTTTCTGGGGAAATGTTTCGCAAACAAAAAGTTGCAGAAATACGTCACGCTGAAATATCTGCAGCATAAGGCCACAAAGCCAGGGTCACAATAAAAAGAAACGGACAACAACAGCAAACACAAGAGAGTGCTGCGTGTGTCCTTGAAGAAAACGTGTGAAAAGCCTACACACCTGCCAGCAATCAGCGCCAGTTGTGAGACAATACTAGGCCACAAAATGACAGTTATATGGCGCAGAAGGGCGAGTTAAACCAGAAATGTAGCTGCTGCTAAAATGGCAGCAAAACAAGATAATACAAAAATAGCAAAGTAAACGAAACGTTAAAAGGCAGTAAAAGTTAAAATGAAAAGCGCATTGGGATAATAGCACACGCACTCTACATAATTGAAGTAATACGTGGGTGAACACTTATTCACACAAACACTTGCATACATTTGAATGCTTGTACCGCGGCATACACAAACGACGCATTGACACGTAAAGAGCAGATGGATTTTCTTTTGTGCAAAGGTACAGGGTGTTAGGTAATAAAATGTTAAGTTATGTTAAGTTGCCTTATGTTATGTCAGATTTAGTTAATTTATGTTATATGTTAAGTTATGCAATGTAAGGTTAAGTTGTGTTATGCTAACGTAAGTTATGCCATGTTATTTCAGGCTTAGGTAAGTTGTGTTATGTTATCTTAAATTTGCAAATTTGTATTATATGTATGTTAAGTCAAAATAAGTTATGTCGTGTTATTTCGAATTTAGTGAAGTTAAGTTAAGTTATGTTACATGGGAAGTTAAGTTAATTTAATTTAAGGTAAGTTATGTTAAGTTAAGTTAAGTTAAGCTAGGTTAAGTTAAGTTCAGTTTAGCTTAGTTAAGTTAAGTTAAGTTACGTTAAGCTAAGTTAAGTTAAGTTCAGTTTAGTTTAGTTTAGTTAAGTTAAGTTAAGTTAAATTAAGTTAAGTTGAGTTAAGTTAAGTTAAGTTAAGTTTAATTTAGTTATGTTAAGTTAAGTTAAGCTAAGTTAAGTTCAGTTAAGTTAAGTTAAGTTAAGTTAAGTTAAGTTAAGTTAAGTTAAGTTAAGTTAAGTTAAGTTAAGTTAAGTTAAGTTAAGATAAGTTAAGTTTAGTTTAGTTTAGTTATGTTAAGTTAAGTTAAGCTAAGTTAAGTTAAGTTTAGTTAGGTTAGGTTAAGTTAAGTTAAGTTAAGTTATTAACGGCATTAACTACTGACAGCGGATATATGAATTCTTGGAAATACTAATTATAAATTTTAATTTACACATAAATCAGCTCTCAATGAAAAAAGCAACTCTTAGAATATACCACAACTAAAGTTTTATTATTTCATGACACCCTGTTTCGATTTGCATGCTCACACAGTATATTATATGCCAGAAATGCTGGCGTTGCCTTTATTTGACATAAAAATATTATTTGGAATTATTAAAGCGCCTGAGAGACCAAGCAAAAGTGAAAGTAAAAAGAAAATACACAAAACGAAAATGAAAGTCAGAGAAAGCAAATAAAAGTGATAAGTCCACTTAGTGAATGCGTTAAGTTACGTTTACAGTTTTTTCTACCGGCAATACGGTTTTATGCCGCCGCCACTGCCAAGCCAAGACAGGCGGAAAAGTAACTTCTTACACGCTTATTGGGTGATTATGCATGCAGGACGGAGAAAAGTTCGCACCTCCAAGGCCACACTGCGGAAAATGTGAAAATACGCAACAACAAACACTCAAACCGTAGAAGAAAAAAACAAAAACAGGAGAGAAAATATTAGCAGGTAATGAAGAGGAAAGTAGCAATCAGACAAACAGCGAAGCCTGAAATGCCTGCACACAAACACAGAGATAACGCTTACGCAGCCATGAGATGGCAGAAAAAATCACTAAAGTGTCCGGTGCGCAGTGTAGCAGAACGAATCGTCATTCAAGGCAGAGCTGTTATCTACGCATAGCAACAACACTGCATATACATATATACATAGATGCGTGTGTGTGAAGAGTCAGCACATAGGTCGAAAACTAGGGCGCGGTGTGTGTTTCTGCGGAAACTGCTTTCTGGTGCTAGTGGAGCGTAACACACGTATAGAACGCTTATCAAATTAAGTGTGAAATTGAATAGAAGCGTGCACGCGCTGTGAAGAAAGCATGAAAGCAGCAACAATAAAAGCAGCTGATGCAGCAGATGTTCAGCTCGATTTCGTTGCGCAGCTTTTTTACTATTCCTAGTCAGCTATTGATGTGATAACATTTTTATTTTCCAGCTGCCGAGAAACTGAGAAATAACGCTTTCTTCTGCGATGGCAAGTTGAAAGATTCACCTTTGCGAAAACGCTTACTCACCAGTGGAAAACGGTGCGGATGTGGCGCATACACATATGTACATATTTTGTGTTTGTATATATCTATGAAAGCATGCCTAGAAACGCATATCGTGATAGAGATATTCATATGCTTAGCAGGAAGTGTTGATTTATGGCCAATTTATTGAACTGAAACCCTCGCAATGCTCAAGCTTATGCATTGCACTCTGTCATGCACTATGTACCTAGCGGTTTTATGACAAATTTTGCAGAATTTTTCGATTTTAGATTAAATAATGATTCGACGAACAATAATTGTTTGATTTATTGCGATTTTGTTGTAATTTGTAAGAAAATAGATGATTTTTCGCTAAATACACGCATTAGAAAAGCTGTGCAAATGTTAAGTTGGTTTACTTTCTCTATTTCGCGTGCTTATAGAGATAATATGAGAAAAAGGGGTCTTATTCATATTTTTTTTAGACAAAAAGCTTTATTTTATGTATAGGATATGTGATGTGATAAATACAGTAAAAGTTATCTCAGTTGTTCTTCTTTGGTTAACTTTTCCCACTTGCAGTAGATCTTCTTCCTCTTCTTCATTACTGGTGTAGACATCGTTTGCGTTTTTCAGCCTGGTTAACTAAAGCGTGACAGCCGTTTCTTTATTTCAGATCTAGTTGCTTAGAAGCCGGAAGAAGGAAGGTACCTCGATATAATGCCACAAACAGCACGACTGGTGGCACTTTCTTAGAACAATTTTAAGTTATCGATACCTTTAATGGTTTTACCAATTGCATAACTTCCAAATTTATAGATGACTACCCGTATAAGATCGATTTTAGTTGATTTAAAGTGTAGTAAACGCTGTATTTTTCAAGCTTCGATATTTTAAGGTTTTGGAAAGTAAACGAGTTTGCATTCAGAAGATAATTGGAAAGATTCACATAGTAGATTACTGTGAACAGCAATCTCTTTGCCCTCAGTAAGGCTAGATTTTGATTAGTGGTGGGGCTCTTGACGGGCCACTGCTCTATTGGCATACATGCTGTAAGACTGGGAATCTTACCGGACGCCGTATGCGGTAGAAACTAGCCAGCACTTCCTTCATGACTGTTCCGCGTTTGGGAGATCCAGACTTAGACACTTGGGGACACATACCTTCAGATATCCCACCGAATGGGTCAAACATTTTTTTCTTCTTTCTTTCGAAAAATAGGTTTGTAGATAACTCAAAACATATACATATTTCCGATAATGATCTTTTAGCTGAAAAGTAAATGACCTCAGTCTAGCAGTTTTGAATTTTTTATTACTATAAGATAGAAAACTTATCTCTCTCATTTCCAACTACTGTAAAAAATATCGCGTTTCAATAGATTTTGTAGAAAATGAATGTTCTTTAACGGTTAAAGTCTGATTTTTTAAGACAACTTTTTTCTTATGATATCCCATTATTGAAAAATAATAATTTTAAATTTTTATCTCCAAGTTTTGTAGGAAATTCACTGCTCTACATACTTGGTCTGAACAATTTATCGATTAAGTAAAAGGCTTACGAGATATCCATTGTCAAATGTCAATGAAAAAAATAATAACAAAACAAAATTAAAAAAATAAATATTTGACCCACCCTAGTACATATATGTATATAAAAAATATATTAAAATATGTATACTGAATTGCTAATTGTTTCAACAATAAATATTGAAATATCCACATAATGATCATTCATACATACACACAGCGCTTACATTCTATTACAACACACATAGTACGTCTACTTCACTTCATCACTCACCATTCACAAGCGCACATATTGGTTAAGTATAGATGAATGTGGGTATATATTATTCTACTTACCCTATCACCTTTCTCGCCAGTCATTCCCGGATCGCCACGTTCACCTTTCTGACCCTGCTGACCACGTTCGCCCGCCGCACCGGCATCACCTTTATCACCTGGTGGACCCTTGGGTCCCGGCGACGAGCTGCGCATCGGACGCATTGAATTGCCCATTAAGGATTCCTGTGTTGTGTTGTTTTTGGCAGGTATGTTGGGTGTATGTGTGTGTGTGTGTGGGAGAGTAGAAAAATGTGAAAAAATATATTAGTAAAGTTTGGCCAGACAACAGGTGCTCGAATATGTTGGTCAAAATGGAAATTGGTTGTTTTGGTTTTTCTCTCTTTTGGCCTATACTAGTATGGAAAGCCCAGTGTGTTTTGTTTTCCCTCAAGTCCCTATGTAGATTTGCTGGCTTTGACCCACTATTTTCGTTGCTTTCAAGCTTATCTTTGCTATTTGATGTTGTTATTAGTACCTTTTGATTTTCGAAATACTTTTTCTTTTTTTGTTGTTTTTGCTATCCTTTGTAGCTATGTGATAAGGACCTTTTGATAAATGATGCTGCATTCAGAAGAAAATCTCATTTTACTATTAACGCACGTTTTCAATTCGACTAGTTGTTGTTATTGTTGTTGATTTTGTTGTGTTACCACGTTGGTCGCCTAACGCTGCTAATGTGTTTAACCCTTATTCCATCATTTGTTAGCCTGCCAAGCGAACAAACTACACTAATAAATATACATCTCGCAAGTACACAAACACACATAAAGTACATAGGTGGGTATATATGTGTGCGTCTACTTCTCACTACGCGCCTGTTGACAGGGGAATGCCGCTTAATTTTAAGCTCCAAAGCTGGGGCTAATGTGAAGTGTCTGCGCTGGAAGTTGTGTTGAGAGATTTGGGATTTTTTGGTTTTTACTTTTGCTTTTTTATATCTGTGTAAGCATATGTTTGTTGTTGGAAAAAAATTTGTTCACATTCCCCATGGAGATGCGTGCGTAGGCTCGTAAAATGTGAGCATTTATATGGGGAGTCCAAGTGTCGCCAATTTGCGTCTGCTATTTTGGTTTCATTTTCTCTTAATTTTAGTGGACACTAACGAGCGTACAGCTCCTTGTCTGAGGCGATAACTAGACGCTAAAGAGCATTTAATGTATTAGCACGAGTGCGAGAATGTGGTTATATTATTAGGTATACTTTGAGAGGTTATGGTGAGGTTTGTAAATCAGTGATGGAAGTGTAAGTAGTTTTTCGATTCTTCGATTCGATGCATTTTCAATAAAAAGCAGAAAGTTGCCCAAATATAACTAAAAGCTTAACTAGGGATACACTGAAAAATATTACGATCCAGTATAAATTAAAAAAAAAAATTTTTCCCAACTTTTTTGTTCAAAAGTTTAGCAAAGGTGCTCACGCATGGACCTGATTTAGTCATCATTAGGATCGTTAGGGGTCATTGAGTTCCCATGTAACAATTTTAAGATATTCTTAAGTCTGTTAGAACCTTTATTTAAATTTATTTTTGATTGGAAAAATGATAGCCATGAAGCAGGTTGTTGTTGTAATGGCAGAGCTCAGTCGAATCGAGAGTCCTTGGTTGGATAAAAAATCTGGGTTCTTTGCGATTATGTGGACTCGACTTTCATGGGAAATGACATGGATCTGGGCTCACCCAGCGGTTGAAGCCTGGGCACTGAAATGTTGAGAAGGTTAGATGCTTCAAATTTAATTGCTCTTCTCATATGCTCTGCATTCTTTCTATTTAATTTTATTTAATCACTTAAAAAGAAATCTTAGCGTAATTCCATATTTCTTTCGAATAAATAATAGATATAGTTTTGGAAAACAATAATCTATACCATCAATAATAAAATATTTTGTTAGACCTTATGTACGAGAATTGCTGGCTAATCTTCCGCGAATTTTGGAAAGAAATTTTAGATAAGCTAAGCTTTTCTTCGAACAAAAGTTTCCGAAAATTAAAAAAAAAATATTAAGTCTTTGAAAATCCTGGCTTTCTAAATTTTATATTTTATTTTAGAAGTAAGCTTAGCTTATTCATCAAATTTTATTCAAATTTATAACTAAAATTTAACATTAAAATAAGAGTTAAAATTAAATTAAATTTTAAAATGAGATTAAAACAAGAAAAAACGTTAACTTCGGTTGCACCGAAGCTAAATACCCTTCACAGGCGCATTTCTGTTAGTAACTATTTGTTCAGTTTGTATGGAAGCTATATGCTATAGTCAACCGATCTGAACAATTTCTTCGGAGATTACATTGTTGCCTTAGAAAATAATATATACCAAATTTCGTGAATATATCTTGTCAAATGTGAAAGTTGTCCATACAAGAACTTGATTCCGATCGTTCAGTTTGTATGGCAGCTATATGCTATAGTCGACCGATCTAAACAATTTCTTCGGAGATTACATTGTTGCTTTAGAAAATAATATATATCAAATTTCGTGAATATATCTTGTCAAATGTGAAAGTTGTCCATACAAGAACTTGATTCAGATCGTTCAGTTTGTATGGCAGCTATATGCTATAGTCAACCGATCTGAACAATTTCTTCGGAGATTACATTGTTGCCTTAGAAAATAATATATACCAAATTTCGTGAATATATCTTGTCAAATGTGAAAGTTGTCCATACAAGAACTTGATTCCGATCGTTCAGTTTGTATGGCAGCTATATGCTATAGTCAACCGATCTGAACAATTTCTTCGGAGATTA
The DNA here is from genome assembly GCA_037783105.1 of Bactrocera zonata. Classification (NCBI taxonomy): domain Eukaryota; kingdom Metazoa; phylum Arthropoda; class Insecta; order Diptera; family Tephritidae; genus Bactrocera; species Bactrocera zonata. The sequence goes on along the minus strand of JBAWJQ010004182.1, from coordinate 521,327 downwards.
CATTGTTGCCTTAGAAAATAATATATACCAAATTTCGTAAATATATCTTGTCAAATGTGAAAGTTTTCCATATAAGAACTTGATTCCGATCGTTCAGTTTGTATGGCAGCTATATGCTATAGTGGTCCGATATCGGCCGTTCCGACAAATGTGCAGCTTCTTGAAGAGAAAATGACGTTTGCAAAATTTCAAAACGATATCTTAAAAACTGAGGGACTAGTTCGTATATATACAGACAGACGGACAGACGGACAGACGGACAGACAGACGGACATGGCTAAATCGACTCAGCTCGACATACTGATCATTTATATATATACTTTATAGGGTCTCCGACGATTCCTTCTGGGTGTTACAAACTTCGTGACAAACTTAATATACCCTGTTCAGGGTATAATAAAGCTAAAATTAAAACAAAAATTTAAATAAAATTAAAATTTGAACTAAAAAAAAACAAAACAAATTTAAATTAGATAAAAAAATAAATTGAAACTAAAGCTGTTACCAAAATTTAAACTAAGACCAAAATTAAAGTTAAAATTAATTTAAAAATTAAAATTGAATTTATAATTAATAATAAAACTAAAATAAAATAGAAAATAAAATTTATATTTTAATTAAATTAAAATAGGTATTTCAATTAAAATTAAAATTTGTTTATTCGATGGTTTTCACAAAGATTGCTTAACTTACGAAAGTAAGAACAAATTTATTAAAACACTATTTTTGAATACGAAACTGGAAATTATTAAAACATTGAGCTTTTTTCCCTCTTTAGAATTAATTTTTAAAAATCTATACTTATTAAAATACCCTACATCAACCTATTTTGTAATATTTGATTTGATGTTTTTCTACCAGTTCTAATTTTTAATGTTACTTGTAACCTTTACATACACTGCTTGAAAAAAATAACTAAGAAAATAAACAAAAGCGCGGATATCAAATTCAATTTTCGAACCAACCAGCTGACAAAAGAACACCCTCATTTAAAAAAAGTTCAATAATGACTTGGTAAATGGCTGATCAAATGTGCGCAATCATGATGCAACAGACAGGGTTAATTTGCTTTGGCAACAACCGCAATAAAGCAGAGGGAAAACAAGGAAGCAAAAAAAGTAAATCGCAGCAGCAAACGCAGTGATAATATAGAATAGTTGTTGCTGGGGATTTCTTTTTTTTTTGTTTTTTGTTTTTTGGGGAAAATTTAATGGCTGTGTGATTGTTTGTGTGTGTGTGGGTTGCGCAGCGCACATATGTAAAAATAATAATAATAATGATATTGCATGCTGTTGCGAGTTGTACGAAATAACAACAATAACAAAACCGCAACAACAACGCCGGCAACGACAATGGTATTATTAATAACAACAGTGGCAAAAATATTTAACTGCAGCTAGCAATCTCACTTCCTGCCACACAACGTCATGTCACAGACACACACAGTGAACGAAATATATATACAAATAGAAGCATATATGTGTATATAAGGGTGTCGCACATACATACCAAAACTCGTTTGTATGAAGATGTGGCTGTCAGCAGCTTCACTGTCTGGCATATAGCACTTTTATAGGTTTGTAATCATACATACATACATATATATGTATGTATGTATCTGTGGTACATCCATATAAAAATGCATCCTGCTTGGCATTTCCGCCCCACAGCCACAAGCCACAGTTATGGCTGACTGCCATTTCGCCATCCGCATACGCTGACACCGCAAATGTTCTACCATTCTGCGCGTACATGACGTATGAGTGATATTTTTGCCACAGCAGCGAAAGCACAAAAGTTTGTTTTACGAATACAAGTACAAGTACATGAACGAAAGAGTATTTCTCATACTTTCAGACGCGCATATGAAAATCGCGCTGCGTCCGTGTGAATGTGCATTTGTTTTACATATGAAAGTGAACTGTATTAAATGGAAATAAACTACGCATATTATGCCATAAAAAGTTAAAAAAGTTTGTTTTAAAAAACAAAAAAAACAAAAAAAAAAATATTTAAAAAAAAAACATATAACTAGTTTTTTTAGATTTTATATTTCCCGTGTATCTATCTGCATTAAGTTTATGCTAAAAAAGTTTCAAAATTCAGCTGGGAGTATTTATTCAAAATTATATTTTTATGAAATATCTTGTTTATCCAAATTACAATTTCTTATAAGAAACAACGAAGTATTTCGAACCTATTTTTTATTCCAAAATTTTCTTCTTTGCTCTTAAATTTTATAAGAAATAATCCCAAATTTTCTGAGAAATTTTGATTACATATTAATTTTTGTCGCTCAGTGTTCCAAATTTAAGCCCAGTATAAAAACAGTATTACATATGAGATTTTTGTTTTAAAAATTAACCTTATTTGTTGTGTACTTTTATGGCTTTTGTCTTTGCAGCTGCGGTATGCAAATGCTGTTGGTGGCAGGAAGTCAGTCGCACTAACTTTTATTATTGTGTAAGAAAATTGTTTGGTGACTGTTTGTACTTTCGCTACTCCATTATTACAGGAAAAGTATTTCTGTAGCAGACCATTTTAATTTTTTTTATAAAAATAACTTGAGACTTCGCTTAAAACTAATTTTATTCAGTAAATACTTGCTTTGGGTATTCTGAATATATATTTTTACACATTTTTATTCCATACTTTTACCATACATAAGAATGTGTTAAGTTTGTTTTTATACCTTGAAAGTCCTCGTGGGGTTCCAATTAATCTGTTAATACGTTATTTTTGATAGGATATTTTTATGAAAGTTCAAGAAAGATTAAATACTTTTAGAATATTTTTTTATAAACCAGTTAATTTAAAACCAAAGGTTTCAGTGTACTTTAATATTGTTAAATGATAATAAACAAAAAACACAAAAAAAAAATGACGGGGTTTCCAATAGGGATGATATGATTTCTAAGTATCGTTTCGGTCAGTTTTAATTTGCCGTAATCTGTATTTTCCTTTTATTATATACAGAAATGTTTAGAATTTCATGCATGGAAAGATATACTGTATGCAAGAACAACGTTTACAAATTATTCAATTTTATTATCAAAATCATCGATCTCCAGTTGCAACTTTTCGTGCTCTGTTGCCATTTTATGGTCCACTAATCGTTCGCTATTCGACGAATTGTTGAAAACTTCAAGCGTAAATTTTCTTTACATAATTCTAAAATCATAATAAGACCAAGATCCGCTCGAAGTAATGAAAATTTTGCTGAAACGCAATTTGACGAGTCACACGAAATTCTCAAGAATTGGGATTGTCTCAAACTACAATCTGGCAGATTTTGAGAAAGGATCTGGCCTTGCATGCAAATTTCAAGAACGGAAGCCGTAAAAGTCGTAAATTTATCAATTTTGTCTTTGAAAAACTTGGAAACGATATTGATTTTTCTAAGAAAATCAACTTCTCCAATAAGGTTCACTTTCATCTTTAAGCTGGTGACACCGTTACTGTCAATGGAGAGCGAATAGATCGATAATAACCAGCTCTTTATGGCCGCAGTTAGAAACAGCTGAACTTGATAACATCTGGTTCCAATGAGATACGACTGCGTACCACACAGCACGTGCAACTTTGAATAAAAAATATTTGAATTTTTTTAACAATTAATGTGTTTTTTTTTTTTTTAATCATATCACTGTTATTGGAAAACCCTCTATAATATGTACTTATATAGTAAATATAGACGTTTTTAAAGACATATTTTTTATTTATATATAATATTATGTAGATATTTGTATATATGTATTTGTATATATAACGCTCAACTTGTTCAGTTAAAATTATCTGATCTAAAGTGGTTTATTCTTTCAAAAAATGTACGAAAATGAATAAGAATCTACCACTGAAATATACAAACAAATTTATTTGGCGTGTAAAATGCTCTAAAATGCTGTTTAATATCATAATCTACTTCATCAAAAAAATAAATAATGCATTAAAGCTATAACTTTTATATAAAACGAAAAACAGTGTTTTAAATTTCATTATTATATCAAGTTTAGGTGTTTTAAAAGATATAAATTAGATGAAAAGTTGTGCCACTAAAATCTTTAAGTGTTGACGCTGATAGTTGAAATTCAGTGGACTTAAATACAAAAGAATTTATTAAGGTCTAAATGTTTTCCAATCTTCACTTCATATGTTTTACGAATCTCTTAGTCCAATGCTAAGGGCACAATAGACCCCAGATCGTAGTGCAATACCTCAGTATTAAATATCTATCTAGTAAAATGTTGAGATCCAAACATGAAGGAAGGAACTAGCTATGAATATGACTTTGATTCATTGATCACTCTCAGACCGTGAAGTTTAGTGACATTAAAGTGAATAGAGTATTAGCAAATTTTTAAATTATTTTTAAATAAATTATGGACATATTATTTTTTCACCCAAAATTCGTAAATTTTCTTGGTTTTTCGACAGCAAAATTTATTTCCTTCTTCCTCCACTCGATTTAATACGATAAATATTGCGACAATAAAAATGAAAATCAAATTTACAATCTCACAAATTGCTCCACTTTTTATTTTACGACTACAACAACAACTGAAACTATTAAGAAACACCAAAGGAAGCGCTGACCTTTTTCTGACTTTGCATAATTCAACGGTACTGCTCATTAAGCACAATAAAACAACAATTTAAATTACATTCTACAATTGCAATGACATTGTCACTGACATTGCAATGAAAATGGAAATTTCCTTTCGATAAAAATGCAAATGACATGTCAATGAAAACACTTTCAACGCAATCGACCCGAAAATGCAAAACCAACAACAACAAGAGAGCGCGCACAAAAAAAGCTGAGGGTAAGACAGCGCAAAACGCGGCAACAAACGCGCTTGACTATCAATTTTCTGGGCGGCCGCATACTAATCAACCAACAAAATCGCGGCAAGCAAATGGCGAAGGGAGCCAACGGCATACCCTGTACGCCAGCCATGGCCAGAGCATTGAACCCGCTCATTATCTAACAGGGAACACACCCACGGCAACTAACAAAGTTACGCTAAATACGTGATCTGCGCAACGGAAATGGCATTTGGAGTGAGAGAAAATCAAATCATATTAAATGAAAAGAAAATTATCGAAAATCTCTCGAAGCGAAATCAATGACCGTGCAAAAAATAAATTAGCAACATTGAAGGTACAGCTGCGTGGCAGTAACTGATGCTCTGGTGGCACGAAATATACACACACAGATACTGATACAAAATCATGCAAATGTAGTGATGTGCATTCGCAAGCATCTGTAACCGTTACCCCAACGTCTGTGTTTACCAGCAACAACTTAGCAACAGCTGCCCCTTTCGCAGTGCAGCAATTTGTAGCATTTCAGGGTGAATACTTACAAATTAAGGAAAATTCTTCAAAGCAATACAAAAACAATAAAACAAAAAAAAAACATTGAGCGCAACAAATTTGCGACAGACAAGCGAGGAACCAAAGAAAACGAAAAAAGTAAAATAAGGGCCGTGCCACAAAACGTTGTAAGCGCTATCAGCTGGCGCAGAGTAATAGCTGCGCGGCGCTGCGCCAACGGAAGGAAATCACTTTGGAAAATATTTTCGGTAACGCGTACACGTTTTTTCTGCTTCAACACTTTTCTTGCGGGAATGAATTTAAAGCAATTTTATTTATTTATTATTTTTCTCTTCTCAAATCGGCATGCGTTGCTTCTTGCTTGCCGCTCTTCGCTGCTTGCCTTGAATTAGTTCTTCCTGCATTTACTTCTTGAGTGAATTCCATATCACCTTAGAACACTCGATTCCATCCTTTATGCCTGTAAACACTTTTTTCTTATATTCACCGCACCCTTTTCAGCCTACTTGTTTTGCCTTACTGTCCATCGTGCTTATCTGTCCGGGCGCCAAAACACTCGCCGCGCTTTACCCTAAATGCATGTACTTATTAGCAATTCGACAATTTCCCTTTACTATTAGCTGTGGCAGAAGAATTTTCCACTAAAAATTAGGCTAAGGCATGGGCGCAGACAGACATCGGAAAATTGGACAGCATTAAAAGGTAATGCGAAGAGAATAAAGGAAATGTGAAAATAAAAATAAGGCAAATTCAGTCAAGTGGAAGCATAGAATAGCTGTTTAGTACTAAATAAAAACAGATAACATACTCTATGTATACATTTCGTAAATTTTCTGAGTTAAAAAACTCTAGATTTTCAGGCAAAATACTCCTTTTACTCGACAAGTATTGCAAGAATTCAAAATTCCTATAGAAGTTCTAAGTATTGAGTCCAAAAGTTATATTAATTGTCCTTGGAGAACATTAGGGGGCACACCCAGCGAGACAGTTTAAAAAATATCATCGATTTTTGGGAATTTAAAAAAAGGAAGTGCTACATCGATTATTTTTGACATTTTGAAAGTATATTTATACTGATTTCAAGAATACACAGTGAAATTAAAAAAAAAAATAGAGAAAATATTTCTTGATTTATACAAAGTCTCCGATAGCTCTAAAAAAGTGTACTCCACTGCTGTTATTCCGGCCTTCTTCATGCTCTTAGAAATAAAGTGGTAAACTGGACGGAACTGGTCGGCTGCCCTTTCAAATGACTGCAACAAACAACTATTCGACATCTTAATTTTAAGGTTTATTATCTTATTTTTAAGGGTAGAGACTATCGAAAATACGGAAAAAAATCAATCCAATCACACTAAATGTGTTCCTTAAGTCTTGCTTTAAGTGTTTGCGTATTCAAAGTATAAATTCTTCTTACGTTTAATATACTTCTACTCAAAAGTTCGTAACCATATCAACAATGACCCACAAACTGGAAATACTACGAATAAAAAGAGTTATACGAAAACAACGTTAATGCAAAGAATATTGTCTTACAAAATTACACTTAAGCAATGAACTGCAATGAACCGTTGTTGCAACACTTAAATTCCCGCAATTAAGGCGGAAGTCGAAACCTCGTTCATTCTCTTTTTGAAGACAAAAAATAGGCTCATTATGCTTTCTTCTATGCAGTTCTTCTTTCCTTCCTTGGTATATCTGCGCAACAGCTGCATTTGCAGTCATTTTTAGTGGTCAGAGTTGCACGGAAAATGAGTGCGCTGACCTGCTGTGGCGATGCGGTCAATGCGAAGGTGGGTAATTAATGCGGCAAATGCACATTTAAAAAAAAATTTTACTGGGTGATTTTACTCGTTATGAATCAAGGGGTCAGCGCAACAAAAAAATTGCACAAATAACGAGTTTGAGGTTGTATGACTAAGGTGGGCCACTAATAATGAAAGTATGCTGCAGAAAATTAATCCTTTTGAGAAAGGATTTCAATTAATAAAATATAAGTCGAAATTGAGAGGATTTAGTGGGCTTATCAATAATAAACTCATGAATAGTCATGAAAAGTTATGCTGGCTAATTAAGTGATTAGATTAAGTAAGCAAAACCGATGCGCTGTCATGAGCGATTTTCAAAAGGCTGAACACCTTTCGGAAGTGTTTGACATTAATTTCTATGTTGGCTTTATTGTCTCAATAGATGGTAACTGTTTGAATTATATCAAACTGTTTGATTTGTAAGATCAAACTAACTCAACAAAGATTTTAGATAATCCTTACCACTGGTGGGGGGAATTAAACAACGTCTTTAGTTGAGCTGAGAATTATTACTTCTAGTTTTATTTAGTAATTTGGAAACCTTATATACTATTTTTCAAAATATCCTAAATAACTAAATATATGTATGTGTATGTGTGTATGTTCATATGTATGTAGCATTTTGTTTATGCTACATGGTATGGTATTGCTTTCAAGTGCACATGTTGTGTGACCTTGGGTTGTTTTAATGTGAGTACATTTACAAGCAGTTGCTAAAATGTATTCTAAGAACCCATGGGTTATCATATGTAAACATCTTATCCTTAGTAATATTTGTGTTATTGTTTGTTGAATGCTATTGTTTTGCATGACAATGCATTTTAAGTATTTTATGTATATGTGTATGTATGTATGTTCAATATATTTGAACATAGATATCTAATATTAGTGGACTGTATCAATAGTAAGATTTAATAATTGTGAAATATATAAAAGTTTGTAAATATAATGTTGTTGTCCGTCCTTTGGCAGCAACGAACATGTTCAATTTTGAACAGTAACTCTGTTTCGAACTATGTCTAAGATCGTTAGCTTTTTCGTGTCAGTTTTGTCTAGATGGCAACTTTGTACCAGAATAAGTTGAAAAAAACCCGCAATTGACCAAATGATTTTCAGAAGCGTTCTGTAAAACCTTATTAGAAATCTGGTTTTGAAATTTTCAAAATACATTTTTTTAGATGGCAACTCTTTTTAAATTATGAATAGTAATATAATAGTTAATAATGCTCTGATCTTTAGAGTCCTGCTTATTAATTTCTAGTTATTTTATCAATTAATCTTAAAGAATTTGACTCGAAAACTGTAGCTATCAACTCAAAGGAAGCCTACTTTCACTAAACCTTTAATTATAATAAACCTTCTATTAATTTATAGTGGCACCTCTTATAAAAAATATGCTCGTTACTCCCTATTTTATTATTTTCCTTATCAGCGGTTGCCTCACTCATACAAAATTAACTCTGCGGACGGCAGTTTGCATGTCGCCTCGTTTCGTTTACCAACCGTCTGTCTGATGCAGTTTGTTCTGCCGCTTAACTGCTGATGGCGGCCGGAGATAGCCAGCCGAACACTTCTGTATACTCACACACACATGCACGTGCATGTCCTGCGGAGTTAATGAAGGCAGCAGGTGAAATGGGATGTGACGGTAACAGCGATATAATGAAATTAACACAATAGGCAATTTTTCTTTAAAAGCGAATTAAGAGCGTGCAGAAAATAACAAGAAAAAAACCGAACAAAATTTGCGCTGCCACACAATTAACTTGCCATAAGCCAAAAAAGAAGTGAGCGAGATTTTTATTTTCGCTTGCTACAAGAAATAAAACGACAAAGGCAATGGACTCAACCGCCGGTAGTAAAATAAAGGCTTGACACAATCACTTTTTTGTTGTTTTTTGTTGAAATGAACTGACAGCGGTGTGCTGACCTCATTGCGGCCGCTTTGACATGGGACAAAAGTTATTAAAATGGACAGGAAAGGTTTGAACGAAAATTAAATAGAACTCAAGTTGCAAATTTTTCGCTGCTATATGGAAATGGAAGCAGTTTAAGGAAAAAGTATAGGCAAAAGCGCTAAAAACCTCATTTAATGGGTAGGAAAGCAAATAGCTGAGTATATTTTTTATTATTTACGGCAATCTTTGCGCGGCACGAAATCTTGCGCCAGTTCAGTTTAGCGCGAGAATCGCTAGGTCGCCTGCAGCAGTGCGGCAAAGTAAGCGCTGCGGAAAGGTAACAACAGCAATTTTGTAAACAACATCCCAAGCGATAAGCTTGTTGGGCCATAACAAAGCAAAGACGTGAACAAACAAATAAATAAAATTAAAAAAACGGTACTTCGGTTCTTTCCACCGCGTGAAGTCACTTGCAGTCGCCGTGGCCCTTTTCTTAATGCCATTGGCAACGCGGCGAGTGCAAAGAACTGACAAATTTAAATTGAAAGTAAATGTTTGGCGCCCTGTTTGATTATGCAAAGTTAGTTAAATGCGTTCGCTGGTAAAACAACGGGCAACGCCTCAAAGTATACCGTGCATGTCTGCTTTAAGGCTGCCTAAGCAAAGGAAATTACGCTTTTGTTGCTTAGTCGCGGTCACTTTAAGCTTGTGTCGTGGTTGTTGTTGTACTTTTTGTATTCTGCGGTAGCTGCTCCCGTGTTGCGCAGTTCGTTACGCCGTTGTTTTGTCGTTTGCTTAGCGGCAGCCGCGCTGGCAACATGCAATCATGTTGATAACAATAATTGCCTAAAACCACCAATTTAAACGTGAAAGCCACTGAAAAACACTCCTTTCGCACACCACGCCACACCGCAAACGTTTCATTTTTAAGCAAATGTTGCTGTGAGGCTTCGCAGTTGAGCTGGCATTTAGCGCATCGCTGATACAGTAGAAAAATGTGTGTGCTACCAAAAGTGGACTAGTTATGAACCACTCCTTTTGTACATAAATATAGAAAATTGGCACTCTGGTTAGAAGAGCCATAGCAACTTTCTTTTGTTATGTGAAGTCTAAATCCACCAAAATAGACAAAATTTCAGTTTTGAGCAATTTTATTGTTCTAGAACTGTAGAGCTAGTAACGGCTAAATAAACGCCCGCTTGCATGAGCTATAGGATCAAGTGGTTGTGAGCAGTGTTAACAGTGTAATATTAATTGTAAAGTGTAGAGCTGCATACATCCCCAGTAATGCGTGCCGTCACACAATTTTAGTAAACTCTGTACGCTTTCGCATAGTCACGCTTTGTGGTCTGTTTACATGATTACCTAGCTTACAAGCAGCTGCTTGGCAAATTACACGAGCTAAGTGCATACAAATTCTTTGTGGTTACGTATACGCCGTGTCATACAAGGTGTTTAGAATACTTCTAAGCATTTAAATGCAAATGTTTGAGCCAGTTAGCTTTGGTCTGTATTGGTCTCTGCAATAGATTAAAGTTGGTAAAAGAGAAGCTGTGTGCTTTCACCACTGTATACGCTGTCGTTTTGCCGGATTCACAGAAGTGAAATTGTAGAGCAAAATGGGTGCTGAAGGTAAACTCGATTAATATAGAGACAGAGAAATATTAACTTGTGATATGCTAGTAGAAATATTTACTAAGTAGAGAATTTGTATTGAGATTCGAATGAGATTATAATTTATTATTAAAATGTATCATATTTATTATAATTATATATATTTACGAATACCTATTTAAGCCAGTTTAAGTTCTACAGGGCATCCTCAAAATGGGATAACATTTGGACTGCTATATGTGAATCTTTGTAAAGCCATGACACACAACTCTTATATTCCATTTAATAAGTAGACAAAACGCTAGTAAAATTTGCTTAAAATTTGTTTTCTACTCCCATCAGCTCATGATATATCTGAAAGTGTGAGCTCTCAATTATTTAATTAAGCTTCTTAAGAGCGGTACATTCAAGAAGGAGTTTTACTCTCGTCTTTTTCCAAACAACTTCTACAGCTGTCATCTGGTCAGATTCTCAACCTAATCATTGTTAAAACCCCGTAAATGAGGAAAAAACTAGCTTTAGCTGAGCTCACTGGATCGACCTTGGACCAAAAAGAACTTGTGGCAGCGAAGGAACCAATTGGAAAGCACGAGGAGGCCGCAGTCTCAGAGTTAGAATGGCTTTTCTTGCCAGTCCATCAGCTTTGCACTGTGATTTCGCTGTGACTTCACACTCAACTCATGTATCAGTATATGTTTCCTGCAGCCTTAAACACATGGTTCAATATACTAATTTACAAATAATAATTTTTGCAAAAGCATCTAATGTCATAGGTTTGTTTGGAAAACATAACAACACAAAATATAAAAATATTATCTTTTAAGAATTTATGTCCATTTCTGTGTAAGAAATAAAGCTGAAATTATCATTTGGCTTTGAATAACAACATAGGCTTTATTGTCGCCTCAAACACAATTATGATAAATTAGTTCTCATAAATCACCCTAACTTGCCTTTAGCTAGTAGTCTTTACTCGCGTACGCCTTTAGCTATCTTAAGCACTATAAATTTGTTGCTGCACTTAAGCTGACAGCAGTGACAATAAGCCACGCGTAGGCGGCTAAGTACAATGGAAACATTATATAATGGACTAGTTAAGTATATTTGTCGGGTAAACTACTTATATAAGACGTTGGACTTTACCGAGGAGTCCGCTCTCTTCAAAACTCGTACATACCATAATAGAAGTACGTAATAGTAAGCAATGAGAATAGAAGATATCTACATATTTGATGCCAACTTTTGCTCATTAATGGTTATCGTAAACAATACCTGGCGCTCAAATGGTTACATAAATACAGTTAGCCTTGAACCACAAATGCTATGGGTATTGAAAATAATTAAGAAAAGTTTTTGTGCCTTAAAAAGCTTAAATAATTAACCAAAATATAACATAATTTATAGCAAATCAGACAAAACTTTCCAACAAAACAAAAGAGAAAATGAAATTTTAACTACTCGGTCAAGCATGTATTTACAAAACCAATTAGGGGCACCATAAACACTAAGCACTGTAATTACAAACTTAAATAGACGCCTCTAATAACAGTTACGCATGAACTTGGACACTTGTGAACACGATGTTATGGGAACAGGTGTTACTGATGTAATTAGGGCTTAAATTAAGTTTTTAATTTCAAGGTGCGCTTAATAAGCAGTTCACAACTGAACTGAACACTGAAGAAATATGAATGAACAAATACGAACATGAATATGCTCGCTATCTATGCCTATACACATACATATATAACAATTTTGTCGGAAGTAAACTGCTAAACAACTGAACCGATTTGAATACAATTTAATAGCCTCTAATCAGTTTAACCCAACTTAAAAGAGAGGATAATTTTTATCGCAATTTTGTTGAAAGCAAATAAATTTATAGATAAAGAAAATCTGGATTTTGTAGTACTACTTGAAAAAAATAAAAATAGATTATTGATAAATATAGTATATAATATAAAACCTGCCGCTAACTGAGCGTTATATATACAAAATAAAAGATATATAATTATGTAAATGTGAGCGCATACTTACGTCATAGTTTTCGGGCAAGCCAGGCGGTCCTGGCGGGCCGGGTGGCCCTTGCATGCCGGGCATGCCGTCGACGCCAGGCTCGCCTTTATGGCCTTGCAGACCCTCGGGTCCACGGGAGCCAGGATCGCCCCTATCGCCGCGGTCACCTTTCGGACCGGGGGCACCGCGTTCACCTGGCTTCCCTGTAGCACCCTGTGAAGAAGAAGGAAATACGAAATAATATTATTACAATATTACAATGCGTTAATTAAGTAAAGCTTGCGTAAATGTAGCATAAATCGATTGTATATAAAAGGTATATACAAGTGTTTGGCGATTTGAATAAGCCATATTTCGTAACGAGCAATATTTTTCGGCAGTTATTTATGCCAAAGACTGCCTCAACTGCAGCAATACTATATAAATATTAAAAATGGATAGCGGATTCATCAAATGCTCTTAGCGCAACTCAAGTTCTTCAAATGTCTATTCTAATAAATATGAAAAGTGTAGTGAAATACTCGACAATAAAAACATATGTATATACACCCTGTATTGAAGAAATGCTCAAGCAGCCCTTTACATGGAATGTGACATTAAAAATGTAAATAAATGTCCAGTCATTTGACACTCCTTTATTGCTTGCTTTTAAGGCGCGCACGCTATGCAAATTCTGCCCCTCAGCTGCTAGAGCTTTGCTTCTTTTATTTTAGCGCTTTTCGCAACCCTTTTTCGCCAACTTCGTCTATAATATATACATCTTCGTCATACTTACATACGTTCAGTCGTATTTCAGCGACAACTTTTGAAGAATTTGACCCTATCTATTGTTGACGCACCGCTTTGCCACTTTCGACAGACTGCTTGTTGTTGTTTAAGACTTGCGTCTACACTTTTTGCCTTACTTTGCGTGTTTCTTAATGTTCGTCGTGTCGTTCTTAATGCTGTGCATGTTTTACTATTGCCTGCGTTTTTTCTTCACAATTGCGCGCTTTTGTTGTTATTTTTATTGCAATTGTTCTTATTTTTGTTTTGTTGTTATTATTGTTGTTGTGTGTTGTTCGCTTTATCGGATTTAATTAATTGCCCTAAGTAAAGGGATTAGCTTGACAACTAGCAATGGCGTATGGGCTGGTTGCGACAAGTCGGGACCGGAATTTCCGGTATTTGGCCATATTTCATCGCCCCAACGATATGCGAAATAACAATTAAGCAGAATTTCGAAAAAACGAAGAACATTGCTTACAAAAAATAAGAAGCGTGTTGGATGTGCGCGTGAAATAGAAACAGTTATAAATAAGGCATACCCTCAGCGCATAAATAAATCGGTGTTGTTCTGCTTGTTCCATTGTGTAAAGTGATTTTTTATTTCGACGGACAGACTTGCAAATTTCGTTTTGCTGTACTTTAAGCTACGCCTTTTTTGTGTAGTTTCACTCCTTGTTAAGTGCTTTAGATAAATTCGGTTTGTTTTGAGGAATTTGTTTGACATTTATTGCCTAGAAGTCTTACTAGCCCCAAATTGTTATATAATGTATGGGTTAATGAGTTTTAACGCCTTTCTAAGGCAAACTTAGTGCTTTGGGAGTGTTTATATTTGTGAAAAAAAAGTAAATTTTACTTTTCAAATTACTTTGGCTCAAAAATAATCTGGCGGTAGAAATGTTACTTTGGTTTAATGAATATACGAAAATAAAATAACATTAAATATAGTTGATTAAATTAAATTCAATATTTTACTTCGATTTTTTGTATAAACTACTTTCAATATTGAATATATCATATATGTTTTCGGATTTTTATTGTGATTGTGCTTATGGGCACTTCTCTACTCCTCAGTAGTCAATTGATATTTTCTTAAACTGACCCGCTAAGTTCATTGGCTTTTCGATTGTAAACGGATTTTAAAAATATGTTTTATTTATACTGCCAATAGTCGGAAGTCATGGCGGAAATTATGAACTTTCATAAGACACTCAAAAATATGATTAAAGTTTTAATGCCTGTACTAAGGTGAGTTACAATGCCTTTAAAAATTGTTGATAAAAACTTGCCGATAGCGACACATAAAAAAAGCAGATGTACGCTTTCTCGGTTTTGTTGGTCACTTAATAAGAATTCACTAAAAATTAAGAAAAATAATTCAAGGCGGTGGGGAATACTCACCTAACCTTAAGGGGCTATACCAGTGTGACACTTTCAAAAAAAAAAAAAAAAAATTATTTGCTTTTTCAATAGCTTATATTTCCATTAATATCCTGTGAAATCGACTTTCCGCATCTTGAATAGTTTTTGGATGGCAGCTAAAGATCGACCGCTCGGAGGTGCAAACATATACATATATGTAAGTGAAACTTTAAACGCGTTTTTCTCGAAACGACATTTTTCAGGAATGCTGGCATCATAACTCAACCAGAAATTGACCGATCGACTTAAAATTAAAACTGAATATTTGCCATACAATGAACTACGGTCTTTTTGATTGGTTGAAAATTGTCAATTTGGCATTAAAAAAACGACAATTTTTATCGTAAAAAAACGACTTTTTTTTCAAATATGTAACGTGTCTAAAATATAACGGCAATTTTAATTTTTTGAAAAAATGTGGACAAATGACCTATATTAATGTTGTCGACTTCACCGCTTCCTCCAAACGTCGAAACATGTTTCAAACTCGATTTTTATTATAGATCTTAGCTCTTTCAGTGATTATTTATCTATCTTATAAAGCGATGGGTTTTCAAATATGACAAATTAATACACGGAGCCAAGTTTTGGCGAATTCAGAGTTTGGGTCATTGTGATGATATTGTTTTTGGCAAGGAAAGCAAATTCCTTGATTCATTTCTGACAACAAAGAAAAATCGCCAAACTCATAGTAACTCGTCCAGCCTTAGCGTTTGCTTTGACCATTGGACCCTTCAAACCGTGGACGTCTTAATTTTTAAAATTCCGTTATTGTTTGAATGAATACACCTTGTACAGAGAATTTTCAAAATTGGAAATAAAAATGAAAATTGTTTCACTAAACCAATTGAAGCTTCGACATATCAATATCGGCAAATTATTTTTGAGCTTCTAGAAAGCATTGAATTAAAATAATACAAAGAATGTAATTCAAGTTAAGGTCTCAATGACAAAAAACGTAGACCACAAAGATATAAATTTGTATAGATTAGATATTTCTGAATAAGACACGGAGATAGTAGTTGTTAAAAGAGTCAAAGGGTATAAGAAAATATGAAAAATTTATAGGATTAGTTTAATTTACTTGTTTTTATGTTTCAGATGTGTTTCAGAATCAAGTATTTCTAGTCTTATATAACTTTGCTTAAAATTGATTGAAAAGAAAAAATAAACACAATATCATATTTTACTTGGACACTGAAATTATATAATGTTTAATACGGTTATGTTGGCTTTGAAATATATTTGTATGTAAACTATATATAATACTGAGTGATCTTAATACTAATCGAGTTGTGTGAGCGGTGGAAATTTTCGGAAGAGTATAATGTATTGGTTTAGGTATTTACATAGAGCAATATTATTGATTTCTTATATAGTTTCTTTGCTAAAAAATAATTTTATATTTTCCAATGCAAAGATTTAACTCTGTCAACTAGCAAATTATCTTAACATTGATGAGGCAACGCAGGGCTAAAGTATTAAATTTTGAAGACTAACCGCTTTTCGTTTGATATAGTGCATAAGGCTTCGTTCCATACGATGCTAGAAAATAATGAAGGAAATGTTTAAATAATGTAAATTAAAGTAAGTCATATTAATAATAAATTAATATTAGAATGTTTTTTCTGAGGTTCGACGATACTAACTTGGCCCAGGTATAAGTTTAAAATTTTTCTTTAAAACCATTTTATTCTTGAATTATTTAAGTAGGATTTTAATAGGAAATAATTGCGATAGAACAAAGCTTGACTTTTGTAAAATTGTTATTCGAAGTGCAGCATTGCTCATTTTCTTCCTTATAAAGCTACATTACTCAAAGGCAGTTTTAAACTATGCCTAAGCAATTCTCCTTTCTATAAAATGTGGCGCTAGTAAGCATATAGTTATAAATACAATATATATGTACATACACCAAAACATTTATTGCTGTAAATGTAGGTATTAGCATAGCCAAAAAACGTGTATCATATGCATACATTGTTTATACTATATATATATTATGTTTGTGCCCACATTATTGCGATCATATTTCATATTCACTTTGAAGTGTATGTGCCTCGAGTGTGTCGAGGGATGCTGGCGCGACAATTTTCTTTCTGCTGTGTGTGAATGTAAGTATATGTAAACAAGACATATACTTATGTGTATATATATGGTACATAAATTTAAATAAACACATTGCGGCTACTGTCACTATCTTTGAAATGCTCGTGTATGTCCAACGAGTACTTGCCATAACAGCCACTTAAGCTTATAAGCCGAGCAGTAAAGCCACACTTACATTCATGTGCTTACACAATAATGGCAAAGTTCACAGCAGAAAGTGCCTTTATAAATAGTAGTATAAATATATACCACTCAGTGCTGAACCATAACTTATAGTGGCGAATTAGGAAATATTTATTAATGTTTTAAAAGGTGACGCAAGGGAAAGCGCCTGCACAGGATTAGTGAGGACTTTCGAGTTTCGTTTGATCTCATATATAGCATAATTCGTATGTTAGTGAATATTTTCTAAAATTGAAATGTCTCGAGCCAAAGAAGATAGTCGAATAACGGTCTCCTTTGGCATTAATTTTATTAGCTAACATTGCGAAAGCGAAGAAATTCTCAAAGAAGGTTTTTAATGAAATTTTAAGCAAAAACTTTTACAGATATACACACATATGTAAGACATAAGTTATCATCACTGAGCCTTTGCTAAGTATTTCTACCCTTAGTAGCAGAAATTCTTCAACATTTTTACTTTCCAACCAATTATGCTGCGCAAAGAAGAGCTCAGCGAAAATAAGAAGCTTCCTTCAGACTATATCAACACTAATATCGCAAAGAAAAGACTTCAATGTAGAAATACCAAATATTTCATGCGCAAGCCAACAGAACTATATGA
Organism: Bactrocera zonata; assembly: GCA_037783105.1. NCBI lineage: Eukaryota > Metazoa > Arthropoda > Insecta > Diptera > Tephritidae > Bactrocera > Bactrocera zonata. Next base: position 503,574 of record JBAWJQ010004182.1, on the reverse strand, counting down.
TGCACAAGTGAGAAGAAAATACGTGACAGTTATAAACGAGTTTGTGCGAAAACCTACGAAGGACACAAAAAAATGCCACTCACTACATTTTTCATATTGCAGAGCATTTACATTTTTAATTCAAGTACAAATGACAAACCAACAAACACAAGTCCATAACATACAGGAGTTGTATGTGCGCGCACAACTATGCTACAAAGCTTACATAGCAAAGCATAGCATAGCGCAGCATAGCATGGGAGAAGTTATGCCGACAGGCGAAAGTGTCTACAAATCATATGTGTCATGTGGCTGAAAAGTAAATTTTAACACCTTGTTGGTTGGTTATCTACAGTGCATATGAGATTGCTCTGCTTGAGTGGAAGAGGCAAAAGCGTAGAAGAATAAGGTGGCCAGCAGCAGATGACATTGTCGACGTTGCGTATACGCCTGGTGTGACGTTATAAGCTCACATACAGTTGTTTGTAGTTGTGAAGTTTTTATGTAAAACAAATGTGTATGTGTTGGTAAATAACATAAACATGCTTGTATATGAAAATCGTTCATTTATGTAATATACGCAGGCTCACAGTGGCGGATGTGTTGCACTTTTACAGGCGCTGCCTATTGCTCAATCAAATTTTGTAATGTACATGTACATATATTACATTTCTGAAATCTGTTTTTAACATAATGAAAAGTGGAAATATTTTTGTTAACGTTACGAGATAACATATTTAACTTATTTTTTATTAATTTTTAGGGTCTTGATATATAAATTTTTCTCAAATTCTACCTACAACTTTGAATATCTTCTTCAAAAAACTCTTGTTGATCTTAAAAAATGTTTTATATATTTAAATGTACTAAGTATTACTTAAGGGTTCAGTAGGGTAATCTTTAAAAATTTGTTTTTTAGTTTTTTTTTTGCATTATCTGTTTCTCTAACATCCTTAGAATTAATGTAGAAACCCACTTTACGATTGAAAGGTTTCGAAAAAGGCTCAAAAATAATAATACCGCTCGACGTTTGGAGCGTTAGGAGTGCCCACCTGGCACTTTAAACGCGTTTTTCTCAAAACACATTTTTTTAAACTGGCGGACATGATTCCGATCGAACTAAGCACCGATTTGCTTAATTTAAAGAAAAATGTACACCTGGCTATTGTCCCTACTAAATTCATAATGTTTTATAATTTATTGCCAATATTATAACAAAATTTATGTAAAAAAACATGGGGAAAAATTAAAAAAAAAAGTTGATTACTTTTTTATTTATTAAAATTTTTCATGATTCTAGTAGGGATGATAACCATTCACGTACTTTTTAAGAATAATTGGGTTTTTGTGTTTCAGATGATCTCAATCATGAGGAATCGTGTCCGCCAGTGAAAAAACGCATCTCATTCACCTAGCCATTTCTCCGACAGATGTCATCAGAAAATTCCGAAAAAACTTGTTTGTTTACTCCACGATATACCTCATGATATGTGAAAGATGTTGTATTATAGAATAAAAATTTCTATGAAAAAAAAGTCAAAAAAACAGGCCAGATACCCTACTCACCTTTTAAGAAAGCTCTTTATTGCTTTTTAGAAAATTGCCACTGTACACTATCCTAACTGATTATGTTTGTATATAGATACATGTGAGCTGCGTAAATCAACGTTTCTTTGTATCAAGTTGCGTATCAACGTGCGTGTGTTTTTGTGCTGCAGGTAAGATTAGCTAGAGAAAAAAGTGCATGGAATTGCTGTATTAGCTCTTGCATAAGAAATTTTTTTCATTTCTTCATACCACGAACAATTTCTACGATTATGCTTACACGCATACATATACATAAATATGTATTATATGTAGCTGGTATAACAAGAGATGCTGCTTTCTTGATTTTATTTTTATGGCGGATAAGGTTTCAGTTTGACACATGCTTTATGCTTGCTGCAATGTCACTAGATTTTAAAAATTCCAAAGCGCAAATTATTTCAAAAGCAACAGAATAACACTTTCGACCAAATATAGGGTCTACTTTCAGAATTATAAAATTTATTATAGAGATAGTTGTCGAAAAAGCCATGAAAAAAAATAAATGTGTAGTACTTTTGATGAGTAATTACAAAGGAAGGAAAGTTATTCCAAAGGTACTTTAGGAAATGGTAAAAAATTAGTATCAAAACCCAGTCGACAGAGCTATGATAATGTTAGAGCTTGTTGTAGCCGGTTAATTTTGTTTTTTATTGCAAAATTTTTAAAACAAAATTAACTATTTCCAGCTAGCTTTTTCCAATTGCAAACCTGTTCCGGTATAAATTGTCTTCATTCAAACATTAACGTCAACTGATTTATTTCGTACACTTTTGACCCCTTTTGCTTAATGTAATCACTTATCTGAAATTTTTAGTGTCCTTGAATGCTTTTCTGTGATATACAACAGGAAAGCTATCAAATCACTTGCCGCACATTCTGCTATACTCATGTCTACTAAATCATTAAAATCCTATTAAATACAACAAAGATTGCAGCAGCCATGCATAAAAATGGCATTCTTACTTTTGTAAGTGCTTTCAAAATATTCCACTGCATTTTACTCTCAAACATTGCTTCCTTTCTTACACACCCACACCCGTACATGCATACTGTATTCTTTGGCCTCCTAACTATGCCTTTAAGCAATGCTAAGGAAATGCTGTCGTTGCCAACTAAGCAGTGTAAGAGCTTGTAATAGCAAGTTGCATGCTGCACTTGTGGCAACAATGGCCTAAACTAACATTTTCACAGTGAGTTACGCCTCTCTCAATGGCAAATATAATATGCATGTGTGTGTGTGGCAATGTGCTTATGTATGCTAATGTGCAGACTGCATGCCTCTGCGCAAACATGTGCACCAGATGTGTGAGTGAGCGTGAGAATTTGCTGGCAAATGTGTGTGATTTTGTGCAGCCGAGGGCATAAAAATATTTGCTTTGTTAGGAGATAGCAAATTTTCTTGCCTTCAACTGGCTGGTTTTCAAATGTAAGCAGTTGCCGCCAAGTAGCTATGCCGCATGCACACTCGCAAGTACATATCTATATCTATATATATCCTTATGTTAGCGTAAACATTTTCACTTTTATGTCTGTTGACTCTGCTCGTCATAGCTAGGCTTGGGCCTGTGCCACAGCCTTCTATCTTGAAGAAACTGCAAGGCCAAACCGTTACCTAGCCGCCGGCCATACCGTCAATTTGAGTTTCCACATAATCGCTGTTAGTGTTAGTGTGTGGCATCATTTTGTGCTTTTAATATCTCACATAATTTGTAGCCAGAAATATACAGTAACATAAGGTGAATGACTAGAAGTGTTTCACACACTTGTTTCCATTTATATCAAACCTTAGACCAGTGTTATCAGTTAAGAATAAATTGCAATGGCTTATGAAACAAACTTTGACACGTTCGCGAACATAAAAAGCTATATCAATCTCAAAAACGATTTATCGCTGCAGTTTACGCGTTTAGCTTAACTAATCCAGTCCGGGTTACATTTGATCTCTGAATGTACGGAGTAGGAGAGTGGGGCATGAGGATAATATTTTTGAAAAGAGATGTCTTGAGAATCATTAATACACGTTTTGGCATATGTTAGGTTATATTGGCCAGCTTTCATGTCATACATTGACCTTCATAATGTCAGTTGGAGGTTCTGTTTAATTAAATAATAATTTGACCTGAAGTATTCATCATGCAGAACGACAATGCAAATTGCGAACCGTAAGAGCGACTTGATATTTAATTTTAGTACTTCGTCTAGTGCCTTGAACTGGCTATATATCTTATGCCGAGTTAAGATAGTGCTATATGTAAGCATAGGACGTGATCTAATGTCTCTCTCATATCTATTTCCCTGAATTGTTCGCATATATCGTCGCTATTTTTGCCCATCTGCCTCACATGTGCTGCCAGTAGGTTGTGACCTTTCATTAGAAGAACAATCGTCCTGCAAACCTTTCGAGATCGCATTAGTAAAAAGCATAAGTGCTTTTCTGCGATCTTGATTATGATCTTGCATATGAACTTGGCGATTCTGCATGTACTTAAAGCATTCCATCTTGCCTTGATCCGTCAGTCAGCCTTTTCGGAAATTTCCTTGTATATTATTTTTATTGATTTCCGTTTTTTCTGTTCTGGTTCGATAGCCGATGACACTTTCGACAATTTCATCAGATATTTCATTTCCCTTGGTGGTGGGTTCCGCTATCACATATAAACAGCTGCTTTCCGGCAGCCACTAATTCTGTTGCCTCATTGCTTCTAAGGGTATTCTCTGACGTAATGCGAAGTGAGATTATTCTTTAACTTCCGCCTAGCTAGCGACGTATATTGTGATCTTCCTAATTTTGTTTCTAGCGTTGTTAGCTATAACCGATTTCCTGAGCGAAAATATTTCCATCTGGAGATCCAGCTTTGAGCAATAGCTTCACAATCTCAATATTGTTAAATTAATTAGAAAATGCAGATTAGTATCCAACTTGGAAGACTTTTAAAACTTTGGACTAATATTATTGAGATCAATTTACTGTATCTGAGTATATAAGCCTAGTTCGAAATATCAGAAAATAATTTGATGAAGAAAGCAATCAAGCGATCCAATCACTTTCTACAATTGTCTATTTGGTTGATTTCACGGTACATTTTATCGAGTTAACATGTGAAATATCTTCACACAATAGGGTGGGTCTAAATTTTCAGAAATAGTACTGTTTGGTTCCAAATATGTAGTATGTTTGTATCTCTTCTCTTGTTCTTGGGAACCAGAAAGATTTAGCATCTGAGTCGAAGTTTCTGATTCAGCTGTGCACTAATTCGAAATTATGTAGTAGCTATTTCTAGTATATATATTCTGTTTACAATTAATATCAAGTTATTTTCTAGTGTTTTCTGTTTCTCAGATTGTTCCCCATTCTTGTTTTCTCTCTCCCATTCTATCGTTCAATACAGTTGTGTTACGGGAAGATGAAATACTAAACAGACTTTCATTCAGTTAATTGATTTGAGCATTTGAATTGCGAAGCAAAAGAAAACTATAAATGTTTTTGCCAAATATCTCAAACATAGTCACAATATTGCAACACTGACAACACTGACTGCATTACTTCACATTTTCTTCAAATTCGTTACTTTAGTAATTACAGTTCACAATCAGCCGAGAGTTATTTCTTGACTTCTCCAAATAAGTGCTCACAAATGCAGCTTTTCCTCACTTAATTGCAACTTCATAATGGCGCTTTGGTTTCAGCTAAATTTTTTAAAATCAATTACAACCGATTACTGTTTACTTGTACGATATTGTAAATTGTGTATGTACACAAACCACTTATTTTCAGTTCTGCAATTCCTCTCGAGCTGGGGCCACTCAACAGTCATTTCCCATTCCAATCAATTAACCGCTAATGATTTATTTGCGCAAGGCTTCCTGTAATCGAAGCGAGTACGAATGCACTCTCGAAAATTCATATGAACTTCCTTCCGTTCGCTGCCGTTATTGTGCACAAAGGCACATGCACAGCACTACACCGGCCTGCACTGACGCATACATATACATACAGGTAAATAGCTAGTTGGTGCAAACCGTTGTGTGAGTGAAGGTGCCGGCGCATTATTGCACATTTCCACTTCGTGCAGAAGTAAATAAAAAACCTGCGAGCGCATTTAAGTGAAAAAATATGCACATACATTAGCAGTCAAGTATGTACAGTTATTTAGGTGTATGCGCATACAGAGAGCTCGCACTTGTTTCCGATTGCACACGGCGTATCGCGAAATTGATTGAGTTATTCTGCTGCCGCTCACCGCATGCTCGCTCGGCAGCTGAATTGGAAATGCTCTGCGAGTTTTGTTTTGTTTGTTTGTATGCACAATACTTATATGATAATGCAACTGCATGTATGTGTGTGTTTATGCATTCACTTACCGTGAGTCCAGGCGCACCAGTCTTTCCCTCCTTGCCCGGCAGTCCGGGTGGGCCGCGTATTGTTTCACGTAATATTTCATTATCTTTGATTGCTTCTAGGATATCAGACGCGTTGCACGTGCATTTGCCAGTGTATTTCTGCAACAAAAGAAGTAAGTGAAATAAATGAGCAAACGGTTAGTCAGCTTACAAATTGTTAGCAAGTATGTGAGCAAGGCCAATAAATAAATGAGCAATTGTTAAGACACGGAAGTGTGGCAATAAAAATTAACCGTTGCCATTAATAATAAAAATGTTGGGCAATCGAAAGTCCAGAGGGAGATTGCTTGAGGTGTGGGAAGTTTTGTTCCACGGAGTAATGACACAATATTTATAGCAAGCGACACCGCTGGGCTAAAAATTTTAGAAGTGGGCGTCGACCCGTACACTTTCAACTTTAATGTGCACATCTTCTAAACTACTACAGCTACAACAACTCAGTTCCAAAAATTATGGGAACTCCTCCCGACAGTGTGGCAGTAAATGAAATTGCAAGATAATTCCGCTCACTTTCCGTGCAACGGTACGGTTAAAAATTGCTAAAGCCGCGATAAATCTATAACTAAATACGGCAAGAATGTTAAAGTTTACCTCCGAGATGTAAGGCTTTATAGGAGTAAGGGAAAAATTTTTGGTGAAATCACATATCTCGGGACCCTACCAACTGATTTCGACTAGATTTAGTTCGTAATATTTGTAGCGACTACAACCAAGAAGAAATTAATACAATGGCAAGTCTTATAACCAAAATTTGTCCAAAGCCAACTAAAACTGTTCAAAGCCCTAGGTACCGAATACATCAACTAAAAATATCGGAGAATGGGATATCCAATGAAATTCAGATAAAATCTTGTCCGGACAATAATAATTCTGTTTACCAAAAATGGATTAAATCAAGTCAATTCTGTCGTGATAATATACATATCAATAGATGTGATATGAGCAAAAATAGATAAAACCGATATTATGTAGTATATGATTGATGATTTTCGTTCTTCAAACAAACCTTATGTATCTGTCAGGGTATGAGTTATATATATAAAATTGCTTAGATTTCGATCTTCTTGTTGACATTTTGCCCTTCAAAGTATTTCCCATGAATATGATTCTTGCAAGTTGCATAAAATGTTCGGTTGCACCCAATTTTAGCTCTTCCTTACTTGTTTTTAAAATAGAGCGCTCTAGTAAATCTGTACCAAGCGTTATGTAAAAAAACTTTTCAGAGCCGGATCAAATGGTCACAAAGCCAGGATTGACTGACTCTCAGGGAAGTTTTAATATGAGTCTGATGAGATTGACAGAGGGTCCTCTACTATGAGCCAAACATTTAATTTGGACTTATACTGTCAAGATCTAGAACATTTGAAGGAAGCCATCGGCCAGAAACGGCAAGAAACGGCCAGTTCGGCTAATAGGAGAGGACTTGTATTCAATCAGGACAACTCCAGGCTACACATCTAGGTCAGTGACTCGCCAGAAACTCCGAGGGCTTAGCAAGAGTTGTCTATGGCGACTAATTTTGCTAGTGAAAAATTCTCGCAGTGGAAGCTTTCGAAGATCGATTGTCCCACTTTTAACAAAGAGGGAAGTAGAAGTATAGAGTTTACATGAGAGTACAATTGCGAAATTACCTTCAAAATGACAATACGAGTAAGTTATCGAACAAAACCGGGTACATTTGACCTAAATCGCATAGTTTGCAAAATAAAACTTTATTTATGTATAACATACAGGTATTTATGAAAAAAATTATATTACACACTCACTATCCACAAGGACCCTTAAAAACATAAAGGTATGCTTATATACATATAGTATACTTATACATACATATACATATATGTTTGTATATAAGTATAATGGAACGGCGCAGCATTTGTCATTTGCACATAAATTATAGCCAACTTCAATGGAATAAACGATGCCACATTTCCGCTGTTCTCATGCCGTTTGCCACGTTACCGTTATCTATAGACTACCATCCAACACTGCCATCGTTCATTTGTAGCATGGCACATGCCGCTTGCAACGTTAGCCATTTCTGTCATCCTATGCGCCAATTCGCTTCTAAATGATGCCATATTGTATGCAAACGCTTCAATTTCCATAATTGCCTCAAAATTATAGAACGTATGGCGCCTCACGACAACAACAACAATAGCGGCAATAGTGGCAGCCAGAGCTTCAATTCAACACATTGCGGTATGCACTCAAACTGCCTTTCCATAAATTGCGAATACTCATTTACAACTCACAATACGAGAATGCGTGCGGCAAATCAGAAGTACATATGTGCTTACATATAAACATACATATGTACGAATTATACACGTACATATGTGTGTGTGTGTGTGTTAAATGTGGGAGTTTGTGGTGGCCCAGCACGCGCTTGCCAGAGCTATAAGCTCTCTAATGCGAAGCGCTGACCAAAAATTCTGCTAAAACAATAATAACAATAGCAATATTCGGCCCCGTTGCATGGTGGAAAGAGAAATGGCATATTTCGCTGTGCGTTGGCTGCTGCGTTCAGTGATGTATATACTAATACATATATGTATATATACAGCAATACACAGTTGCACCTATAAATGTGCTGGCACTTGTGCGTGAGGCATTCAATTTTGCCGCTAAAGTTGAGCGCGTTGCAGCAGCTCATGCCGCACGCATGAAAAGGAATTGTGCGTCGCGCTCAAAAGCGCTCATCAGGCTTTTCGAAATTCTTTCATTTCATGCGCTATTCACTCGGAAATATTCATTTCTAAAAACGTGAACTTTACGGCAATAAATTAGAAAATATATTAGTTTAGATATTTCCAACACATGCGTGCAAATTTCATTTCATGAATCTCACTTTCCTTTGCATTTAAGTTCTTTACAAATATATTTCTCATATCAATATAATTTTTTTCAATATTGTTTTACTGTTTAATCCTGCCCTGAAATATAAACGGGGCCAATCCGATTTCAATATAGCGCCATTAATAAGTTTTTCTCTGATCGAAAGCGGCTAGTAAGCATCAAATTGTTGGTTGAACATCAAAAAGTCATCTGATCAAAATTAGAATGAATAAAAATTGAAGTAAATATGGTTTCAGCCAATTTTAGAACTATGTTAAGAATAATTAGAAAAATGGCTTATCATAAGAAAAAGCTCGGCCGCACTGAAGCTATAATAACCTTCTCAGGTCAATTTTGAATAGCACAGAAGGCTATATAAAGATCTTTATCGTGATTTTGACCGGTCTGTGATAGTCATACTATAGTGGTCTGATCCGAAAAGTATATATAATCAAGAATTGTGGCGATGCTTTCGAAAATGGTCTAATGCAAACTTCGTGAGGATACTTTACCTAATATAAAAAGTTGAAGCTATAAGCTTCCATTCTGGAAAATTCCCTCGCAGATTAGAGCGACGCTTAAAATAATAATTTAAGCTAAATTTCGGGTAGATATTTTGTTAAATAAAGCAGTTTTGTATACTTATAATTGACTTTCATCGTTCAATCGGATGATATGCCCTGTTGAGGATTTATAAATAGGTTTGTCAAGGAGAGAAGTATGTGAAAAATAAACTATATCGGTTAAAACTACCTAAGAATCACCAAAAATAATCGCCAATGCAGTAAATAATCCAGAGTATATGTACGTAGGTACGCAGGTGCCGGGTTGTTAGGATTGAATAAATTTCACAATTATTAACCGTTTGTATTGGCTGGATATATGAAATTTATTACCCACTAGTCAGTACAATCGTAACAAAGTATCAAGCACACATAGAAGAGTCATGCAGTGGTCTTTACTAATCCATAGTCCATACTACTCATAGTCATGACCCATTTTCCAATGTTTGAATAAGTTAATAAGTAAAATTCTTGAGGAATAGAAAGTCCATTCAAAATTTATTAAATAGAGCGCCTAAAAGTATCCTTCTATATCACTCCTGATACCCAAACATAACGACAGTAACGATAGCACACACGGTATGTTGAATACACAGTTTGTCATTTTCACGGGAAAGAAAAAATAATAATGAAAGTATTAGGTTTGCAGCACTTAATTATGTTCGCAATATCAAATGACAAAAATTGCTAAATTTAAAACAAATAAAAATTTTATAAAATTTTTCAGTTCAAACTCATTACCGAGTTTATATCAGTATACTGTCAACTATTAATTGCATAGATACTAACGAATCAACTATTTATGATAAACTCTCCAGTCGAGTCGATAAGTCAATGTTGATATAAATTATCAGATTGTAAATGTGTACATGGTATTTACAGCAACAACAGCAACTGTGAGGGGCAGGCGTGTACAGCGACAACGGAAATAAATACCTGATTTCCCCAGACACTAACGTGTTAATGCAGGCGGATTTGCGCCGTTTGTCACACGCTGCCTCGCATCTTGCATTTATGACCGCTGGCATTTTGGGACGGCCACATTTGCTTTTGTTGTTTGCACAGTAAACGCGTTCTATTGGCATTCGAATTTGGCTTGCGAAGTTTGTACGCGTGTAAGTTGTATGCACTTCCAGTTTGCCTTCGATTGCAGCATTATGATTTTACATGTGGCCAAGGGAGATAATTATCACTTTGTGCAGTTGTATTCAACATAATTAGTATATGCAGTTGCTCTATGTACTTTCATACTGTTTGGAAGTTTTAAAATGATTAAAATTTAATTTGGTGTATTGAACAATATGCGAGTTTAATATTGACTGAAAAATTTTAAAAACTTTATTTTAAGACTGAAGTGGTGGGTATATACTTTTGAGTTGTCCTTGTTCACCACATTACACTTTTCCAACAATTTTTTCAGATTTAATCATTATGGCATATAGCTGCCCTACAAACTGTCGATCGAATTCAAGTCCTTGTATGAAATATTTTGTACTTGTTATGGGTATTCTCGTTTCAGAAATCGAATCTAACGACTTTTGTGGCTAATAAGACAAAGAGCACCTTTCTCGGTCACAGCAAAATTAACTCGTTTTTATAGACTTTCCACTTTTTGGAGCAACACGTTCCGTACGCGATTATTTTGGCTGAATTGTTGGCCTTGAGCTCATCAATGCTTCAAAGATTTATATCAGCAGTTTTTTGCTTTACTCTGTTGAAATCAATAGCATCCGAGACCTTATTTATAAATATATGTGCAGACATAACGAGCAAGCATCGAGTTTTATATGTTCCCATTGACTACTTCGTTTCGTTTGTGATCTTTGTATTTTTATCCTTGAATACTATGCCAATTATGAGCGCTTATTACATTGTATAAATATATCGACCAAAGAATTTGTCTCAGATTTTATATTTTTTGTGTGAAGAACCATTGCGAATGTTGAAGAAGGCTCACGATGATTCAGTTATAGTATATCAAAAGCACAAGCCTACGAGTGGTACAAAGCCTTTGACCTCTTTAACTGATTCAAACGTTAAAAAGGTAAGGGATATGGTGCTTGCAAATCGTCAGGCAAGCGTTAGAGAGATGGCAAGAGAGCTCGGCATCCGTTATGATTCCGTTTAAATGATTTTGGTCGATATTTAGGAATTCATGGAGAGCAATATAACTGCCAATGATGCATTGGTTTATGAGTTTAACATGCAAACAAGTCAACAATCAACGGAATGGAGAGAAAAAAACGATCCGAAACCGAAAAAGCCACGCCAAATCCGATCAAAAATCAAGGTGAAGCTCATTGTTTTTTCGTTATTCGTGGTTTGGTGCAACATAAATTAGTTCCGCAGGTACAGACGTTCAAAGAGGAGTTCTATTTTGCCGTATTGAGGGATTGCGTGAGAAGATTCATCGAAAACGGCCGGAATTGTGGTATAAGAAGAGTTTCACGCAATGATAATGCACGATCGCATCGAGCCACGATTGTGACCAAATATAAAGTCAAAAACGCAATGAATACCATTGATCTGCCACCACATTCACCAGATTCGTGTTTCAAGCTGAAATTCCGGAGCTGAAAGCCATCCCAAAAAGCGCTTATGAAAAGTGTTTTGAGGGCTGTAAAATCGTTGACATTAATGTATTACATCTGGTGAGGATTGACTGAAGGCGACAACATAAATATTATTGAATATTAAGTATTTTGCCTTTTAAGTATTTACAATTTCCTTTTACTTTTGTTTAGAAAAAATTATAAAAAAATAGAGTCGTGGGTTAACAAAGGCCTGCAGGAAATTAATTTTTTTTCGGATTTTCAGTTCTTTTGCCAATTTAATCGCCTCCCCACACAACGCTCGTTCGAACAAATAGCCGTTCACGCTCATTTGGTTTACCACTTATTAACACCAAAATCTATGTGAGTGAATAGCACACACCTGCTAATAATATCTACAACCTGTCTACGTGGGATAACTGAACATTTGTTGTTTGTTGGCGAGCGCTTCCGTTAGCAATGCAACAAATTAAAGCCGCTCGACAATCGCGTTAATACCGCTAAGTAGACAATTATCGGTTTTTCCATTTGCACATCGTCACACACACACACACATACATGCACAAGTGCATGTAAACATTCATAATGCTGCAATCGTAAATAAATAGGTAAGCCAGCGGATTTACCCAAACACGGATACATCTACACACACACACACATGCACATACATGCGCATTCATGCACACAGGTTAGTCCGCTCATCGAAGCTGAGTAGATTTAGTGCGGCATTTGCAGTTAATTTGCGTTTACTTCGTTTGCATTTATAAGTGCATCATTTACACAGCCACTAACACATACATATCTGTGCATAGTATATCACGTGTGTAGGCGGTGCCGTGATATGTGTTTGTATGCATTAGCAAATCAATTGGCAGCTGATAATAGGCAACTCACCGTAGTCATTGTATTTATGCAGACTTATGAGCATATTGCTGTGGCTGGCGCTTAATAGCTTAGCAGTGTTGTTGCAGCTTTGACTAACGAACACTGCTACATATCTGTATTTGTGCGAAATCTGGCTGCTGGGTGTGCTTGTGTGGGTGGTGCTTTTGTTCGTGCATTGGCAATTGTGTTTATTATGCACTAATTATTGCACAATTACTTGTAGCAGCTGATAATTGCGGAATTTATGTGAAATTTGTGATCAATGCTTATTAACGTAGGCAAACTGTAAACCGTTAGCAGATAAGAGCATGCACGTGTGCGGAGTCAGCACATACAATTGCTGCGAATCACAGCCACACTTACATAAGCTTACACTGTTGCAGCTGATAATAAACTTAAACGTCAACTAAGTGCATAATAACGGATTTATACTGAAATTGATGATTGATCAGCTGATTGCTTTGTGGCTTAATGACAGGAGGGGGACGGAAATGAATTTGGCAATTAGGTAATTGAAAGAACAACTTGAGATGTGTCGACGATTATAATTTAACTATCGAATTAATTTGGTATTAATGGCAGTCAAAACTTTAAGGAGCACATTTAATTTGAAGACCTTCACAATAAACTATTTTTGGGAATTTAAGACAAAAACTATTGCATACATTTTTTTATTTACCTATGTTTTTCAAATTTCCGGGGCTTTTTCATAGACGAAAAAATCAAAAATTGACAAATAAGCAAAGCTTAAAAACAATAAGAAGAAGAAAACTTTAACTTTGGTTGCACCAAAGCTTGAATACCGCTTCACAGCTTTAGAGATAATCAGTTTCCATAGAACAAGTCGATTTCGATCTTTCGATTTGTACGACAACTATTTGCTATAGTGGTCTGAATCATTTTCTGAATAAGACAGTGTTGTCTTGGGCTACAATTTATTCAAAATTTCTTGAAAATATCCATTCCAATCAAGAAGTTTCCATACAAGGACTTGATTTTGATCAATCAATTTGTATCGCATCTATAAGACATAGTTCTCAGATCTAGAAAATTTCTTCAAATATTATGGTATTGACTTGGACAATAATTCGTGTCAAATTTCGTGAAGATATCTTATGAAATAAGAATGTTTTTCATACAAGGATATGATTTCGATCTATCACTTTCTAAGGCAGACATATACTAAAGTGATCCGATATCGTCGGCTCCGACGAATAAGCAGCAACTTGGGAAGATAGGAAGTGGGTATAAAAAATTGAGGTCTACCTGAAATTTTGGTAATTTTTTGCCTAGCAAAATTAGTTTTTTTGAAAGATTCGGAAAACCGATTGGTCATTGTATGGAGAGCTACATTCTTAACCTGTCAAGATATGGAAAAAATTGATTTTTTTTTCATTTCATACTAAGAATAAATTGCAAATAATTTATTTTTAAAAATCTCAAGATGAAACTGATATATTTTACAGAAACTCTTATAGATTTAAAATATGTATATTTATCCAATATATTTCCATTCTCCTCTCATTAAAAGATTTTTGCAGAATTTTTGCCACTGTGAACAAACCCAGGTCCCACAGCTTGATTTCTACATTAGTATTACATTTGCTACTGATGTCGAATTATTGCTAGATGCTTACTTGCAACTACAAACTTCTGTATTATATAAATGTAGGTGCATACTTACATACGTTGGTATGCATTTATACTTTTTACAAAAATTCTAATCGTTTTCCATATTCTTATGAATAAAAATAAGTATATTACACATTAATGGCTACTTACCGCATCGGCACCGGTGGGAAAATCAACGAAGGGCGGAAAAGTTGCCGATTCACCTTTAGGGCCCGGCGGCCCCGGTGGTCCCGGTGGACCACGTATGCTATCACCGGGTGGTCCTTTAGGGCCACGTTCACCTTTTTCACCTTTAGGTGTGCGATAGGCTGCAATAAAAAAGGCAAACATGTAAAATATATAAAATACATTGCGACAGAACTCTAAAGCTACACTGCGTATACGCAACCTTTTGCATATAATTCCTAAATTAGACAAGTGTGCCTATTTTAGTCTATTTCAGATGCGACTTCGTGCGGAAAGCTAAACTGAATTGATTAAGACCTAGGAATATTCATAGAAAAATTACTGTAAAAAAATTGGCACCAGGTTCAACGTATAACAATGAATATTGAGCATTATCCGACATTTTACAACAGCCAGCATAAGATTTTCTGTTTTTACTCGACAGAAAATATATTTAACAATTTTTTTACTCACTGCTGCTCTTGTTTTATCTCTTGATTTCGCATAAAAAATGTAAATTTTTATGCAGCGAAATTTTGTTACCCTTTACCACTGCCTCCCAATGCTCGCCGCTGCATTTATGTGTATGCAAATGCGTTACACACACACTCGTGCCTATCTGTTGGCGGTAGATATTAACTTGTATGCACACTCACACAATGTGTGTCTGGTGTGTCAGGCATTAGCTCTCGTTGAAATGTAAATTTGTGAAAAACGCAATAACAAGCAATTTATGTCATGTGTAGCTTGTTACACTTTATACACGAATTCATTTGCTATTCTATACACTTGGCGCACATACACATACGCACGTAAATATATGTAAAATTTACATAAATATGCAGGTTGGTTGAAAAAATTTTGCATTTTTCCACAACCATCCTTCGGGTGCTATAAAGCTCAGAGCGCGCACACACCCTTATCTACTAGCACATAACGCGCCATACATATTAATAACAGCGATGTGTATGTGTGGCAGTAAGTAAGAGCGCTAGTATGTATGCTGCTGATATTGTTTGCATTTTCGCAAAATTTATTTATGTGCAAGAATATATGAGCGCATATATGCAAATCCATTTTAGTGGCGAATGTTTTTGCGTTCACTTCATTTTCATGAAATGATTTTACAATATTTTAGATTGCACTATTTAATTTGTTTACTGCGTTGCAAATGGCATGCAAGCGAGTGCACACCTCCAATATGCTTGGTTGAATGTGTGTTTTTGTGCGAAAAACGCTTCTCAAAAGTCAACAGTTCGCAAGCGTTCAGTGTTGTATTCAAATCGCGCAAATTTTGGTAAACCTCTGAATTTATGCTCTCTGCAAATATAGTGCTTGCGTTTGCATGGAAAACCTATTTTGATGATTTAAATCTTTTTAAGTGTACTATTTTAGCCCCGATATCGCCATCATTGGATTTTTTAATCTTGCTTTTATAATATAATATCAATACTTTGATATTGGGTCTTAAAATAAGTAAGTTTGATAACACGGCTGATATTATTGAATTTTTTCGGAACCAACTTCACATTTAATCGCTTTATCGTTTTATATTTGAAGAGTTAATATCAAAAGGCTTATCTGTAACAAAAATGTTTAAATTTGTTATAATAGTTTTTATTAGGAACCCTGGAACCCTGTTGAATATGTTAAACCACCGAACACAGAATTTTGCTTTTTCGAAAAACCGCAAATCTTTTCTAAAATAATTCTATTAATGAGTAACGTTAATTAATATTTTTTACTTGTATTATTTGTATATGGTACGCGTTGCTCATATTTATACTAAAATAAACGACTTTCCAAGTAATGTGCTCTAATTAGAATTCAGTTCTAATTTTATGTATTATTAAAATATTTGTCGAACTATTATTTTTATTTCATGTAACAAATTGTTTTACTAAAAGCCTTAAATAGTTCATAACTTTCAGTTAAATTGTACTACTTACGTCTTTCGTGCGGATAAGGAGGTGGCGTCTGTGATGGAAATCCACTGGCATCGTCCGTCGCCTGAAAATTTGCAAATAAAATATTTTATTAAAAAATGTTAATTTATATATATATGTATATACAGCATTTTATTACAAGAAATATTGAATAATAATTCTGTATCTAAAATATATGTATATAAAGAATGGAATGTATTTTCTTAATTTAACGATTTTCTTTCACGACTGCAACATCTGCCCGAAGTCAGCTCTCTCGACTTCGGTTTAAACTTCAAAGCAAGTATTTGAAAAAAATATAATATAATTTTAAAATAGAAGAACAATCATTATATTTAAAAATAATTAATAAAATGTTTATAATTTGTGATGGTTATGAGCTAAAGCAAGTAAGAAACGGTTAAGTACGGGTGCAACTGAATATTTGTACTCTTGAAATTTGCAAAAATCAAAGAATGAGGAACTCCTTCAAGAAAATATGGGAGTGGGACGTAGTAATTACCCGATTTTATCAACTTTTTCCAATACTGAATACATGCCAAATACTACTTAAATGTCCCTAGGGTTTCACTAAGGTACCTCACCAGTCACATTGAGTAAATTCAGCCAGATGTTCGAATATTCTGATATTAGTCATATGGAAGATAGGTTAAGTTTTCGCCCACTTATGTCTATTTTAGTCACAAAGACAAATTGTTATCATTAAAAGACGCTCTCTAATTTTCATTGAGATAAGTTACTTAATGGCCGATATATTCTGTATAAAGTCACCCGGAATTTCGAAAATCTATACATTAGGTGCATGAGAGCTAAGGAAAATACAATATTCACCTGATGTAACTCATTTTTAATAATAAAAAATATTTATCTGAATTTTAATTGTATATCTCATACATTGACCGATATTTTCGGTCAAAAGTCAACTATAACGGTGGGAGTCCACATTTCCGCTATTTCGGAGTTTTGACCAGAATTGGTTTAATTTCGACAGACATATTCTGATCATAAAATGGCATAAGTTAGAGGAATTATTAGTGCAAAACATTAGATTAATTACTTTTTAATTTGTCTACTGGAAAGTGAAAGATTCAAGTGGCATTTAAAATTGTGCTATATACGAGTAAGAAGTAGGCGTGGTTGTAGTTCGATGTCGCGCATGCACTGTGTATATACATGCGAGATTGAAGCCCCACATCAAATTTAGTCGAAATCGGTCAGTTAGATCTCAAAATATGTGATTTTTACCCTGGCTCCCATTAAGCCCTCTCATATCATCTCGGCTGAAATTTTTATATCTCTCGGATTTACATACATAGTTATTGAGCTATAAGCACTTTTGGTAAATTTCAACCATTTCTACAGAGTCGGTAATGGTGTTTAAGGAATTTAGGCTACAATACTTTTACTGTACTTAATTTACTAAAGTTACAGCTTCGGACGGACAGACAGTTACTTGGATGTCTATACTTATATATGTACATATATATGAGCCTTTATCTATATCGCTTAGTTTTAGGTGACACATACAACCGTTTTACACTTAAAAGAATATAAATACGTACTTTCCCCAAGGGTTTAAACACCTTTAATGACAGCCAACACCCACTAAATTAATGTGGTGATTTTTAAATACAATGAATAAACTCAATACGTCTCATCTGTCAGTTATATACAAAAATCAATCATTTCAAGGAGTATTCACACACATCACACATGAATAATTTGAATGAGAAAAAAACCGATTGAAGAGTGGAAGAAAGCCGCCAGGAGCATTAGTAACTGATTTTTCAGCACAACATTCTCAAATATGCGTTTGCTTGAATACAACGACAAACAATGTATGATTTTTGTGCATACATACGTACATATAAATTGACAATGCATTTTACGTTCGGCAGCACAATGCAAAATGTGACACATTTTTCATACCTCTTCATTTTTATTTTATTTGGGATTTCACTGTTCCATTATTATTGCTTGCTCCCAACAGTTTGTATTTTGTTGTTGCTCTTGCGCTACTCCAATGCACAATGAAAATTTATTTGCAACTTATCAATATGTTACGAGCAAATAAAAATTCCAGAGCCAACAGTGGCAAGAATACACACACATATATTGCACATAAATATATGTTCCACACGTATATACATACATACATTTTTTTCTGTGCTTAACGCCCCAAACGTCCTCAAACATTCCAATCACCCGACCACACCGCCACCACACTTTGTGTATTTGATTGGAGCTTCATATGAATGTGTGTGAAAATATGCGACCGCAGCTGTGACATTTCCAATCAGACTGTGGGTGTGCACCAGTAAACGTGCGTGTGTGTGTGAGTGGAGTAAGGGTTTTGAAAATGAACAGAAAAGTGTGGAGATAAAGAGGAGCATAAGGAAATATGGCAAATGGCAGTCAAAGCAAGAGCAAGTGCAATAATAACATGTACAATCGTAGCATGAAAATGGCTCGCAGCGCTATAACGTTTACTATGTACCATATGAGCTATAAATAAAAACAAAAACACAAAAAAAAACATTGCAACATTTTTATTTATTACAATTTGTTGGAAACAATGAGTTGTTGAGTTATGACATGAGCAATGTTCAATGCATATGCATTGGTGAACTGTTATTACACTCAGTATGAGAGTGTTGGTGTGTTGGTGTTTCGGTGTGCTCGTAGATATGTTTGCATTTATTATTTGTTGCTTTTTGTTTGCTTCTGTTGAATTTAATACAAAGTGGGTGCTCACAATAATATCATAGTATATATTTATACATTTTGCATATGTATATGTATATGTATATATTTGTGTATATATATGATGTGTGCGCATAATTCATTGTCGTTCCAATAACTCTCGGTGGCAATCGAGTTAGTCGAACAGTAATGAGAATCGGTCCAACTCACCTAGCTTATCTTGTGATCAGAAATTGCTCAGCTATACTCTTGCAATCAGTTGCTACAGAGTAAAATAGTTTTGTTGACCTAACGGTTCTTTGTATCACCTTCAACTACTCGAGATAGATAGATGGTTATACGAAAACGTAAAGCAAAGTACACCAGACGCTTTTATGTTACAATGTGGAATCGGTCTACAGCCATTTTTACTTCCCATATAACACAATTTTAAATTACTTTTGAAACTTTAATTTTCAAGTATACAAATC
The DNA here is from genome assembly GCA_037783105.1 of Bactrocera zonata. NCBI lineage: Eukaryota > Metazoa > Arthropoda > Insecta > Diptera > Tephritidae > Bactrocera > Bactrocera zonata. The sequence goes on along the minus strand of JBAWJQ010004182.1, from coordinate 483,853 downwards.
AATAATGAACTATTATATCAAGAAAAACTTTACAAGCTGTATGCCATCTTATGAGTAGGTAAGTAATTGCCAAAATCGAATCAAAAATGTTCAAGCTCGTGGGAACTAGATACGTGAGCTTCGTGCTTATAGTTTACTTTTTGCCGAAAATATCAGTCAATGTGGAATGCTCGGTTATAATTTGAGTTTTGAGTGAATATTTTCATTAAGTTTTTTAGATTTATTAATGTATTATTTCCTAGTTTTATAAATACTTTTCGCTCAAATGAGCGTCTGAATTTTGTGAAACGTCAAGAGGCATACCTAATGTGAAAAAACCAAAAAAAAAAAAAAATTATTCCAGCATATATCGATCGAGTATAGATTTTCAATAATAATAAACTAAAGAAGATACGAACTAAACATTTTGGTAAATTTTTGATTTTTTTTTTCGAATGTAGATCAATGTACGAAATATGAAAATTTTTTTTTGGTAGATTTCATTCACGGAGAATAATAACATTTATAAATAGCTGAATTTGATTCGTCAAACGTTTCTTTCCAGTGAATCGAACAAACAATACCAAATGCTCAAATAATCCGCAATAGCGTTATGTTCCTTAATAATAATGGAAAAATTTTGATTTCACATGATTTACTATAAATGATTTTAAGTCTTAAAAATAAGAATGTCATTTGCCACTCACAATAGCAAAACTGAGTTAAACTATTCAGAAAAAACTTGGTAGCATTGAAAATGGCGACAAACAACTCGACTATTGTTTTTACGCATAATTTTTTTTGATGCAAGAACAGAAGCGAGAAGTGATAGCTCAACGGCTAGAGCCATCCTTAGTCAGAGCCCCGCACCAAGTAAATCAATTTGCTAACATCAATATCAAAGTTTATCATTTTGTTTGTACTCATATTACCGGTTTTTGGTTCTTGTCTAGTATAACAAAAGTGAGTATTTAGTTTTAATCGATTTTTATAAAAACAAAAAAACAGGGACTCATAATTGTTTTAAAAACTCTTCAAAACTCCAAGGACTTTATTTTGTTGTAAACAACAAGTGAGTACTAAATCCGAAATTTAACTCCGAGGACCACAAATAGTTATTAGAACTTTATGCGCAAATTCACTTGCTTTTGCATTCTGAGAAGAAGAATTTTAATAACAAAATTGGTTCGAAACTTAATGCAATTTGTTTGTGCAAAACGTTCGCTTTCAAATTACGTGAGTTCATTAGATCAAAGTTTTGCTTTCCACATCCACATATATATGCATAGAAAGAGCTTTTCTCGCATACTTCCTTTTATATATTTGCAATTCCAGTTGCTAATTGCATTACTCCTTTGAATTGAATATGCACGCACACATTCTCGAAGGCCTTCTGATATACACAGAAACGTATGAGAAGCAATTTAAAAAGAAGTTCGAAACATTTCAATTTCTTTGAAACAAAGTGGCACAATAGTTAAAATTCATATTCATATTCGGTTTATTCGGCTTTCGTCTTTATTTTGAAAAAAAATTGTATTTACATTTGTTTATTATTTGCTTATCACAGGCATAGATATATATTATTATACATACATCCATGACATTTACATACATATATGAGCAAAACTGTTTGCAGACTAACGAAATTTTTGCATATTAAAAAACATAAAATTCGTTATTCTTTCGGTTTGAATCGGAAACGAAAATCAATAAAATATATTCAAATATTTTTGTGTTGTTCTAACTTCAATTCACATATTTTGCAAACAGCACAAAGCAACAGACGGTATTTTAGAGAAGCAACTAATTCTGCTGAAATATAAATAAAAATTGTCTTTCTAATTAACATAACCTTTATTGACATAGCCAATACAATTTTAGTCACAGACGACTAAAATTGAAACAAATGTAAGGCTTGTAGTGGAAGATATATTTTTAGAATTCGAAAAGCTGTATTATCTTAATATTTAATAATTCATTTTATCTAATGTTAAAGTTACTCATAGAGTGTAGAAAATATTTCATCTTGAAAAATCTTCAAACTATTGTTGAGGAAACCTATTTTGGTATTGAAAGGTTTTTGAGTAAATGCAAATATTCCTCTAAGAAGTCATTCAAATCACAGATATAGAACAATTGCTATGCCATTCTCACGACAGTCGGGTCTAAGTAACCGGAGCGGATCCGGATTTTTGTACGGCCAATGACTGTCAACATGGCATCCATCATGCCTCCAAACGTAACACGTACGTGATAGTCTGTTTTAAGACTAAAATAATTCAAATATTATATCTGTTGTATAAAACAGCTAATAAATCGGTTAGACTTTAGTTAAACGGAAACTTGATTAAGAGTTAGTTTATGTATATAGTAATGTCTTCAAAGCTTTAAATAAAGCTCTCAAAAACATTGCTTAAAGTGATAGTTGGAAAGTTATTCAATACTAAAAATATATGTAGTAAATATATTTTTTAATTGATCTTCAAATAAAATGGAAACGGAAACTTTTTCCAGTCAGTGCAAGCCACAAGCCATACCCTGCTGTATATGTGCGACAAGAAAAAATAAGATTAATATACACATGCATGTATATGCACATACGAGTATACGCATTTGGAGGTATGTAAACGCGCAACGGTCACTGCTGCTTTTATAAAAGAATCTGTGGCAGCCGATAAATTGATTCTCGTTATACGCCTCAATACCTTTCCTTTGTGTAAATGTCACTAACAAACGTAAGAACATATGAAGTCATTTTATTTGCGAACACAGCAACGAGAAATTGTTCGCCAGCTACTCCACCACAAATGACAATTCTCATACTATATTTTATATATTACATACATAAATACATTTAAATATATATTTACTCTCAGCACATATGTGGCTTGAGTGGGTCATACTCAAGTCGCCATTCGCCAACTCAAACTGTTTAAATGGATGTGTTTGCTTTTGTACACGTGTGCGCCCAGGCATAATGGCTATCACAGCAAGTTGATCTCAGAAAAGTTGGCTGAAAATAAAGACAACATATGGCACACATATGTATGTATGTATGTGCATATACTGCCATTGACATTATTGTAACCTTTGCTGCGTTCATTGTATGTTATTGTGCGGTTGTTGACAACTTATTTAGTTGCTGCCAAGACTAGACATTGTGATTGCAGGCAGGTGAAGCAGCAGGTGCTCACGAGCAGACTTATGCAAGTTAATGTGACAATACACATATTAATTTTTGAATTTGGTAACTTTTCTGGTTACCGTTCATTGAAATAAATAAATATAAGTAATAATATTATTTGGTTTTTATGGAATTATATCACTTTAAGCTTGTAAAAATTACGCGCTTAAGTACACATTCGATTCTTCAACCATATTTAAATACAAGGTGGAATGATTACAAGTTTCAGCATTAAAGCTTTAATATACGTGCTTGAATATACATCGTAGTATATACATATGTACATATATGTATTTATTATACAAGTATATGTTACGATATATAATACTTAATCTTCTCGCTAACATAAAAGCATATTCAGCATCGCCGTAATTTGAGCAATCGTCCAATATTCAGTTTCATATGTATGTATATACATATATGTTTATACGCTTATTTGGTTGTTTATATGCACAGCGGCTTCTAATTTCAACATCTCTGCTGAGAATCAATGTTTGGAAACATTTTTTATGCGTGTGCGTATCATCACTCAACGAAACTAATTCTTTGGAAAAGTGATAGAAATTGCTTGGATTATCATCAGATTTCTCGACATTTTAATTTACATATATACATATATATAAATATTTATTTCTTCTGCTGCCGAAAAAGTTTGCTCGCAAATCGACGCTTATTTGTGTGGGAATTAATGTCAGTTTGGTCTGCTTTTGTCGGCTTGAAAGTCTGCCGAATTTATTATAGCTACTTAATCGCACATTTAAGAAGTTTCGAAATGTTGAAAGTGTTTTATTTCACTTAAGCAATGTGCTGGAATTTGCAAATTATTTTGGCTTACTTGCTGATAAGTTGGCTTTGAGTTGCAATTTTTTTGTCAACTGAGAGAGAGATTTTAAGAGAAAGTATAATAAAGATAATTCTTTGAAAACTTGGGATCTGTTTAACGAAATCACCCAAGGACGACATCCAAATCGATCAAAAACTTTATAACGATTATGAAAAAAATTAATAATATATTAAATAAATTAATATTAATAATAATTTACCTAAGTTCTAGTCAATTTTGAAGTTCAATATTTTTACCAAAATAAAATAGTATTTTAATTATACAATACTCTTCAATATTTACTGACGTATGTCTTCGACCCATGAGCATTTAAGCTCTTGTAATATTTCTAAGCTCTTACTGACCTTTGTGTTGGCCTATATAAGCATGTAATTATTCTCATATCTCTACTTAAGGGGAACGTTATGTGCACCAAAGCGGATGGTTTCGATGATTCTTATTTGTGAATGCATAAATTATGGCCAAAATTCGACGTGCCTTTCTGTCCGCCTACAGGCAGTCAAGTAAGAAACCACAAACATTTACAAGCAAATATTTCACCGAAATTCTGCACAAATACATACATATACACGCACGCATGGATTCATGTATTAATACCCAGCGATGAAACTTAAAAGTAGATCGGAAAAATTCGTAATTAGAATTTCGTGACTCAACTCAACTAAAAATCGTGTGTTTTATAAAATTTTTGGAAAGTTGTATATGCCATATCGACTTAAAAAAAAAATTTATGGAAAGAAGATTAGTTTTTATAATAAGTATCAACAAGTCTAACAATAAGACGTCAGTTGTTGGTTAATGTTGCCAGTTGCTGTCTAGTTGTGCTTGAAATGCATACCAGTTGTAAGGAAAGGAAGTTCGTAACTAGTTGCTTCTAACTGCTGCGTATGCATGCCCATAAGTAGAACATTACTTGTATGCGTTATTGACCAACTTGGTCAGTTACACACCCACTTCTTGGTCATTCTTCATTCTATTTTATCTTTGATGTGCACAAAATGGGAAATCGAATAGGGGTTCACACGCACACAAATACACCTTTCAATATGTACTATATCCATATATATTTGTATTTATATTTATATATCTCTTTATGGGTTGGAATGTGTGCAGATACGTTTGTGAAAATTGTTTACCATTGAGACACGTTGCGGTCATAAGTCTATAAGTCGGTATTTAGTAGATAATGTATACATGTAGTATATGTATATTTATGTGTCGTAGAAGCATGAAAGTACATTTAGATAATATTAGCATTATTTTTGTTTCATAAACGCATACAGCAAATGAATATGACATACATATAACCATCATATACCAAGAAAGGGAAACAGAAAGCACCAAATAATTGTAATTTATGAGTTTAGTTGACAAAACTCGTAGTTCTTGGTGAGAGTCGTGAGAAAAGAAGATAAAAATAGCAAATCTAGTAAAAGTCGGATGGGATATTCATTTTAGCATGGGTTTCAAATCTTATTGAAAGAAGAATAAGAAATTTTCAATATATGAAGAATGTGACTAAAGTTTCAAGTTCTACCTAACTGAACACAAATGTGATTGTGGAATAATACAAAGGCATCCAGTAACAAAGTTAGTTACGAAACTTAAAATTCCTTTGAGGCGACTTTAAATGGTTGATTCCAAAATCCTATGTGAGGTCATATTAAGACTCCTTCTATTGTGAAAGATGACTACAGATACGAGATCCGCGGTGTTTTAGACTTGCTCTGGAAAGGAATACTGGAGAAGATGATTTTACACCATCTTCTAAAAAGCTTACACATCCGACTTCCGAAAAAGGCCCTAATTTATGACAAAAATGCCAAACGGACAGTGGCCAGTGACTCAGCTGGGGGCGGAGAGTTCACTTGATTCAAATAACTCTCATCTATATAAATAGTGCTTTCAAAAATCTTCTATTTTCAATTTTATAAAACTCCTTCCCTTCACTCTCAAGCTTATCACTGTAAAAAAATGATTGCTTCGGATTCATAAAATGTTGCACGAAAATTCGGTGTCTTTTCTGCAATATACTTTTTCTACCTAAAAAATAAATATTTGAATCGACTTCCAAAATTTCTTACTCATTTGTGAGAGAAAAATATGTCATTCATATCTATATATGTATACATATATATATATTTAGTATATGTATATGTTTACAGCTATGTACTTGTAGACAATTTGTATGCGTAATATTGTCTAGATTGGGAAATCGTGATAGGCATGCAACATGGCATATGTGACTTGCCTAGCTGTCCTGTGGCAGGTGGAATATCGCATACTTATTTCGTCTCTATGGGCTCACTAGACTTTTACACACGCATTTTCACTGCACATAAGTGGAAATGTGTTATGTGTGTAAACTTTTAAGTCTTTCTGAAATGTGAAGCTTTTAAGGCACAAAGTCAGGGAACGAGGGAGATGAGGGTAAGTGGTATATTTCCGTAGAACCTGCGTACCAATTAGTATGTAATACACAATTCGGCACAGTTGAATGCCGTAGTCAATACAGCTGACAGGCTGAAGTTCACAGGGGTGACCAAAAACTGTCAGGTAACTCTTGTTGTGAGATCGAATTTAGGTAGAAAAGATTTAAGGTTTGCTTGTTCTGAAATGCAATTGTGAATTTAATGAAAAATATTTTAGAATTTATCACATAGAAGTATATATCGGTTAGCGTGCAATTTGGTATACTTAATTGTGATTTTTGGAAGCTATATTTGGTGGGCTGCTACCTGTTTGAATTTTTTTGTTCAGAAGAAATAAAGAAAGACAAAAATAGGTGCTTCGAAGTGAGGCGGTTTGGGAAGCTTATAACTGGATATATTTTGAAAGGGTTGCCACATTAAAAAAAATCTTGAAAAAATTAAATTAACTAAGTTAATAAACCATTACAATATGGCTCTCGAATAAATGAAATGTTAGTGAAATGCTTTTGGTTGAATTTCAGGGCAATAAAAAAATTTTTAATAAATAATAATAAAAATAGTGAAAAGCATGTGAAATAAAAAATCGCATTTTTAATATAAAAAATCTTAATATACAATAAAATATTGTAAGTAATATTGATTGGTTACTAGCATTATCAGTAGGTGCATATACTCACATTCCAGAATGAATCATCTAAAATGTCGTAGTCTTCGCTCGCACCTTCCTAGCGTACAAATTAAACATGAGGAATTATGAAAGAAGAAGAAAAATTAAACAATAAAATTAAATAAAAAAACTTAAATTTAAAAATTAAACAAAATCTGAACAAATAAAGCAAAAAATTATAAAAATCTATCCACATACCATAAAGCCCGAGCCGCTTTCATCGTCTAAAATTTCATTATAGCTGTCATCCTAGGGGAAAATTAAAACAAAACGGGTAAATACAATGGATGAAAATAATAGAAATATAAACAAAAATAATAATATAAAATACAAGAAAAAAGTGTTAAAAACTCAAACCTTTCAGTTTCAATACATAACAACCTTTGGAGTAATTATGCCACTTTTCGAGTAAACTAAAATTAAACATAATGAAAACAAATAGATAATGTCTATGTATGGCAATACGCTATAATTTAAATTTAGATAATTATACGACAGTAGTTGAGCAGAGCTGCGCATCCACAACTTTCATCAGGTAGCGTATACGTCCTGTACAACTGATAGTAATACCTAACTTGGACATTGACAACAAAAAGCGGTTTAATTTAAAAATTTTTACACAATTTTATGCGATTTTGGTGACCACAAATAGTATCCTAGAGCAACAAATGTTGCCGCAAAACCAACAAAGTAGTTCATATGCCGGCACGCATACTCAAACCTTCACAGCTCAAGCACGCCAAAAGCCAAATCGCAACAAATTTGAACAATAAATTAACAGTGGCTAATGTATAGCTGATGATTAAACTGCTAACCGCAGAAATTGTAGGCGCGCCCAAGTGTGTGCGTATGTGTGAACTGCGAGCTTATTAACTTTAATACAAACTTCGGCGAATCGCGGCATTTGCGGCAACAAAACAAAATTAATGGATTATGTAAAATTAGCCAGAAAACGAAAAATTTATGTTAATTTAATTGTTTTTGCTAAATAATTATTAACTGCATATAGGCGGATTTGCGGAAGTGTGTGAGTGTGTGGGAATAAAGCATTGATTGTTGTTGCTTGTAAAACAATGGAAATATTTTATTGAATTAGCGCATTCTGCGTGTGTTTGCGGGCGTCGAAATTATGGCTTATTCCAAATGGCATTTCATTAAATTAATTTGGAAATGTGTGAATTGCCTATAGATAAGCGCTTTTATAAGCTCAGCCACATTTTTTATGTCGACGTTACATTTTTTCACAGTTAATTAACATAATTGTAAAACGAATTTAACCGGCACTGCGTAGCTTAACACAAGCGCGAATTAATGAAATATTTTTATTCGCAAAAAAAAAAAAAAAATCGTTTGGAATTTCAGAAATTTAAATTATTTTTTGTGAAACTGATTTCGTTAGAATTTTGGTCGGCTGCACATTTCTCCAAAATTTATGTAGCGGTGTGCGTTTTAGGCAGTCGCGCTTTGTTATAATCCACTGTTACAATTGCCGGAGCGAAAATTTTAATTGCACATTTATATTTGTTTATTGGCGTAATCAAGTAGCGGGAAGTTTGTAAAATAAATTATGCATGTAAATTTATGTGCATTTAGATTATATTATTATAAAGTGTAAAGCGCTATAAATATTGCGATTAAATTTTTCAAAATTTTTTCAATTTTCAATTTTTTTGTGTGTTTCTAAATGCTGTAAATTTAATGAAATAAAGCTTTGTTGAATGTTTTCCGGTGTTTTGTGTTACGCCCACACATAAATTTAATAATCAATATAAAATAAATATTATATGTTTGTAGGTATATGTTTTTCGATGGCAAAATAGCTAATTTTTATTTCTAAAAAAACACCATTCTAGTAAAAAGCGTTACCTTTATGAGCAATTGAGTTAAATATACGTGCTTTCTTATTCTTCTTTTTCTAGTTGTCAACACAAGCGGGCGGAAAAATGACGCTTCACGTATAAAGCCAGGCGCTAACATGTGTTTGGTATCTTAAGCAACAACAGAAATTTGGGCAAAATATAAACGAATTTCGCTACATAAAACATGAAAGAGAGTAAAATATTTGTTTGACACAGTTTTCATATGCACACACCCATAAGCGAATTAAAGTCATAAACATTAATGTGTGAGAGGAAAAGGATATCCACTAGGAAAGGATTGGCGGCGTGGTTGCCAAAATTTTATAAAACTACGTTTTTCGGAGTCTTTATTCGGCATGAAAAAAGAAATTGGGGTAAGTTCAAAAACCTTCACAATTTATATACTATAGTAAACAATTGTGTAGGTTTCTTTCTAAAATAAAGGTATTCTGGCATTTACCAAGAAAAACTCAAAGTTGAAGTAACCTTTATTCTACATAAAGGATGAGTTTTCAAGGCATGCGGTTTCCAATGAAATTCATATTCAGTTTGGTTTGCCATATCATAAATAAGGGGCTTATTCCGGCACAATGTATGCGAATCGTGTGAATTACTAAAATAATGGTTCGGCAAATATTAGATCGACATAATCGCCCAATAGAGTATTCAATTAACCATGTATCGGTTTCGCACCACTTTAACTCTGGTAGAAAATGCACATCTCCAAACATATCATTTAGAGCACACCGAAGAAGCGATTGGGGTTGATGTAGAGGAACTTTGGTTCCAACTGTACCACGAAACAATCAATTTGTTGAAAAAAAAGCTTTCTGTGGCGTGGCCTCCAAGATCTTTCCATCAAACACCGCTCAATTATTTTTTGTGGGATTTTGAGAAGTCTCTTGTTTGCGCAAATAAACCTGAGACCATTAGCGCCCTAGAAAATTATATTCTGCGCGTTACTGCTGACGAACGGCACCATTTGCTGGAAGAGTAATTGATTAGCTGGATTGCCTGAATATTTTGAACATATTGCAAGCCCTTATCTATATGATAACGCTCAATTTTTGGCCATAACATTAAATTATATTTGAAAACCAGTTATCTCAAAACAAAAATTGTCATTACGGGATAGTTAGAGCCTTTTGGGAATATTAATAAATAATATGGAAACCAAAGCATTGGATTTAAGCAAGTTTAAAGAAGTTAGCTTCGGTTTGCCATAATAATCTCCTTATACCAGATGTGCACAGAATCCACATGTCGTTAGTCGAAAACAAGTTTGTAATATTTCTAAGGCTTTTATTACTAGTGACTACATAAATATCTAGTCCTCGCATTTTGTATGTTATTTACTTAAGAATTTCTGCCAGGGTTAGCGCATATTCTAAAATGCTACCATTCCATCCCAGAGTCACGCAAACACATTCATATTTGTATGCTGTGTGGCAATGTGGAAGCACGAAGCATTCATCATACAATTTGCGATGGCATAGACAACGATGCACAACACCACGGAGCGTGGAGCACCCACATCAGGCAAGCATAACTGTTTTGCACAGTTTATGAATGGGGTTAAAACAGCGTTTACATTGTTGTTGTTGTGCTAAATGCTTTGTACAAAATTAAGCATGCAGAATAAGTTCTGAGCCAAATTTTTGACTACACGTCCTTAATTTTTGGAATGGTACGCACACACCAAAACAAAATTTAGGTGAGTTTAAATAGTGCTTTTGAACAAATAAAAGTTAAAGCGGAAAGTTTGCCGAAAAATGCAAAGAAACAACATTTTACTGCTTGATCAAGATTATATAGTAATGGAGTGCGTGCGGAATTCCGCTACTATCCTGAATATAGCCAAAGATTTGCACTTCTCTGCTCTAATTGAGCCTAAGTGATTAAATATTATGCAAAAATACACAAATCGCCTTCCATAGCCTCACAACAACTTGCAAAAATTTAACGTAACTGGCATTTAGGTGCTGATGGCACAACTTAAACGCCACGCACAACGCTTAGAGATTTTAAACACGCACACATACACGCGCATCATTTAGGTGTAAGACGAAAAAAACTCACATTGGTATGCGCGGAGTGCATTTAGAAAAAGCGCCTTTCAACAAGAGCTGCGTGGCCTACTTACAGCCAACTTCATAACAACTAAATACATACACAAGTGTGAGTGGGCTATACACGCTGGAACAAAGCAAGCATTGTTGCTGTATTATGTGTTTAACACAAAAAGATCGACATGGCCCACATACAAGAAGCTGTGCATACAGAGCTGTACGTGTATAGGTGCATAAACCCATTTATGTAAAAAAGTCAGTGCGTTCAAGTGTGTGTGTGTGTGTATGCGCTGACTTGAGAGTGGAAAACGCATAAAAATGGCTACGTCGTGGCGAGCAATAACGGTATGACCAGCATTGCCGTGGAAAGTGCCGTTATTTTAGTGTGGTAACATACCTACATGCGTTAGTGTGTGTGCTAGTGGTTTTACAGTACGGTAGTTTTTACTTCTAGCTCACTTATTCAAAGACTTGCTGCAAACTGCTTATGTTTGGATGCAAAATGGTACAGTTGAGCAAAGGCGATTGTGAGCTTTGAAATATCCATATAGCTACCCTAGACAACAGTACCTTTAAGCATCAAGGGTTAAATCAAGTAATCACATATTTTTTGAAGGTCAACATAAGCCGCCACTTATGGATTATTATAATGCTCAAACCACTATAAGTGCTCTTTTTCTGTCTCAAATCTACTTCAGCCGATTTTTAATACTTAAGCTTCAAGTATAAGAAAACATGTAAGTGAGCATATAAGTTAAGTTGGCATTAAGTACAGGTGACCACTCGATCTTCCTCAAAAGTTCTAGGATAAAAAATAAAGTGAGAGCAAATCATATGAGTGCGATTTCTAATCAATTAATTGAAAGAAACCTGACTATCTGCTGTCATCTGGATGAGCTTCTGAGTATAGTTTCCAGAGCAGAGAGCTATACAATATAGTAGCAAGAATTTTCGTTTTTAGTTCGATTTTTTTAATGGTCCACCTTCCAGTTTCTGGTTTCTGGAAATGAGATGGAAACATCTTAACGCTACTTCGTTGAATGTCCCGTCTTTGGCAGATCAAGACTAATCCTCCTCTGATCTCACATTTTTAGACATCCTGAAGGGCTGTCGGAAGATATATATGGTAACACCTATTGGAAGGGCCTCACCTAGGACTGTACATTAAAGTCTAGGCGTGATTCCCCGCCATTTGAGGGATAAGCTTTTAACCCAACTAAACTAATCTCTTATAGATCAGTAAGTTGCTCACTTACCACCAAATATTCTGTTGAGTCGATTCTAAGAGATGTTCTGCCATCTGTTGGAGGTGAACGTTGTTAAGGATTTAAGCAAAGCTTTAATATGATATCGCGGTATACACTGCATACATTCTGACACTCAGATATTTTATAATCTAAAGAAACTCTTTTTAACAAGTTGCGTTCCGAGTCAAGTTCGGTATTCAACTTGGCATATTTTCAGCATAGTTTTTTATTTTAAAATATACAGTTATGGTACTTGTCCAAATTAAAACAAACTTTGCCTAAATGCGCCTCCGTTCGACAGAATAATAATTGCATATATTTATCCGAAATCCCCTAAAGGTCTCGTGTATATGTTTGTATAAAACCTGTCTTAGTTTCACCATAATTTTAATAGTCTCCTCTTTACTCCCGGGACAGTTAGGTTTACTGTAGAGTTATGCCAGCGTACAACTACAACTACAATGGCAGTAGCTATCCAAGCCTACTGAGCGTTTTGCCCGCAACCTTTGTTTACTTAAGTGCTTTCACTTTCAGCACACTAACACACATGGAAGTTGTAAAATTTTACACTCACACAGCAAAGCTCCGCGTGAGCGCGTATTTACTTGGTTTTAGCCAGCTGTGAGTGTGTGTGAGTGCAAAATGCCAACAAGCTGCGTTGAAAACTCGCTGTTTTTGTACTTTCTGCTCGGAACTGTGCCACTTTTTTACTTTCTTTACTTCTAGCATTTTTCTCTGGTTTTCACTTTCAGGCGCGACTCGCTGGCAGAGCCTGCATTTTTTGTAAATAGAACATTTAAGGCACATCCACACACACACACACGCATATTGCAGAATTAAATGAAAGTGGCAAGGCATACCCAGGCGACATGGCTAAGCGCAAAGCGGCTTTGAGCGCCGGAAAATATGCTACAGATGCCAATGCAACTGTCACATGGCTTACTAAGGAAAGGTGCAAGGCAGCAAACCCGACTGCGACCAAGTAAAGCGAAAGAGTGTGGATTTTTTTACTAAATACATGTATGTGTTTCGGTGTATGTGTGTGTGTGCTGCTCAAGAGCTTTGCATTCTTTATGTTCGGTGGCTCGGCGTAACCTTAAAATTCTTTCTCTCACTAACGCTTCGCATGCTTTGGCGCACAGTTACGCAAGTAAACAGGCTACCCATGCACATATACATATGTATGTATACATATATACGTGTATGTGTGTGTGTGCGGGCATGTTAAACACAAATATTTACATCGCTTATTTACAAAGTTGAAATTTTCTATTTATCCTTTTGCCAAAGGCTACTCGCATACTTGCCTAGCTTCATTTGGGCTTTGCACTGCTGCCAGCTCACACACATACACACACACAAATATTTGTAATTTAACTTTTTAGCAACGTAAGCTATGTATGGATGTAATGAGTGTGGCCCAGTGTGTGTGTGTACTTGTTTGCTGGCCGACCATTTGGTGTGTAGTGGGCACTGTTTACTTTTAAACCAAGTCAAATATAAGTGCTTCAAACACATTCGCAGGCTCACTTAAATGCTCGAAAATATGTTTACTTTGAATATCCGTAGATTTATTTGCGTACATCGTTAATGCTAACGAGCTACTTCAGACCATCTTGAGTGGTTGCAACAGTCCAGTAATGAAAGCGCTTCAACCGTTCATGAGTGGGCAGTAGGTTTGTGGTAGAAACCTTGAGGAATTACTTATTAAATTACATTTTTTGATGTCCAAATTGATTGTGTTAAGGTCAATATGAAGAAGTGACTGTACAGCTTACATTTATATGAATGACATAGGAATATCTGCTTAATGGTTCGATTGTGAAATCTTAAGTATCTTAAGAAGTAAACGTAATTTACTGAGCAACATATTCGACAAAGAAAGAAACGTTGGAAAAAACATCACTATACATATGTAGCATATGGAAGTTGGGAGTAGTATTGACCTGATTTTATTTATTTTTGTTAATACCACATAATACTAACATGCCATATACTAATAAAATGTGTCCTAGGGTTCATTAAGGTACCTCCCATACCATCACAATCATATCGGTAAAGTCACCCGGTAAACTGTAAGCATTACACGATGAATATTGCTCCCAATACCAGAAGAGTTCGCCATATTCTTGGAAGCCGCTCAGTCCATTTTCAGATTTTTAAAAGCAGCTTGATAAAATAAGAAGTAAAGAAATTTGGGATCATATGAATTGAAGCCAAGGTCCTTTGAAATACGAATTTGAATATCAGAAATGCTGTTTGAACGCCACCAAAGAATTAATTTTTGCATAGAATTACAGCAAGTGATGAAGAATGGATCCATTACGACACGCAAACTATAAAAACTTACTATATGTGAAACTGCGCCAACTAGCCAAGTAGACGAGAAAGTCCAATATCCTTGGCGCCAAGATAACTGAACCATATTTTGTTGGATCAGAAGAGCGTACTCTATCATAAGCCTCGATTATGACAACACTTGGGCTCATGTTGCAAGACCGGTCAAAAGCAATTTGGAGAACAATGGTTAGGATTATACAGCCCAGACTTTGCCTCTTCCGTCTGCCATTTAATCCGGTCTACGCATTGTGTCCTCAATCATTATATCTTAGAACTTACAATTGGAACTTAGAATAAAAACTTAAAACTTTATTTAACGGAACTAAGACTAACGAGATATTGACGAAATATGTATTGGTTTATGTACACGCTTGATATCAGAGAAAGACTAAAAAGTATCAAATAAATGCCAACAATTACATAACGAATGTCACATTAGAAATAGTCATATAATAGAAGCGACGAAGAATAAGCACTTTATATAGACTACTCTCCTGTCTGCTTGCACTCCAAATGCTCCTTAGCTACTTGATCGTTTCAAGAAATTTATTATATTTGTGCGGAGCTCAAAACAGGAATAAATCCGGCTTAGAAATGCAATTCGTTTTCCTGCCAAACTGTGCACTATTTTAATTATCTGTACTGCCATTATTAGGGACTTAAGTTCAAAGGAAATTAAAGAAATACGACTTAATTAACACCATATCATCTAGACTTACTAATATATTTACAATTAATTTTTTGTCTTTTATTATACTGAAATTTCAGAATACCACCATTGATTGCTTACAGGATAGGAAACGCATCATTCGCCCTTAACAGAAAATTTCACAGAACAAGTGCGGTGTTCTAATATAATAATACATGTTTGCACTCCAATACATAGAAGCAAAGCTTTTATCCGCAAGTCCATATGCTCGAAAGGGTTAATTGCGGTCGAATAAAAACATAGGTGGAAAAGTTTACGCCAACTTTTAATTTTCCACACACTCAAAACACAGCAAAACAATGAAAATGAGCGGCTCTGCTCAATTTACTTGCTCAAATGAATTGGGTCATGTTGTACAAAGCACCCTCGGCTTAATTCGCTATTGTTGAGAGGATAGGATTACGAAAAGTTCTAAACACACACATAGACTTGCGCTCTAACTGCATAAAAACCGCTTAATAGCGGCATTTAGAAGCACGCAGGTGTGAAATTCTTTTGTGGTTGCCAAAATTCTGTTCACGCCTTCATAAGTTGCCAAACCAAAAAAAAAAAAAAAAAAAAAAAATATATATATATATATATATTTGTGGTTTGTTTAGGGTTTAAATTTAGGTAGTTTTGTGTGAGATCAGGAAAATATAAAAAAATATCAGTAGAAAGCATTCAAATCTTATTACCCAAATAGTTGTGAGGAATTTGAATTCGTCTAAAGAAATTATGTAAAGACACAATGTAGAAGGAGTGAGCCCACAGAGTTTCAAATCGCATCGAGGATAAGCCTTCAGCAATAAGGTACTCATAGAGCCAAGGCCTTGCCAGTCAGTGATTAGAGTAAATGAAACTGAAAGCAACACAAAGCAGCCGTTGTTTCAAGTGTACTTATATGTATGTGTGTGTGTCAATATCACAGCAGTTCAGCCGCGTTGTGTGGACAACTGTTTGCATAGTTAGCAGCTTGTTGATGCCGCCATGATTGGTTGTTTATGCAACACGCTGCACAGTGCAAAATATCTCAATAAACCACAAAGCATCCTGTACAGGAAACACCTACACTCCTCCACACACACACGCATAAACGCGCCCTAATGATGACATATGCCTGCTAAGTCAAACAGCCGGCTTGCAGCTGGCATTTGGTGCTAATGAATGAATGGATGAATGATTGAGCCAGCACGACACTGCAACGAACTGGTGTGATGTTCTAATAACAAGCTGCTGTGCGACTAACTACCAACAACACGTCTGCTTCCTGTACAGTTTGCTGCTCGAAATGCTTTCACACCACACAACAACAACAATGTCGGCAGATTTGTATTAGCTGTGATTGTGTTGTCGCATTTTCTGCCGAATGAGACTAGTTTAGTGTTGACGCCATAGCTGCCGCTGCTGCTAATGTTCCAACACCAGTAATGTCACGTGGCTGTTGATAACACGATATCTGGCTGCTATGCCACCACCACCCGACGCATTGTTCTCTATTTACTTTGGTTGTTGTTTACTGCCGCTTGCTGTTGTCGCCTTCAGCGGCGTAATACTAAATTAATAGCATTTGTAAACAGCGTTTAATCCATCGGAATTGCTCTACAACACGCGCTCGTGTCGCGACAAAACAAAGGCGAGCAAGAGAGCACTCGCACCTCAACAGGCAGCACTAGCACTAACACTACAACAACAATAACAACAATATGGTATTACAACAACAACAACGTGACAACACAAGTGCAATCAAGTGCCCATCACACCTTACCGCTGTTTGTTTAGCGGTATGTAGGCTTCTGGTGCTACACGGCGTATACGTAACATTAAATTACTAGTCATTCACTACAACTCGGTCTACTCCCCTTGTGCAACAGCAGTCACCGTATATGTTATTGTTGTATTTTTATTGCGCTCCGACACAATGACCCTTCGTTCCGCCCCTTCGTGTTCGCATTCGCATTCACATTCACAATAATGCTGTCAACTAACCGCATTTGTTTTGGTACGGCAAACCGTGTCGACAGCGATGCGGATTTATTCACATTAAAAGCAGACGCTCAAACGCGTCGTGCACCTGTGTTGGAGTGGGTATATACATATGTCAGACACGCTGTGGTTGTGCTACGCTAAAGCCTTCAACATCACACGAAATCATCTGTGTTTTTCTGTTTCACCGCTTCTTTTATTATTTTCGTTTTTCACATTACTTTTTATTTGATTTTTTTTGGCATTTGCTTGCTGAATTTGTCGTAATGTGTCGGCAGCCTTCGTGTTGTAATGAATGCATGAGTGACTGAGCGCATGATTGACGGCTCTTTGAATCAACTTGTGGTTATAAACGACGTATCAGCTTCAAACACTATCAAAAGGTGGACTTGATTCAAATCTTAAATGCTTCTAAAAACCTAACTGTTTGGGTATGGTTGCAAACAAATATACATTTATTTAGGGGCCTGTGTATGTCTAATATTTAAATGTGTTTCATGTTTTCGGTTTTTTATGAATTTTGCTCGCTTTGAATATTTTTATGAGATAATGCAAGTAATTGGATTAAGTACTAATTCAGTCAAAAATTATTTTAGTTATAATTAAATAGTTTTATTATATATAAATTGAAGAGAGGAATAAAATTGTTAGATTAAAAAAGTGCCAGCATTGAGAATTGAGGGAAACTATCTTTATTTTGCAACATTTTTGAGAGTGACAATAATTTGGTTTTATGCATTTTTTATCATATCGACCTTATTTCTTCGATCTTCTGGCATCAATAACTTTTGACTCAGTCAACTATTTTCAAAAATAAAAAAGCTTTGTTGTTTTGGAATGCATTTAAATTCCTCAGTACAAGCTTATTCGAGCTTAATGGAGTATCTTGCGAGATGACTAAAACGAAGTGAATGAGATATAGAAGAGTAATAAACTAAGACTTTGCAAGTCATGTAAAATGGTATATCGGAAATATACAAAGGCACAAAGGAAGGAAGGAACAGTAAGAAGCTGATTTGAATACTCACTGGTCACAGCTTATTGGGGGCACACGCCTACAGAATGAAGTTGATAGATCGAAAAGCAACGCATCACACATTTATGAGGCTCATCGATGACTACTCCTCATGGACTACGAATGACCCTGCCCTTGGGTATCGCAAATAACCTAAACTGGTCTGTGCGGGGCTCATTAATAAAGCTTTGGGACAGATATATAGCAACTCTGGTATGTATTGTTTGAGGGAATTTTCATACTTTAATAATAATAATTATGGATTGAATGATTAGTTTCCTTAATATGTCTCTATAATCACATTTTTATAATCGAAACCCAACGCGGACGGACGTAGATGTGAATGCTGTGAAGATTGGGAAAAATATATTAAAATCTCCACTTCAATTCAACATTTTATGGAAAACAAGATTTCTATGATCAACTGAGTTGGGGTAATATCCACCCGTTATGTCTTAATATCTACTCAATTTACAGCTTGCACGGACGGACGGGCGAACGGACAGATAGACAGTTACCTGGATTTCAATAATAACCCTATCTATTAGGGTGATTCAGAAAAAAATTTTTTTTTTCGATTGGTACTCGGAAAAATAGGTTCCCAGACACCTCTAAGAAAGCCTCTCCAAATATAAGTTTTTAATTGTAACGGGAAGGTCCTCTTACATACAGTTTTCTATTTTTTCTTATTATCAGATAAAAAAAAATTTATATCTCGCTTCCAACTACTTCAAAAACGATTTTTTTCTTAGATTTTTTAGGAAATTTACTGCTCTATCTCGCTTAGTTTTAAATGATACGTACAACCGTTAGATAAACAAAACTGCAGGAAAATGTTGCAAGAGTACTGAAATTAATATTACATTTAAATTACATTACCTGAGGCATTGGAAAAAAAACACATATCCAAGCATATTGAAACATTTATTTGCAGCAATAGCAGAGGATCGAGCAGCAAATAAATCAATATTTGTCAAAGGCAATATTACGTTGTATCTCCCATCTTGCTATGGTTTCAATGATGCATAAATTAACCACGTTTTTTGCCGCTCATTAATTAGATTGCTTTGTTGAGTTGTTTAACAATTTCATTTATAATTTCAGGCAAATGTAAATAATTATTTTTTCCTTGTGTAACCTCAGTTAAGTTTTAATATCTGTGTGCATAAATAATTCGATATATCTGTGGAGTAATTTGTTTACATAAATAACTTTGGCAATAAAGCATTTATATTAAATGCTTTAAACTATAATTATTATTTGCTTTTAAGTTGTCTCACTCATGTTAGCCATTAAACTATTATTTATGCAAAGCAATTGACGTTTTTTCCCAAATGCAACTTGGCTGCATTTATAAAAAGACTGCTTGCATGTGTGTGTGTATTCCTTTGTTAGTATGAAAATGCGACAAATACACGCGCAACAGTTAGCGCAAAAACTGTAATCGATGAAGTGCCGCATTTGCATTATTTAATTATGATGTGAGCAGCTATTTACGGCAGCGCTTCAATTGTGTTTTAATTGCATTATTTATACATAAAGCCGCTTATTTGCTGTGAATTTTTCAGCACCGTTATCTTAATTTGTACAAATTGCGCTGGAAAACGCTGCAGTGCGTGATATAATTTATGCCGCATTAAAAACGCATTTTTTTCTTTTATATAATAAGTTGTGTTTTTTGTGAGCTCAGTACAAATGAGTTGTGAAAATATGTTGACAAATTGTGCAAAAATTTATTATTTTTTGCCACAAGTGAGGTTATGCACAAAACCGATCAAATATTAATGGCGCTTGAGAGTTGCCCAGACGATTCATGCGTATAATAATGAAAGTTGGGAAAGCGAAGAAAATTATGAATTTCGTTTAAGCGCAGCTGAATTTTCAGTGTTATGATTACTCAAAGATTTCCTAGAAAATGATTAATATATTTTTATAAATTAATATATTATTTAATATTTTTATAAAAGTCGACATCATTTTCAGCCACCAAGCGCTTTGGCAAAATAAAAATGTTGATAAATTAGCTTCTTCTAACATAAATCGCTCAGGAATATAGTTAATAAAAGATCTCCATATAGATATTTAAAGCACAGCGCTCGACAAGTTATCATAAAGCGCACAGCACTGATGGCATAGAAATATTTAAAGGTTTTCTTCACTTTATCTTATTTCACAAAAAGTGTAAAACAAATTCAAAGCAATTTTAATAACCCTATTTTCAAAAAAGTTCTTTCAAAATTTTCTGAATCATATCAGTTTGACATTTAAGGATTTTTTCCACTCTGACAATAAAATTTGTTTACTAAAGTGTTCAGAAAACCATGAATGTATATTTAAAATTTTTGCCAACATCTCCTTAATCATATTATTATTTTTTCATTGAAAATATTAAAAAACAAAATATTATTAAACATTTAAGAATTTTCAATTTTTTTCGAATTTTTTAAAGAACATTATTTGTTTTGGTTTTCTCTACACAATCTTCAAAATATTTTTTTTTACAAAAGTTTTTCAGGTTTAAATTTTTAGTTTTTAAATTTTAATAAACATTTTTTTTCTATGAATTATTGTTTTGTTAGCTTTTTGGGAATAGAAAATCGTAGCCATAACTAATAACTAACCATAATGTGTTTTGAAGCAATGAAATATATTTTTTGTTTTCATAATTTCACCTTCACCATTTGTTTTGTATATTTTGTTCGTGTTGCAACAATATTCTTACTTACCAACTTCTTTGATGGCGGTTTACAGACAGTTGCCACAGCATCTGGATTTGTATAAACATACAATTGTTGTAAATTTCCCTAATTAGAGTAAATAAAATAAAAATAAATATTTGAACATGTAAAAAATCGATAAATCGCCTTTACGCCGAAAACTTTTGGGAAAGTACACATTGTCTGTATTTTTTGAAAATCATGAAGTTGGAAAACTTATTTTTTTCGTAGAAAAATCTTTGCAAGCTGGGAATCGAATAGATAGAATATAATTATAGGATCATAAGTCTTAAAATAAATGTTTGAAATTTCAGAAAATTTCCATTCCAAGTACTTATCACTTTTTAGAAATAAACTTCGAAAATGTTTCTTATTTTCTTAATCTTTTTTTATTTCCCCACATTTCGTGTAAAATATTTTTATAGCAGCACCTGGAACGCGACCTTCCCTCACACATTATAAAATAACGCAACAGCGCACGTGCACGTAAGCAAATGTTGAGTGGAGTGATGCAAACGAAATTTAAACACGCAACATGAACAACAACTGCAACATCACCAACACACTAAAGCTATCGGCGTGGCGTCAGCGGTGGCGGCGGCAGCCACTTTGATGTGAGTTCATAATGTTTTACATGTTGTTCGACAAGCCTAGCAATTGTTGCTTGCCACATACAAGCTATGCACTTTATTTTGCCACTGCCGCGGCCTTCCCTTGCTACTGTGGCATGCAACTTCAATAAGGCGAGGAACTTGTGTATGTATTGGCGAGCCATTTCTGCTTATACATATGTGTGTGCATGTGTTCGCTTGCCAGCTGCTTGTGGCAACACACACCTTGAGCTGTCGGACTCATTAGCATTTTCGACTGCGTGCATAAAGGCTGAGGCGCATTCCAAGATGGTATGGGGGGCCAAATGTGTATTTGTCTGTATACAAGTGTATTTTTGATTCTTTACTAACTTATGTAACTAATTACGAAGGCATGTAATGAGTGTTTACAACAACGCAGCTATCGCTTCCTGCAAATGGTTAGAGACTTAATTAAAAAAATCTTGTTTTTTTTTGTTTTAAGTTAGAAAAACATAATTTTTTAATATTTTCAAGAAAAATTTACTTAATTACCATTATCGAGTTTTGTGAAGAGCAAAATATGAACGTTAAATCAAGAAAGGCATAAACATGGTTCGAAAATAATTATCAATCTCAACAATTATTTTTCGAAATTTAATTATTCTAATTACTGCTAAACGAAAACTAGAAGCCACGCAGTCATGTGAACTTCAATATTATGTTATAACCTTTTGTCATGTCTTTAACAGAGCATTCGCTTAACATTATTAGTTGTTTTGACGTTTTAGGATTTTTAAAATATCAAATTATTAATAATAATATGAATTAAAATTTTGTTTGTATTTTTTATTTATTTTTTTGAATATAAGGAACATTTTCACAAAAATCAAATAAAAAAAAAAAAAAAAAAATATTTTCATTTCATATTTATAATTAATATTTTAAATAGGTGACAAGTCCAGTTTTAATTGGATCCAATAGATATGTTAACACTTTTCAGGCACTGGAGAAGATATTAATAAATAACGTGCATTTATTTTAAAAGTTCCATCTTTTATATGCCCCCATGTATATATAAGCATGTGATGGCACACGACTGTATATAGTATCGTGCAGCCTTGTGTACTTCAAATATTGTTTATTTTATTCAATAACATAATCCCTGAAGTGTAGCAACTTTGATCCTTTCTCAACTTGAACTTCTTCGGCTTGCACCACCAGCACTTCTTCAACACACTAATACTAACACAAAAATTGTTTTTCTTCGAAAGAAAAGTATTGCACTCAACTGTGAATAAAATAAATGACACAATTTTTTCTCTCTTCTGCCAAGCAGCGCCATATTAGCCCAAATGTTGCAACTCTAATAAGTTACTAGTTCGCTGGCTCGACAGCTGAGCTACCCAACAACAACAACAGCTAAGTCAAAGCAGCAAAAACACGCGCAAGCAAAAAAGGTAAACAAAGTATGTAGTAGCAACAACAGGCGCCTGGTGGCACATAGCTGGCGTCGCGCTGCCATTTTGATAAATATGAAAGCGGCGGAAGTTTGCTCGAGATTTACGAGTTGTGGCAGGCAAACGCCAAGCTTAACTACAAGCGCCACGCCAAAATAAAAGCTAAACGCTGCCGCAAACTAAATGCCAACGTTGGCTGTTGCATGGTGGAAGCTGCGACTGCACTGATTGTTGTTGGCGTACTGTTGCAGCAACCAAAGTGGCACAAGTTGGTGTTGCATGCCACAAACGCAGATTTTCATTTTCGACACGTAAAAACGAAAATAGCTGTAAACTTATAAAAAATTACTTTTCAAGACAAATTCACGCCACATAAATGAAAGAAATGAGCAATTTGCAGCAGAAAGTAAAACGAAAGCAAACGAAGCATATACGAAGAGAAATAAAAAGGAAGAGGAAATCTTATAACATTTGGAACGAAATTTCTTGACGAAAAGCCGTTAACCAAGCAAGTGTTTTTATTGTGTAATAATTTTAAGTTTTATGCCACAAAATTGTTGCTTTCAAAAGCAAAAAAAAAATCAAAAAAAAAAAAAAAAAAAAAACAATCATCGCAACGTAGAAACAATCGAAAAAGTCCTTATCATATACCGTTACCTTGCAGTGCTCTACAAAGTGGCATGCCCATTTATTAGGACAACACTTTCAGTGTTCAACGGTGACTTCGTCTATTTTTCGTTTCCCTCTTTTTTATTCGCTCCGCTTCGTTGTCTGTCGTGTTGTCGCAATGCTTGTTTGCTCAGCTGTTTACTTCGCTGCTTGTCTGCCTACCATGTTGTCACGTTATCTTGTCATTTTGATGGATTTCGGCTATAAGTCTTTGTGGGCACAACCGGGCTACAACAACACAACAACAACATCTGACAACGCGACAGGTTGGCAGGCGACACTGCGTTAGTGCGAAGTGCCAAAATCAACGACAACCACAACTCTGACGTTGTCGCCGCACCGTTCACTTTTAGCTAGAACTCACAGAGCCAATTCTAGTTTTTTTTAGTCGCATGGACCTGAGTGAAGCAGGTGAGCCGGCAGGTACATTTGCCTAGATAAAGGCCTGAACCTAATTTGTGACTATATTTGCGGGCTCAGGTTCTCAGTGAGCTCGACTGCGTGAGTGCCGATAAGAATTGCTGCAAATTAAACAGATGGGCTGCAGCAACTTGTTTGGTTAAGAAATGAAAAATTGATATTTTTAATACTTATAACTAACAGGTTTGTTTGCGTTTTTAATTTTTTCTTTCAATTTATGAGCATAAAAGTAATGTACATACTGAACGATAGAATGAAAGTTCTATGAAAATTTTAAGGTGGCGATATCATTGTTTGTAGTAGGAAAAAAATTTCTTATGGATGAAGATAAATCTTTGCTTTTCGAAAACTGTTATCAACACCTTAACTGAACTGTGGCACAAAACAGTTATGTTATGTAAACCATAACAATAAAATCATTAGGATTTAGGTCCAGATATAGTCACCAAAGTCTTGTAAAACTCTGCTAAATGTTTCCTTTAATACAAAGTGACTCGATTTTACTTTTTTTAATTATACCGTTCACCATATTTAAATAATATTTAATAATTGGAATAAATAGACAATACAATTTTGTTGGGAATACGAAGCCTTTAGTCAACCGTTCTTGGTCCACACCCATTATCGAAAGTTGTAAACTTTAACTTTTATGAATGAAAAACTGTATGTAGAAAAATAATAATACATTTATATCAAAAACAAATCATTTCTCATTTAACATATTCACTTTATTCACCAATGCTTCACCACTTTTGCATGCGTCAATCAATAAAACCTTTAAAAAGCACACATATTTTTATGACGAACATAAACAGATAAGCAAAGCAGCCAATTCAGCGGCTGATACACACGCACATGCGCAATAGCACATTGTTGTTGGCAACGAAATGCAATCATTGCATTGCACATCTGTCTCTTGCTTGCCTTTCCGGGCAGCGCTGGGCATTGTTGCCAGGCGAGATTTCAAATTGAATGCCCACTTTTAATTAAATTAATTAATTGTAATACTTCAATGGCGGTTGAATAAAGCATTCCACATGCCTGCACACTATTAAATGCGCGCAGACAGACAGACACACTTGCGCGTTGATAAATATGTGTATTCATTGCAGGCAATTCAATAAATCCAGCGCCAAATATGGCAGCTGAAATCAGCTCCATTTCATGTCACTGATCGACTCCGCGAATGACACCTGACCTGCTGCCATAGACGACTGCATTCGACGTTGTAGTCCTGTGTGTGCCTGTGTGTGGTGTTGCATGCGTCTGCTGTCCTTAAATGCCTTTTGAAATTCACCGCTTGAACTTTAATTGAATAATTATCTCTTTTTTAAACAGAGCAAACATCGATATTTTAATTAAAATTTAAAATATTCCAAAATGTTGTTTGCAGTCTAGCAGTTTGAAATATACACATTTTCGATTTTTATTGAGTGCTTGTGGTTGCTTCACATACCACGCATTTAGCGTTTATTATTCCTTTAATATTGAATAAATACACAAATGCCGCCAAATATATGCACAGAGACCAACAGCATATACACACACTGGTACATAAGGAGACAATTATATACTCTCTTATTTGTAAAACATCTGCAATGTGTGCTTGTTGACCACTTTTGTGGCATACTGTTAAGCATGTAGCATGCGCAAATATATACAAATCTGCACTCATACATACAAATGATAGCGTTTTAACAGTGCAACTGCGTGTTGTGTTTGCGCAAATATATAAAGAGCATACTCTTCTCTCTGTGGTATGGAAATGAGGTCTTGTCCTGGCTGTGAGGCCAAAAGTTCAGTTTATGAATGAGATAAGCCGAAAAATTGATTTTTAAATATAGTTTCTGAGTCCAATAAGAATATAACAGTGTAATATTTGCAAATCTGTTGGTATTTACATTATTACATACAGGTATGATAAAACATTATGAAAATAACTGTATACCATCAGATCAAATTTGACCCAGACTAGAGATTATAAATCATTATTATCGCCTTCAAAATAGATTTACAAGCAATTTGCACCGTTATAAGTACGCCAATGCTTATTTTAATTTTCCATAGTTTTGTTTTAAAGCTCGGCTGTCTTCAGTGCCCTCAGTGTCCTCAGTGAATTTTAAGGTTTTCGATTTCGGTTCATGTTTGGATCGCCATTCTATAAATTATTGGACAGTTTTCACGTCATATTCATAAACAAGTATCTTGACACAAGTAGTGTGAAAAAAGATTAGAGATTTTCAAACAATATGTTGTTTTTATTAAATATTTGGACATAAATTTGGCTGTTTTCCAAAACAACAACCAACTTTTTGTTAGCAGATAAAATGAGTGCTAAAAGAACACAACAACTTAAAGTGTTAACAGGCATCAGCAACACATAGAACACGAACGATAAACAGCAATATTGTCCAACAGAGGCTTAAGCCGCCGCCGGCGCTCACACTTCTAAGTACTCGTTACAAGTGAGCGCTGCTTTCAAGTGAGCACTGCTTTCAAGTGAGTATGGGTGTACATGTGACTGGCTCATAATGAAAATGAGTATTACTTCCGGCATTGTCGCCACGCGCAAGAGACGAAGGCAAACAAATAGCAACAAAAAGAACAATTGTTTCTAGATATAGTACATAAAAGATACTTAGTACAAAGCTTTCGTTATTAACACAGACGACGCACTTGCATTTCATTTACAGCTCTTTGCCGTTACACGCGGCACTTGTTCGTTTCGCCAGTAAGCACATAACTACTGTATGCCTTTGATGTCACTACGCAGCGGTAGGATCACTCACTGCTAGACGCGGTGTTGCGTAGTGCGTCGAAAGTTTACAACAACTCTCCTGTGATTGTTATTGTTTTCTGTTGTCTGTCGACTGCCGGCCGTCGCTGCTGTGAACGACGCCTCTGCTGTGTCTGACAGTTATGGAAATGGTGGCGTTAACGATGTTGGCGGCAAGGCGATGTCTGTGGATGCTCAATGCTGTTACTGCTGCTGGCAATGAGTGATAGTGTTTGCTGTGCTTATAGCTCATGGCAATGGAGTAGCGCAGTTGTAGCTTAGTGAGAGAGTGTGTAAGTGACTGAGTCACTGTCAGCACATTTTTGGCTTTATTCGGGAAAAGTGCTCAACAAGAACTATCTTAAGTAGCGGCAGAGCGCCTGAACATAGGCAACAGTGTACGCTGTTTGATGAAATTACACGTGTTTGCAGTCACGGCGGTTGAAATTTTTGGTTTGGGGTAGATACACCCCATAGTGGTACGGTATTATTAGTTCTAAAAATAAATTTTTTAAAAAATCCAAAGGTGAAAACAATAACTAAACCGTAATAATTAAAAAAAAAAAAAGGTTTACAGTCGAGACATTATTGGGAAAAACCTCTTGTATCCACTACTTTCTTGATATTTTTACCGTTTATACCGATGCAAAACATTATTTGAAAAGTAATGTGAATTTTTGTTTTTCGATATTAGTAGCACCCTAAATATGTATAGGAAACATTCCATTTGACTGCCAAAATCAATATTATTGACTACATTTAGGCTTATTATATGAAAATATTCTTTTTGAGGCCACTAACACCCATCCCTCCATGAAAGCCAGCTTATGAAACCAGATTTGCTTTTATTTGTTCAGACGCTTTGTTGCTTCATGTTGCACAGACAATGACTTAATCTCTTTACCGCATTTATTCGCTGCGCGTGTTTTATGCCCTTCAATGTAAGCCGACAGCTACGAAACGACTACTCGTTGATGTTTAAGTAAATAGTTGTACCTTTCGAGCCGACAATATCCCGATGAATGTGCTATAAAATAAGCGCAACGAGAAAACAAAAGCAGAAACACTGAGTAGTCATCAAATGGGGGCAGATGGTTGGCGCCGCAGGGAAACACTCTATAGCTTTCAAATATACTGATACGGCAACACTAACACATATACATACAGACACACAGCATACATACAAACCACTCCGATTGAAGGCAAATAAGGTGAAGGCGGTACAAATGGAATGGGAATAATATAACTGTACAAATAGTAGTGGAGCCACGCCTAAAGATTGCAGGTAATGAACTTACGCAAGATGGATGGATGCTTCAGGTGATGAGCGAGCAAGTGGGTGAGGAGTTGTGTGGAGAGGCAAAAGGAGCAACATTAATGCTGGCAATTTCAGACACTGTATGGAAAAATGGCAATTGCGGAAAATTAAAGGAAATGAAATTCACTCACAACGGAAATAATGTACATCATTATTCGCATGTCCATTCAACAAAAGTACAGTGCCTACCTGCACACACACACACACATGCATATTTATGTATTAATCTCTGTATAGCTTCACAAGTGTATGTGTGGGAGCACTGTGAATCGACATTTGAACGGCAAGCAAGAAACAAAGGCGCGCCAATGCACACACACACACGCGCGTACACAAACAAGCACATTTCTATACATAACAGCAGTGTGCGGACGCTGTCGGGGCACACGTTGGCCACGGAAGGATACATTTTACCTTACTCAACATTGTATGCACAGCCTAATTAAACAGCACAACCAAAAATAAAAGAAACGGCCGGCAGGAAGGCAGCATAGCACGAGTGAATGCTCGAATGAAGGAACGAATAAATTCACTTTCACAATTAAATGCCAGCGAGCCAGCGCGCCGGTGAGACTAATGAGGTTAAGAGCCGGAAGCTCAAGGAAACAATAAAATTGTATAGATTGTACGGAAACGACATGCCGAGGGGGGCCATGGGTGTGGCTGAGTTGTAGTAAATGTGACACTTGGCTTTGCACATGCCGACACACACCGTGTATAATTGTAATGCCTTTTAAATCATTTTAAAGTGTGAAACGAAAATATTTCGAATAAATACTTACTATTGAGTAATAAAGTGTAAGTAAATGAAGTGAGTAAATTAAAAGAGGCTTCAAAGCGACGTGATTGGCTGACGCTTTAATTGAATAGACACATTTTAGCTACCTAGTTGCTTCACAAGTGTGTGTGTATGGTTTATTACAAAGTATTTTGATTCTTATAAAGGAAAGCAGTCTTTGATTTGTGAATATTTTTCTAATGTCCTCATGTAAATTTTAAATGAAATAAAAATAAGAACAAAATCAAAATGAGTTTCGACTATGTATCTTTTTGTATAGTTCAAAAACCATTTTCTGCTGAACTGTCAGCGAAATCTGCTGTAATATCACATGTATAAAAAAATTCTGTACTTGTGTTGGAAAATGAACTGCTCGTTCAGAACAGTCATCCTGTGCGTAGTTCAGCGCTATTCTTATATTCCAAATTTTGAACTTGAACAAAATCAAAAAGGTCTTATCAACTCAGAACATTCAAATAATTTATTAAGTGTATTAAGTGTCAAAAAATAAAGCAGAGCTACTGCCATCATGGTTAAAACAAAGAAATTTACTGATTTTTATTGAGCTGAAATTTACCATTTTGTTTAAATAAAAGCCTTTTATTATAAAATGCAACAACAACAAGTGATGAATAATCCATGCGCAAACATGTTGAGGACTAGTGGCACTTTGGCTTAAATGTAAATAATATATAATTTATATAAAACTCGCAAGAACGGTCAAAGCTTGCCTTAAGATGCCTGAATTTCCTGCCCCCAAACCCGTCATTTTAATACCCGTAAGAGTCTGAAACATAGAATTTACGCATACCACAGGTGTAGCTAAGCGCCGAACGTAGAGTTAAGTAGGCATTGGAGTCGCCCGGAAAGCATTGAACATATCCATAAAAAGAGAGTATGGAATTGGTTTTGGTTAGACCTTAAAAATATTCCAGGTCGACAATAATTTCCTACTTCACCTCAGAATTTGATTAAGCAATGAATATAAAAAAAAATTAGTTTAACTCCTCTGTGATTTATAAGCTTTCTAAAATACCTCCAAAATTGAATTTTTAATCTGTGGAGATATGAACAAAGCGTATTTTGAAAAATAATATTATTTTAATTTATTGCGCATAATCAATGGTCCTACTGATTCGTCTAAGTTGATTCGTTCTTTGAAGGCTTAGAGATTTCAAAAATCTTCTTAGTTGTTCAACTCCTTTATTAAAATTGAAATTGTACACTTTCTGACTCTGACTCATTGTTACTCGAATACTGAAAAAAAAAACATTAACATTTGACTCCACTGAAAACTCCCTTTCACTATAATTTCTGCATAATTATTCGCATCCGAATTACCAAATTTTGCATGTATTTTAAACAATATACCGATTTGGTAAATCATTTTCAAAATTTCGCAACATTTAATAGGAAATTTATGCGCACTTACCTTAACCGAACCAGAAATTAACCTGCCAACAACAGTTACCTAACTGTGAATGCATGCTTAATATTTCACAATGGCATTCGGCCACTTGAAACGAATTCGAGCTAAAATCATTCCCCGCTTTGTTGCTGGATTATTCAGCAGTGTGCACCAGAAGCGAAATGGCTGGGAGCTAGCAACAACAGCAACGGTGCTTTAGACATATGAAAGAGTGAGAGAGAGAGTTTGAGCATAGACAGGCGCTCATTTTTCTGTATGAAAGCATAAAATTTCCGAGCCTTCGGCGAAATGATCCAAATTGGAATATTGAAATTCAACAAATATTTAACTGAGCAACAAATGGAGCAGTTTGAAGGAACACTGCTAAATTTTTGTTTAATACACCCTATATTTAGCAACTAACAGCGCTTATCTCTGCAGTGAACTCTCAGAACTCGTTTGTGTGCCACTGCCAAGTTTCAATACTTTGCTAATGACCTTTGTGATAGCCACAAAGGCACTAATACAACAACTAAAACAACAACAAATTATTAACAGGGCAGCTCAAGCGAGACTGCGTAACTAACGGTAAATGGCAAAAAGGTAAAATAACAACAAATTACAACATTTAATCAGGTATTTGAGGAGCGTTACGAGCAAACACATGTCTTCTGCTTACACAAACACACTCACATACACTTAGTGCGTGTAACTACGTGCGTACGCTTATTCAACATAGCTGCCTGCTCTTAGAGCAGCTTCAACTTTTTAGTGTACTTTTAGTCTTTCAGCATTTAATGGGGCTCACCGAAACTCAACTGGCTGCCCAAAATGGTTGCTCAGCAGCAATATCAACGCTCCAACTCACCGCAGCTTGGGTTTAAATTAGTTGGTATTCATTTCAAGTGCCGCCGTAAGAACATATATAGTGTTTATGTCTGTGTCTCTGTCGGTGTTTGTGTGTGCGTGCAAGTGCTGTCTTTGTGTAGTAAAATGTTTTTTGGGGCTTAAGTTTCTCTTTGAGCATTACCTAATGACCGAAATACTTGGGTCAGCTACACTTTTAGTTGTTTTTGTTTGCTAAGATGTTTGTACAGTTACTAAAGGAGTGTATAAAGGTAGATGAAAGCAAGGCTTCCGCTATAAAAGTTAGAATAAGTGTGTGAAAGCTCCACAAAGTGATTTATGTACCCAAAGTTCAAGGCCTAATGAGTAATGTATGCGTTTTAAAGCAAATTTTCTAACAAAGAAGTTTATAAATGTGTGGAACGCACATGTTGTAAGTGAAAAGGTAGCAAACTAAGTCTATAATTTAGGGTATAAAATGGGTTTTCGCAAAATTGTTGGCATTGAGAGGAAAAATATGCTTTTTTGCAGAAAATTATCATTATTCCGAAAATTTTAACTTTTAAAATGTTCCATCTCTTTAGCGTGATATTTTAAAAGAAATATGTTTTTAGGTTTTTGCAATAGAGACTCATAGCTTGAGTAAAATATTAATAGAGAGAATTTGTTTTCGTTTCTCGACAATATTAAACAATGTCTTTTCGATAATGATAATTAAAGGAATAATATTATGGAAGCTTTGTGGAATTTTTAAAATTTGCTATTTGAATGAAAGTATTGTAAATGTGTGGTTTCAAAGTTTGGCATTTTGTACGCTTAATCAAATGTCGGAACCCTATTAACCCCAGCTAAGTCAATTTAGCCACGTTCGCCTGTCCATTTGTATATACGCGAACAAGTTTCTCAACATTTCAGATATGAACCTGAAATTTTTCAGTCGTCATTATCTCATTAAGAAGCTTTTCGTTTTTTTCGAAGAAACTGTTCAGTTCTGTTCACTAAAGCACATAGCTAACATATAAACTGATCGATCAAAATCAAGTCCTTGTATGGAAAGGTTTTTTTAATCGGTATCGTACTCTAGCTCCAGTACAGGTGAAGTTACATTGTGCTTGTTTCTCAATTATTAATATTATTTCATTTCTATTTACCTGCCAAGGAACTCTAAATATCATCCAGATAAGAAAAACTTTCGCAACACTAACTATTTAACCACTTTAACCACCAAAAACACTAAAAACAACGATTACATTCCAAACAAAATGGATACATCACATTGCAAGTAGACGTGAAGTATACGCCCAGGTGCACCTCGGTAGCTTAATGCGCTTAAACAATGGCCTGAACTGCATTTAAGGTGGGAAATCGCCCGACAGCTCGAGAGCGCACACATAAAATACCGGAAAATCAAATTACTTGCGTTTTGAAGAGCAATTGTCTATTCCTTACAGCTGGCCATTAGAAAAGCATGCTTGTGAAGCCCTAACACTTTTACACTTTTGCCGTTTTTTGTGCGCTTCTCGATTAGATAGTTACAAAATTGAATTGTAGCGCAACAAAGGGACAAAGAGTACGCTGCAAGAAACAATGTGGTGTTAAAGAAAAGGAAAACAAATTTGTTAGCAATTTTAGAACAAAGGCTTCGCAAGCAATTGAAATTGCAATGAAACGCAAAGGTGTATTTAAAAGAAAGAAAGCAACAAAAAATGTAAGATATTAAAAACAACTACATTGAAGGTAAGGAGTAGTCGTGCCTGCAGAGCTGCACACTGCGCCTGACAGTTGTTATTGTTGTTGGTGTTGCTGCTCGTGCCACTGCAGTTTTGCATAAAAAGGGGAAGTGAAATTGCGGCAGCAAGACGAAAATTGCAACATGAAAACGATGAGGTAAAAAACTGCAAGAACAACAGCAACAACCAACAAAAAAACAGAAAAAAATACAGAATACAAGGAAAAACTCACTCACTTTGAAGTGAACAGAGCAAATCGGAGGCAATCGCTCGAAAAGTGTTTATACACTCGCCTTTGTGAGGGCTGTTAATGCTTTGTTTAGGACTTTTTTCAACACTCCTTTTCCCCTTTGTGCTGCATAAAGGGATTGTTTATAAAACGGTTGCTGTTGCTGCTTTTATTGCAAGCTGTCAGCTTTGTTGGCACTTGAAATGTGTGCGTTTTTTACTGGAAAGATATTTTGTGCCTACGGCTCTAGCAGCTTGTATACACATTTGCATATACGCATATGAATGTGTGGAGGTATGCATTTGTCTGTTATTGTAAGAGCACTAGAGTTCGCTCCGCTATTTCTGTGGAAACCCTTATATTATATGTAAAGCTTAAGATAAGGAATACATGCATACATACATGTATATATTAACATGTGTTTGTGTTGATAAAAATTCCTAACAGGTATGATTTTTTGTGTTGTATTTAAAGTGTGACAAAAATAACTGTACATAATAAAAATGTTTAAACCCAAATTTGAAATCAGGATACCCCATAGTTCACCGTGAGTAAATTTTTTCTTCAGATTTGTTGAATACTGATATTATTCGACATTTACACATAATGTCTTTAGCTGCCTAAAATTTGATGAAAAATGTTTAATTTATCGCGCTCCTAAAAAGTAAGAGCTTTTACGTCACTTTTAAGGGGGAGCGCAGAAAAAAATTTTGTCACATAATAGGACTTCAGCACTCAGAAAGCGCCAAAAATACACAATTAACTTAAATAAAAGCAATGTGTTTGAACTGAAGCCTCTAAGCTTCGCATTTGAGCAGCAAAAAAAGTCTTAGCTTCACAGTGCCAAAAACTTGTTTCCCTAGTCTTCTAGCCATGAACAACTCAGCTAATAGAACGTCTGTATGTGCGCGAAACTACAGGCCGAAGAGACTTAAACAACATTACACACTTAAGTGCCTTCACTCACTGAGATTGTGCGCTGAACTAGCTACAGAGAGTTGCGCTGCAAAAACCGGACTAAGTGGAAGTCAAATTGCAAGAAAGTAGAAGAAATACACTTTCGCGCTTATCGAAAGCTTCTGAGATGCAAATCTAAGGCAAGGCTGTTCTAATTTACTAATCCGCCCAGGGTGCACTCGCGTTGCTCTTCTGTAGGTCACGCTTTCATTTTCTGCTGACTATGTTTTCTTTCTTCTTCTTTACAAAAATTAAGTAACACGCGGAAAGTGCGTTTCTCAGGAATTCAGCGCAAATCGCCACTCCGTTAGAGTGAGGAAGCAGGAGACAAGTTTTTTGGTAGAAATGTTCAAATTTAGGAGAACTTATTCTTAAAATATCATTAACTTTGATCTTTCTTTGCAGTTAGTTGCCTCACAATCTTATAAACTTTATGCTTTATTAGCAACCAAAAATGTTTTTTCCAAATATAGCCATAGCTTTTGTTAGGAGCCTACGGAGAGAGATATAGGGAACCTTTCAGAAAAACTATTGTAAAATATAGCTGCAGAATTATTTAAGAAAAAAATAGACATGCTAATTTCTATAACTGAAATTTGAAACATAGAAAATCCCTAACTGCTTAGCATCCCAGCGAATTATTCTAAACAATGCAAATATGTCAGCACTGAACTGATAGGTATCCAAACTAACATTGCAGGCTCTTCCTTGTGAGTTAAATAATTTCCGTCTTTATATGTATTAAATCGAAAGCATATTGCTTTTTCATAATAAAATTTGTGTGGAAATCTTCCGCAAGTCAAGTATTTGCACGCTCCTACGTTACGTCATGTCATCACTACTTACGTGAGAAATAAATTACTATGCAAATATCCAATTTTCGTGCTATTTGCATTGGATAGCTCATAATTTAATAAAAAAAAGCTTCAATAAAAATATACATATTTTCAAAATTATCAATTTCAAAATCATTTATTTGACAACCATAAGTAAGTGGAAACCTTTTAAGGCCAGATTCCTCCAAACAGTTTTGAAAAAATCGATTTTTTTTCATAAATTGCTACTGTGTACTCGTAGAAATAGCATAGAATTAGCCCCGAAGGTCAGCAAAACGGAGAACCAGGTACAAAAGTCGACCGCTCGAACGCCTTCGGTAGCGGCAGCTACTGCGTGCCTTTGGTTTAAACTGATTTTTCTACAAACAACGTTTTTTTCGCATGGATGACACTCTCATTTCAAAACTATTGCACTTATCATTATGAACCAAACGGCATTTTAGTCTTTAGATGTCTGGCTATGGCCTGAAGCAGAACCAGAAGTATTTATTATTATTTAAAAAAGTTATAAACAATTAAAAGTGAAAAAAAGGGTTAAAAATTCAAAAGTCCGCCATTTAGTTTTTTTTCATTGAAAATGTTTCATTCTGGTTCAGGCCGCAGCTGCAGAACATAAAACCGTTTTGTTTTTTGCTTTCAGATAATTCTTTTCCAAGAAATAATGTCATCCATCTACGAATCGGGTGAGTTTCAGCAGCCATTTTCCGGACGCCATTTTGAAAAAAAAAATTAATTCAAGTAATTTAATATATGTACTCTCATACGTAAAAAAATTGATAACACAACATGTTTCGTAATAAAAATAAAATTTATTGAAAAAAATTACATTTTTTAGTGGAACCTGGCCTTAAAAGTACCATGACAGGCTCTTCTTGTGAAAAGTGATTTAAGCTATAATTTTTTTCAGCACTTATCAAGTTAAAAAGTAGGATTAACTAAATATAAAACTGGAAGAGGCACATATAACTTCATTTTCATTTACATTGCTTTGAGAAGTTTTGGCACAAAATACGCCAGGAATAAAAATTTCCTTAATAGCTAAAAATTTATTTAAATCTCAATCATTCCAAAATAATTAAGGTAAATATTCAAAAAGTTTTGAAAATAAATTTGACCAAATCCCATCCAGCTATAGAAAAATATATTATAAAGTAGATTTGTGCAGTCTAAATTTGCTTGAGTGTTATATGCATAATTATCACTTTAGTGGCACTTCAAAATCGAAACCTTAAAGCTGAAACGCCACAAAACAAGCAAAAGTGTGCAACTATCGCAATTGCTTGCAATTTTCTTGTATGCACCGGCGATTGTTAGCATACATACCCACAGCCAACTACTAACGCATTGTGTTGCAAGGTGCGAGCAGCACACTTGCAGTTCCGTGCCTCGTGAGTTAATTATAGGGCTCGGCGCGCTTAAGCCACTCACCGGCATGGCGCTGCAAGTATATTTGTCTGCGTGCATAGTGCAGTTTTCGTGCAATTCACCACTAACCGCTAGGTATTCGGAATAGCGAGCTTCGTCCGACTGCCCACTTCACCATAAGCAACGCAACGTTAATTTGCCGTTATACATATAGCTACGCCACACTTCCCAACACACATACAAGTACATATTATAACATTTGCGCTGGCGCCTGCTTTCCAGCGTTTTGGCCGCCAAACGCTTTCGCACTTTTCAGCGTAATAACGCTCTCGGCTTACGGTGCACTTTGGTGCAGTTTCAGCGCGGCGGATATAAGCATTTTGTTAAGTGCCGCAAAAAACGAAAAACCAGAATTTTTCTACACTTCCTTTATGCATGCGGGAAGGCTACAAAAACGCAAAGTTCAAGTCATGCGTTTCGCTGCATGCCAACTCACTTATGTGCTTACATATTTATATATTTATATATATATGTACATATGCGCATGTGTGGTAGTTGTTTGCATTGCTGAGCTGCTTGCTCGCTCACTGTGCTGTTTATTGTCGTCGGCCGTGCGTGTGTGCAGCGTAAACACCCCAACAGCGGCGGCACTCTATCATTTACTTTACGATTTAATAGCGCTTTTATTGACTTTTAAGTGAATTTGCTTTAGTGCAAACATAAATCACAGCATAGGAAATTGGCAAATTGCCGTGGCACAATCCACTTTTTTTAAGTCGCTGGGTAACCTGTGCACCCACTACCATTTTATTATAAAAGTTTGGTTCTCTTCCATCAATTACTTTCGAATCGACGATAATTGGCGAATCGTGCGAGCTGTTATATAAAGCTTCGGTGCAAGTTCAGTAGCATACTTCTTATACAACCAACGATTTAAATGAAATAACTCAACAACTTTTCATAGAAAAATTAAAACCACGGCGCTTCCCTAGAAATTATGAATCGTTTTAGAAACAAAATTAATTTTGTAATTTAGGTGTTTAGAAAAGCTCTCTCTCAAAACTTATACGCAAGCTTGAGTTCTTTCAACTAATTATTGAGGGGGGTCAAAAAAGGCATGCTTTTTTTTGCTATGTGACTACTCTGGAAAATTGTTGGACGGACAGCCCTTAGAAAGGCTCTCCAAGTATGAGCTCTTAATTTAGTTCCGCCCAACGGTTTTCTGTTTTTTATTATCTGTTTGAAAGATAAAGATAAACGGTAAAAATTTGTTTATATAAAGTACAGGGTGACAACGTCATAAGGATTTATTTGTAAGAATATAGGTACTTTTTTCAATAGCATTGATTTCCCGCTCACATTGCCGGCATCTTATTTTTGAATAATGAGAAATTTATTAAGGTTTTGAAGCTTTTGAAACCATTTTAAATTTTATTTTTCTAATTATCATTTCTCAATAAAATCCTCTCAAGTTTACAAGTGCATTCCTTGAATGTCCGTTACACGCCACATGCAAATGGCTGCGGATCGGTTCCAGCCAAAAGATATTGTGTAGTAAAAATTGCAAAAATAAAACGCAATTATAAAATAAAAAAGCAAATTACAAATACGTAAACTCAAATCGTTTCTTTATATATTGAATCTATATTATTTCAAACACATTCCAAACCAATTTACTTTAAATGCGTTTGCTCGGGTCACGCCGCGCGCCCACCTGCACCACAATCTCATTTACACCAAACGAACAGGTCAAGAGTTGTAATTACTATGTGACTGCTTCTACAACTACAGAATATCGCTTTCACAAAAAAAAAATAATAATAATAACAAAAGCGACACTAAACGCTGAAAACTAGAATTTTTTGTAGTCTTTGGTACGCCATTTACGCAGTGTGGAGGTGTACTCGTATGTAGGTGTGTATGTATGTAAGCGGAGCACTTAACCTTTTGAAGTGCTCTCGTAGTACTTGCACTTGTAATGTAATTGTGTTATGGGAAACGGCAATTAGCCTTGCAATAACAATAACCAAACCATTGAGTTTATTTATATATGAACATACATACATGTACATGTGTATGTATGTGTTAGCATTTGAACTAAAATCAGACTTGAAAGTTTTCACTGAATGTACATATCGATAGGGAGGCACAAACTTACCAACTTTCAGGATTTGAAAAAAAAATGTTTAATATCAGGGTCCCGAAAATTTTCGGGATTCTAATTTTTCGATATTAACGGGTGATTTTTTTGAGGTTAGGATTTTCATGCAGTAGTATTTGACAGATCACGTGGGATGTCAGACATGGTGTCAAAGAGAAAGATGCTCAGTATGCTTTGACATTTCATCATGAATAGACTTACTAACGAGCAACGCTTGCAAATCATTGAATTTTATTACCAAAATCAGTGTTCGGTTCGAAATGTGTTTCGCGTCCGTGTCCGATGAGCGATGAGGCTCATTTCTGGTTGAATGGCTACGTAAATAAGCAAAATTGCCGCATTTGGGGTGAAGAGCAACCAGAAGCCGTTCAAGAACTGCCCATGCATCCCGAAAAATGCACTGTTTGGTGTGGTTTGTACGCTGGTGGAATCATTGGACCGTATTTTTTCAAAGATGCTGTTGGACGCAACGTTACGGTGAATGGCGATCGCTATCGTTCGATGCTAACAAACTTTTTGTTGCCAAAAATGGAAGAACTGAACTTGGTTGACATGTGGTTTCAACAAGATGGCGCTACATGCCACACAGCTCGCGATTCTATGGCCATTTTGAGGGAAAACTTCGGACAACAATTCATCTCAAGAAATGGACCCGTAAGTTGGCCACCAAGATCATGCGATTTAACGCCTTTAGACTATTTTTTGTGGGGCTACGTCAAGTCTAAAGTCTACAGAAATAAGCCAGCAACTATTCCAGCTTTGGAAGACAACATTTCCGAAGAAATTCGGGCTATTCCGGCCGAAATGCTCGAAAAAGTTGCCCAAAATTGGACTTTCCGAATGGACCACCTAAGACGCAGCCGCGGTCAACATTTAAATGAAATTATCTTCAAAAAGTAAATGTCATGAACCAATCTAACGTTTCAAATAAAGAACCGATGAGATTTTGCAAATTTTATGCGTTTTTTTTTTTTAAAAAGTTATCAAGCTCTTAAAAAATCACCCTTTATTACTGTTATTCATCCATCTAAATGTGTCATTTTGCAAAAGAGTGGTTTAGTAAAAAAAAAAAATTCTTACTAAGTGTTCGTTCTTTTAGCATAAATATGTACATACCTATGTATGTATGTATGTATAAAAAGGTTGGCTATTTTTTAGTTGCATTAGTGCCTATTTCCTGTTGTGATAATTTTCTTATTATTTGGTGAATTTACACAGTACATGAATAAACAATAACTCAGTTAGTGCTTAAATTTTGCAAAATATTTCCTTATCGCAGTAAACGTTGTCTGTGAAACACTTTATTCTTTATTATATTATACGAACTATGGTTCAATACATGTGAATAACGTATTCACGACACAAAAACTTCAGAATCCCGAAATCACAATCCCGAAAGTTCGGGATCCCGAGGGCCAATGTCGTATTAAAATGCTACACATTCATGAAAAAGTTTTATTTTTATTTTTTGAAACAAAAACGCAAACACTTGACGAAATTTCGCAAAAGAATTCCCACCTTCCATTAAAACTGTTCCAAAATCCTTGAACTGTCTTGATGTCCTGTGTACCGCAAGAAAAGCGATCACAGCAAACTTTAAAGCACCCATTATGCGCTTCTGCTATTTCAACGAGTCAGTATATGTTTAAGCAACACCTGCCCTGACATAGTCATAAAAAATTATTTGCGGTGAAATATAAAAGAAATTAATTTACAATATTTCCGTTCAAGTGCAATTGTCGGTGTAATTAAAATTTTGCGGTTTGTATAAATGATCCGCTTGAAAATCACTGTGGTTTTCTATTACCCAGAAATGGCAGAAACAATACAAGTGTTGCAACAACAAAAACAAGGGTAATGCTTACAGCAAATTATACAGCTACTTTCGCCACCTTCAACAACACACCGCACACCTTCTCCACTCTCCACTCGCAGCTATTTCTATTGTTATTATTGCGGTTTTCGGTTGGCCTGTCGAAGTTACACTGACGCACTCTCGCTTAAACAAGTACAAGTACGTAGGTCTCACAGT
Organism: Bactrocera zonata; assembly: GCA_037783105.1. Taxonomy (NCBI): domain Eukaryota; kingdom Metazoa; phylum Arthropoda; class Insecta; order Diptera; family Tephritidae; genus Bactrocera; species Bactrocera zonata. Next base: position 443,269 of record JBAWJQ010004182.1, on the reverse strand, counting down.
GTACCTGCGGTCGTTTTGCGGTTGTGTTAAATTCACTGGCTCCATTTAGTGCTTTTTGTTGCTGTTGGGCACTTGTTAGTTTTGGTGTTGGCGTTGCAACTTAACTTAATTGGCGTAGCCGATGAAACGAATGCGCATAACTACAAATTATTTGTGTTTTTTGTTTTGTTTTTCCCTTTTCGATTTGGAAAATTCCGAGTAACTGCATAATTACGTAGGTGCTTGAGAAAATTTTATTTACGCGTTTCGATGTTTCGCAATTACGCGTAGTTGGAGCGCTTTGTAGTTTCGTGTGAAGTAGTAAATTTCAGGGTAAATTTCTAATTAGTCGAACGTAGCTTGTACCAAGTCAGTAAACTATCCAATTGTGTTTGCAAACGGCTGTGATGAAATTGTAGAGTAAAGCAACTAAATCGTTTAAAATATTCACTAAACGTTCAGAAGAGCACGGTTTTACTTCAAAAGTACAGGTACGCTTCGTTACCAAACTGGGTGTGTGACTTCGCTAACTCGTGCTTAAATGTAGGCAATACTCTTCTGCTTGTTCTGTAAATCGGATAAATTAAAATGTAGGCAGCATTTTGTCGCTTATTCTCAAAAATCGGGTAATTTAACAACTTTACAGAATGCATTAGTGAAGCGTTAAGCCTACAAACAATTACGAATCAAAGTCGCAAATATATTTAAAAAATATATGATTTTCATTTGTAATAAATGCATATATTTCTTATACATAGTTTTTCCAAAGAGTTTGTAGCTTAACGAAGCATACAACGGAGAGTAAAGTTTATAAACATATTATCATTGCGAGCTAAGTCGTGTCCACCTATCTGTCTATGTCAGGCTGTATACATAGGAACTAGTACATCAGAGGTTGAGAAATCCACCTATCCCTTCCTCGCAAAGAAGAAGCTCTCTTCCCACCTCATTGTAAGCAGCTAAACATCATTTAAATTAAATTGGACATATAATTTCGCTAATTTACCTTTTGAGCAATTTAGATAAATAATTGTGTGCGCACGAATAAATCGCATTTGAAGCCTGTGACAGCGGCAAGCATATTCAAGATTGAAAAAAACAACAAATTAGTTCGCGCAGAAAACAGCAACAAATTTATATTCTACAACTAACGAATTTTATCAACTAATTTAACTAATTGCATTATTTGCTTTATTGCCTGCCTACAATGCCTTACACACAACCCAATCACAATGGACATGGCGTATGAGTGATATTATAATTAAATGCAGCAAAATTACACGCGCTATATTGTTCGTGCGCATACGAGCGAGTACTTCGCTCTTCCGTTTCAGCAATTATAGTTTATTGCATTGTCAGAAACATGAATGGTCATATGTGCCTATGTGGTGTGTGTGCGCTCACATGTAAATAGGGAAATTAGTGAAAGAGTTGCCACTAAGTACACAGACATAAAATTTAATGTATACACGCATCATTAAATACAATATAATGACATTAGCGCGAAATTTTAGAATTTTAATCACAATTTGACATGCCGCCAGCTACCGCTGCCGGTGCGAAGGGAATACGGCTTGCAATGCAAATAATAATGCATATGTGTGCAAGTACTTTGTTGTTTTTCAGTATGCCCTACTATTGTATATAACAACAATGTCGGGTATGAATTGCAAACATATGCACGATATTTTGAATATGCATGTCGGCCTTTATAATTGTTAATTATTCAAAAAGGCAAGCTGCGTGCGTAGCGCAAAACTAAAACTTTGATTTTATAACACACAAGTCTTCACCAGTAAATACACACATAGTGTTTTTAAAACCATGTACGGGTTTGTTTTATCTATATTAATCTCTATGGCACCAATATTTCTTATTTATGTTTGAATGCAGCATTTTATTATGCTGTTATGTTGTTTTTAATTCCATCACTAATATTTCTGATCTCTTTTCGTGGTTGTTTTGCAGCTAAATGACCGACACATTATCGTTTTATATCTGTTCAGTGCTAAAATAGTCACTGAGCGTGTGTAACTAGGTCACATACTTGTATTGATTTACTTGATATCACTTTATGACTAAGCTTTCTTAATTATAGAGTTGGATGGCCAAATTCTCTACCAATTTTTTTTTGATCTTGCGCTATTAATTTTTCCATGGTATGCCAGAAAGTAAACTGCTTTTTACAGTACAGAACTAACCTTCAGCCTATTGTTGAGGGCAGCTAATACGATCTGCAGAGCTAAATAGAGGGGCACCATCTTCTATAAGAGTATGCAGCTGCTGGCGTGCGCTTATGAGACTAAAAGCCGGCTGTGCTGGCTAGGAAATGCTTTCCGGATGGAAGAGAATAATCTAGCTTAGAAGGTTTTCGATTCAGTACCCGACAGTGAAATCAGAGGAAAAGAAAAACCTCCCTTCTGGTGGAGAGATCAAGTGGGGACTGCACTTAGTTGCGGTCGCGGTTGCGTTTTTAACCGTTACACCAGTAAAAATGAAGAAGATATTGAAAACATATATTAGGCGTAGTTACTAGTATGTTCAAAATAGAACTAATACAACACTATCACTATGCAGGATGTAATTTCGTTCGCTGTTGTCCCCAAAGGCGCCAAAAATATACAAGGATATATGGTTTCAATGATCTCTCAAAAATGTCGGCCTGGACTATAGACATTATAAGTACTTTTGATTCAGCTATTTTTCCTTTTTTCCAAAAAGGTGAGGTGTCATAACTCATTCAAAACTAAAGAAATACACGAAGAGCTGCCAAAAATTACTTTCTTTCCTTTCCTACTTATTTTCTAAATTAAAATGGACTCTACCTTATTTAGCAGTGACAGTATGACTTTAAAAATTATCCAAATGTCCTTCTATGTATTAGAAATTAATCGTTACTTAATACCCATCCAATTCAATTTAACTCTTATTGATATTTTGAAAATTATCAGATTCGAAATACTGAAAACGACAGATACAAGCTTTAAACAAATTTTAATAAATTTTAAACAAAACAAAGGAAAACCAGCACTCATTAATTAAGCCCTTTCGAAAAGTTTTTGCGTTCCTCAATTTAGAATCGTCGTCGGAGTAAGAAGTGCAGACCCGCAGTAATTAAACTTATGTCATAAGTCAAATGCCAAGGCAGCACAAAGCCGCCTAAAAACGAGTATCCAAATGAAAAGCAGCAGCGATTATCACTAATCATTTGGAATTTCTCTGGCACACACAAATACATATATTATATTATGTGGAATTTATTATTGAAATTGCTCATTCCACAGTTTTTCCATTTTGCCCGCTGGTAATGGAATCTCGGCTCAAAGCCGCCAACGCCGAGCCAATGTTCGCGCAGCCAATGATTTATGAGCTGTCAGTCAACGCGGCGGTCTGAAAGGCTTGCGGGCTGACACTCTAGAGCGGAAATCAACGACGGCGCTGCGACAGCGAAACTTGTTTACATACATTTAAAAAACATGAGTTCGAATTAAATGTTTAATGCGCTTTCACAAGTCTTAGCTTAAGTAATTGGTAATGTTAAGGGAAGTAAAGTACACACGTACTTGAGAAGATTTAACTACACTCTGCCAATGTGCCGGCGGTGTGTGTGTGTTAGTGAAGCGTGTTTGAGTTAATGCGCACGAAGGATTACTGTTAATGACTCTGTGCTGCTAAAAGTGATGAGCCTTAAAGATATTCAAATATGCAAGAAGATAAAGAATCAACTCAAGAGTAATAAATAAATTAACAAATTGTTATTTAAAAGCGTTTTAATAACTTCAGTGAGCGTTCTGAGAGCTTATTTAGACGAAGGTTTAACAGTTTACGGTATTGCTTTAGATGTTTAAATAATTATAAAAAAAATTTACTAGAAAGTGAAATGAAGTGAGCAGCGACGTATGATGTGGAATGTTTTCAGTTGTTGCTGAAAACGTCTAAGTCTGGACACTTTTTTTTATTAACAATAACATTTTTTTAACAAAATTTGTTTATTTTTTATGCAACATACTTCCCTACAAGGGTGGTACACTTATTAACCCCTTGACGTATTATCAAGAGTCTGACTCGTGGTGTATAGAAGTGTATATTTGATAAAAGGAGAATTGAAATTTTTCCGCTATTTTCAGCAAAAAACATTGTTGCAGTTGAGTGCATTATCTACTTCAGATCAGTTGTGTAATTATCCATATTTTTTTGTTAAGCATTAAAAATAAATAAAACTCGTTTCGTTTTGCGACAGTTCGTAACCATTAAAACTTGTTTGTTTAATGCAAGTTGTGTGCGAACAGTTGGAAGCGAATTTCGTTGTGCTAATTGATACGCCAAGGGGTTAAACCGACGACAAACATAGATAAAATACCCCAAGTCCCATATCTACATAAGTATGTTAAATGATTTTCGTTTTTATAACAAACCTTTCGTCGAATATATCGTTCAGTGTATGAATTATGTATATATATCTATAATTGTTTCCATTCCAAGTCCCTGGTTGACTTTTTGCATCTGGCTTTGATTCTAGCAAGTTGCAAAAGTATAAAATGTTCGGCTCAGCGAGAATTATATTGAGATCTGAAAAGAAAAAATAGTCACTGTGGATCAGATCTGGAGAAAACGGTATATTCCGAAGCAGTTCTAGAGATCTCTGCCATCGATTTCACTAACTTGTTACACAGTGCATTCATTGCTTGGTGTGCGATCCGCTCGCATGACTGTCGACTGTAGTTCGGAGTGAAATGATGAAGCCATCAGGATGTAAGCTAGTCAGGAATGCAGTTACCTAATTTTGATATAAGTTTCAGAAATCAATTTCCTTGTAAGTAGTTGGAAGCCACTAGAAAAATTAAAACAATAAATTCCGATAGGCACATAACCATTTCTTTGTTACTTAGCTTTCAAGAAACAAGGAAAACCAATCGCTGTAAATGGACAAAGAAACAAAATAATTCCAGAAGTTCATGATTTTAGGCAGTTGGTGGTAGTAAAGCAACAACTACATCATTTCATAAGAAATTTACATTATAGCAACCCTGAAATGCTTAATATGCGTTAGCATACAATTACTTTTAAATAAAAACTAACTATTTAAAGAAAGCGATGCGAAAAAATATATTTTAGATTGACTAGAAAAACAGAAATCAAACAGATCCATCCTCCAAGAAATTCTTATATCTTCCGACAACAAATATTTCATCTTCGCAAAGTCAACTCAATCATTCCAACATAACAACTCTTCTACACTGGCACATTAATATCCTGTGATTCCCACTGGTTCAACTTTTCAACCCATAATTGGCTGCTCTCCACAAAAAAGTTGTCTGTAAGAGCACAAAATATTTTCCTCTCCTTGTTGCTGCAACTTCTATAGTTAATTAAACTTTATACCGTTTCGATTGTCTTACTCTTGTTCCGATAACCCCGCCTGCAGCTCAGGCGCACCTTCGAGACCAAGCGTGCTTGATAACTGTATTTTGGCTGCTGTGAGCCAGCAGAGAAATGATATATTGAAGCAACTGCAATTACCTGAAAATCAATACTGGCAATCAGTGCAGCTGCTGCTGGTTTGATGTTAAGTACACATTTCGCTCACTTTCCTACAGATAAACAGATACTTTTCGAGCACAGCGCTGGAGAAGGAAAAACGTTAGAAGGAGATTCAGTTGATTTCGAGGCTAGAGCTGATAAGTGCTGCAGTAACCATGGCAGTGTTTAGGTGTATGTGTGCTGACAAAAAGAGTTTGTCTGGAATTATTTCAAGTGATAACTGTATAAGTAGCCGCCAAAGTGATGCCGTGTGATTTACGAAATTTTATTTTTTGGTAATTTTGCTTTGTCAATATCTCGTGATCTCTTTTACACCATTCAGAGCCAATTAAGTAGCAAAAGCAGCTGTCTGCCAACTAAATAATCACCACATTTCAACAATACCAGCGCTAAATACCTCGTTTAATTGCGCTGCTTTTGCACAAATTTTAATTGATCCCGTGCGGCGCGTGGGGGGCGCTCGAACTACACAATCTTTTAATCGCATTTTTGTGTATTTCTTGCGTTCGTGTGTTCTTTTTGCGCGCGTCTGCTGCTGCACAGCAGCGCTTATCTCGTCCAGACGTCGTTTTGTGCAACGGTTTATTTCTAAATACCAGCCCTCGGCGGTGGAGCAAGTGCGAAGGTGCTGCACCCACACACACACACTCTCATACATGGTAGGGGAAGGTAATTGGTTAAATGAAGATACAAAAGAAATTGCTTTTTGTGTGTTCTCCTTCTTGCTGATAAACGTAATCAGCCAGCAAAATTACTTTTCACCACAAAAACCACAGAAGAATGCGAAGAGACGCAATACAAATACAAAGCAAGCCAGAGGTATGTGTGCATGCGGCACGTGAGCGCAGCAGCTGTGGCATGGAACTCAATGCGTGTTTTATTTGAAGAAAAATATTTGTGCACCCTTTGAAGCATATTTTCTCGCTTTGCCCACTATCTGCCATTAGTAGCACCTTTCATTAGTTTTTTGCTTTTTTCTTTTCACTCTGTTGCTGTACTCGCTTTCATTATTGTTTTCTTTTAACCTTTGTGGCACATTCTCACTTTCGGCATTGTTTACGGGTGTGCATTTTATTGTTTTCACTCTTCACGTCTTTTCTTCGCTTTGTCTTGTTGGTCTTTTGTCTAGGTCTGTTCTTATTGTTTGCTTTGCATTTGCGTTTTTATCTTGTTTTGTTTTCTCCGTCTTTGCGCACTCAATTGTGCGATTTTTAATTACGGCCAACAAAGCTTTGTGTAGTTTCCAGCAAATGTTTGCTTATGTGCGTGTGTGTGTGCGTGCGCTCCTACTGCGCTACTCGCACAGTTGGTCTAATCTGGCACTAACAATGCACATATAACTCTCTTCATATACAAACAAAACCATTGTTTAATCTTTTACTCCTCTGAGTCGGCCCTGCTTGACACAATACATTTTTAATAAGGTAAAAGTCTTTCTGTGTTGATGCTTATCTCTCACAAATGTCTGGCTTATTTTCATTTGGTCCTGCACTTAACCTAATTTGAGGAAATTTTATGTAATTTCGAGAGAATTATAAAATTGTTTTAAATTTTTTGCGCTGAACTTGAGATTTGTGCAGCTCAATACATCCTAGTGATTTGCAAATAATCTTTAAGTATTTTCATTTATTTCGAAGCTTTCTCATATTTTTCGTGGCATTGCTATTCCGAGTTTTTGATCGACCCATCTATTTATTTTATAGAGCTCTATAGACCTTCTCTACACTTAGCGCTTTCGCTTAGAAGATGCTGTATGAGTTTGATAGCTGGACAGAGAGAGAGAGAGAGGGAGAGAGAGAGAAATGTCAAGATCATTAAAATAATGCTCTGTCCCTACTCCCTAGTGCATTTTGGGTCCTTCGGTATAGATACTATATCTTTTTTCCATTCACGTCTAAAGGGTAACCGAACCGAAAGTGTGTATTGATTTTAATTTTTAATAATTTATTTTATAAGACACGAATTACCTCTTTTAAAGTCATACAACTACCTTAAGCTTTCAGTTGCTGCAGTCAGTCTGTCAGTAATTATTCATAAATACCTCTTTCCATTCACCGAAACCACCGAAATCATTCGTCATAATGAGTTTGATCGAAATCGCAAAATCACCTGTTAATTAACAGTAATTGTATTGCAGCAACCAACTATCGCCCACAGAGAGCACGCAACCGAATAAGGCTCTAATCACAACGACTGATTAACCACAACAAACAATGACAATACACATGAAATAACTGAATTACGCACACCAACAACAATGAGATAATTGTAGCAAACTACAAGTGATTAACAATACAAAAATGTGTGGATACAGTTCTATTAAATATGCAGTAGTTGAACGCCGAGTAGGTGATTGCGTGCGAGAGTGGGAACATGAAAGGGATCCAGGGATTTCATAAGGCACGCAACTGATAGTGAAAACTTGAATTTTTAAACATTAAAATAAATTGAAAAATATTAAAAAAAATTAGACCAAAAAAGATATGATTGATGACTCTCAGATTTCCCATCTTTACAGAATACTTAACGAAACTGTAGACAAAAGAAACTTCGAGGTCGTTTAATAAATTTACGAAAAACTTCTTTTATCTAATTTTGTGAACTGGTTGTTGAGGAGAGGTCACAATCTTGTATTGTTCAGAGTTCTTTGGCATTAACCTATGGACCATACAAAAATAGTGCTTAAAGACTGGACATAAAGTGTCTTCTGAAGAAAAAACAGAATGACAAGTAAAAACTTACGTTTTACTGAGTTCTGTAGAATCTAAAACATTTTTCAATCAATCAGGAATTCGTATTTAGGTGCTTCTTTATAAAAAATATTTATAGAGACAGTAAAACTAAGGAGTATACTGACATTTAATACAGCTTATGGACTTTTAAATCGAACGCAATTTGGTTGTGTTCGTCCAATTTGGTGAGACTGAGATCCATTTATTGATTTCCAGGTTGGATAGTTTCGCTCATACTGTGAAAAACATACTATCTTATAGCAGACATCCATTAAACTCTTACCATAACACCACAGAGAATTCAAATTGGTTTTAAGTAATAAATATTATTTGAAAAAAAAAATAAAAGATTCTTGTGAAGAGATACAAAGAAATATTCAGAGAAATAAATCGGGGTGTTCCTGCCGACTACTGAGTTATGCACAACATGGAAGGGAAAGATTATTACTTGAAGACTTACCAATTTTGTATGTTAAAATATAGACAATTAACTTTCAATAGTTGAATTGAAATGAAATTATCAGGAATTCTTTCTTCGGCTAAAGCTCATAGGTATACCTTTATATTCAAAACCGAACAATATGTATTTATTAGATCTACAAACAGTACAAATATTCCCGGCTTTAAGTGTCAGACCATATGTTCCTCTCAAACCACAATGGAACTCAATAAAACCTCTCACTGTTGTAACTAAATCTCGTGAAAAGTGGGGATATACTTCATAATGAAAAATGCAAACACATTTCTTCTTATGAATTCACGAGTCGTGTGCGTGCTTCTTTGCAAACACTAATGGTAACGGAATAGTTTTCGATATTGAATACATAAACAGCACAAGCCTGTGTGGGTGGATTGTCAAGTTCAAATGACATTTATTAAATTAGGCCTAATAGTATTTTATCACAAACCATTTGTCATACACTTTTGCAATACTTTTCCAATTTTCTTGTGGCCACGTACGGGCCAATCCACCAACGCAACACACCTTACTTTTTCCAAAAACGAAAAACTTAAATGATGACTGCGCTGTTAATAGAGTTGAAAGTAATTTTGGCTGACAAGTACAAATTGCAGTTGTCCTCCGCGCTCTTTGCTGTATGTGTTAGTGTAGCGACGCCTTCGTCTTTGCTTAGGGCAACAGCAAAGAAGCAATTTATGCAAATACTACACTCTCGAACTAACGGTGTTTGGAAAAATGTCCGTTGGTGGATATATTGGAGAACGTGTGGCCAAATGCTGGTAGGAATTCATTACCGTTATCTGCACATATGTGCCCCGAAAACGCTGAGGTGTGAACGAAAAACGTGCTGATGGTAAAAATTACGGCAAGAACAAAAACAAAGCACACTAAATATGAGTTCGTTGGAGAGCACATATTTTCCTTGAAGCGCCAACTAGTGAACGTGGCAGTGGCGACTCAGCGAACAGTGCAAAATGGGAAGCATAAATAACCGGAAAGTTAAAGGAAAACAGTTTTCAAATTTTGTTGTCTTTTTTCGGGTTTTTGTTTCAACTGTCACCTCAAATAGAGAGAAGAAAAACCTTGAGCCATAAATCAAATATTGTGCACGCAAGTTCAGAGTCGATATTGACATATGACTGCGAGTAGTAGCTAGAAGTTATGGTTGTATTGGCGCCTGAGTAGGTCAACAAACCAGCAGACAAGGCCAAACCGGAGCAAACAGGGTTAAGGGGAAAGCGACCGTCAAAATGTTTAAAGCATATTCGAAGATATGTCTCATGTTGCCAATGATAAAAATTGGAATTGAGGTGTGCGAATCCTTATTCTAAATATAAAAAATATACAAATTAATTACAAATGTTTAGTAAATTCTAATTTTATACGAAATCTCATTAAGAATTTTGAGGCATAAACTGATCAATCAAAATCAACTTCTGGTATAACTAGTAAATTTTTTTATTTGACAAACAATTAAATTTGTCATTGATTTTCATGCAATACATGGCTATGATATCTGAAATATTTTTCTGGATCGGATCACTGTAGCAGAAAGCTTTCATACAAACTGAACGATCAAGTTTACGTCCTTGTAAGGAAATATTTTTTTTTTTTTTGCAATTACGTATTATATATTTTTTTATTATATTTTTAATTTTATGCTGTCAGACAAAGTGAACAATCAAAATTAAGTTCTTGTATGATAAACTCATTTATTTTAGTAGATATGTTCACAAAATTTTGGCATAGATTACCTCCTGACAACACCACGATGTCGAACAACTATAGCATATATCCGCTACACACACCGACCAATCAAAGTTAAGTTCCTGTAGGGAAAGTTTCTTATTTTTGAAGGCTATTCTAGCTTCGGTACTGGAAAGGTTAACGATTTTTCTTGTTTTTGTTTTTAAGAGCTGACTGTATATAAGATTGATTGTTCTTTATTCAAAGGTTTATATTTTCTACATAAAAATTAGTCTTGTACAAGTAAGTTTTTTTTTAAAAAAGAGCGGTTGCCTTTACATTCAAATGGACTTTTGAGTTTTTGAAGAATCTCAAACACATTCAATCGGCAGATTGCTATTAATACTTTATAGGTATCAATTTAGCTCTCACTTCACTGCATTCTACGATATTGACGTGTTCTCCAACAAACACTTATGTAAGCATTCATTCAAGTACAACTGTATATCTATTAACAAAAAACACCCAAAAAGGGTAAGTCGTCGCCGTTTCATTGTGTGTCCCCAATTAAGCGAAATAAAGCCAATTAAAAATGAATTCAAATCGCACAGCGAAACTGTTTGCATGCCACTTTGGGAGCATTGTGGCGGCTAAGCCGTGCCATGCCATGCAATAGTAAATAATCGACACGCTGCGGACAACTGCGGCACTTAACACTTTTTTGTTGAGCGTAAAAAATCGTATCTTCCTTTTTATTTCATTTAAATTTGAAGTTTTTTTGCTGCCCTTGGTTAAGCTAGAAGTGAAACGAAAATTAGAATTAGAACAAAAAGTATTTCAGCCCGCCAATCCAATGCTTTCACTGAAGGTAACGTTGAAAAAGCGATTTGCTTGTCTTTCTAGTTCATTGAATTTTTTCAGCTGTGATTCAATGCGCGAGTGCAGCATGTCCTACGTGTTGAACGCTACTTTCTATGAGACGGCGCTGTACGATTGCCTTGCATGCACCACACAGTGTTTTCATTAGCGTGCGGATTTATTTTGTTTTGGTTTTTTTTTTTTTTTTTTTGTCTAGAAATCAACAGAGCCAATTGAGCTGAAAGTGCATGTAGACAAAGCCTTGCTAAAGCCGCCAAAATTTCGCATACATTCAATGTTGGCCATCACTGCTCAGCCTTAACACACTTTCTGGTGTCACTAAAAACGGCTGAAGTGAATGCAAACTAAATCACTTCGTTGGTTGTGCGGGTACTGCAGTATTTGTTTGCTTTTTCTCCACTTGCTGCGTTCACTTTAATTGCTTTCAGATTCTGAATGCGGCAATGTGGCATAAAACTAAATGTGCGGATTGAAAAAAGAAGAAGAAGAGAAAAAGATACCAACAGAGCAAATAATATTAGCTAAAAATTGAAGATTTTTTCGTACTCAGAATTGCTCAAGCAAGAAATTTGCAAATATTATAAATATTATTGGATGCACCTCTGCGTATACGTAACCACAATAGGAAAACATGTATAAAAGTATATAAAATGTATACAATATATATATACTCGCATGGATATGCTGCGGAATAAGCGGGAAGTACAGCGAGCTGTACTCCCATATCCCTAGGAATAAAATATACAATTTTAAATTTATTTAATTTCTGCCATATACGTACATATATAAGAGTTCAAGTGTAACATTTTCCAATTCCAAATATTGAATATTAAAATATTATACGAAAAATACTTTGTGTTTCATGCAAGCACAACGAAAAGTGAGAGGAAAAAAGCACCACGGCGTACACGCAACCTATATGTGGGCTTTGATGGCACTTCGGCGCGTCTACACACCCCTATGCAATTAACTGCTTATTAATTAAAGCCAAATTTTTCGAATGTAATTACCTGATTTTTGAGGCAAGGCGAAATGAGCGCACTTGCATGTCTTCGGGCCTTGAAAAAGTGTTCGCAATTTAAAATTAATTTCGTCTATATTGGCTTTTACTTGAGCTTTCGCTTTCCTTTTTTTCTGCCTTAAAGCGCGTCGCATGGCCTCATTTAAAAATTGTATGCAGTGGGGCGCAGCATGGCGTGTGGTTTTCACTCTTAACTGTCTTGTTTGGCGCCAAAAGCCGAATATAAATTTTTATAGACAGCAATTTTCGACAGCAATTATCTGGCATAAATTTTTATTGCCTTTTTGATTTGCACTTTTAATTGTGCAAGTGAAATGCTTTAAGGAAATCAACAAAAAAAATGGCTTTGCCTGCACAAAATGCGCCTTTGGCGTAAAGGAAAAAATTAAACTATAAAATTTTGTGCCTTATAAATAAAAAAGGAACCCTTGAAAAAATATTACACTTTATGTATTTAATTGAGCACGGCAGTAGCTTTTATTGTTTGAGCAAAGCAAGTATCAGCTGTGTCAAAATTATTTTACTTAGTTCTTTCCAGAAAATTTACAAAAAATCCTTTGTTCTTGAGCCACAAAAGCACACATTGTAGTCAGCAAGTTGACGGTATAATCAACTAAAAATGTAATGTGTTAAGCAGATTATCAGTGAACAAAGCCTCTACCAACACCACATCAACACCTTCGCTAGCTCCACTAGGCACTAGCCCTACCCATATCATGAGCAACTGGCTTTGTCTATCTATCTGCATCATATTCGCTTTGCTTCTATTATTTTCCTTTCACTGCCGCACATTCTTTTGCCCATTCCTTTACAAGTTCTTTCGGCACTCCTTTGGCTTATCTATGCCATTTAAAGTAACACCCTTCTGCTTTGTGTTGTCCAACCGCCGTCATTATTGCACAGAAACTTTGCCGCCCAACTCTTCAATTTTATAAGCTTCAGTCAAAGTGAATTTTTATTTTCACATTCACAACATGAACAACATGAACAACAACAAGTAGCGCCATTTTTCTTGTTATCATGAAATTCTCATGAATTTCTCACAAACTCTGTCATTATCATGACATTTGTGCATAAACTGCTGACTTGATAAACTCATCTTTAACTTTACCGGCTGTTTGATAGTGGTGTGGTTGAAGCTGTGCTGTAGTGTTGTTATGCAACTTTTTTGTAAATCAGTTGTATATATTTAATAAATAATGAGCTTGTTTTTGCGCTTTGAAAGTGAATGGAACCCATAGTAGTTTGTTTGCTTTTGGAAATTTCACTTTCAAGCCTAGTCGAATTTAACTTGTGAATATAGTACATACTTGTACATACACCATATCACCAAATCAAGCCAAATTAAAAGGTCTGACAGGGGCCTAGTTTAGTAATCGCCACTTATACACCGAACATTATCTCTTCATCTTCTCATCATTTTTGGGATTTTTTGGTTTTTGAGTTAATATAAAATGTCCAGAACCAATAACACGTGTTTATGAGATTTTTTTTATTCTAAACAGGAACTTCGGCGTGTAATTAGCTTGTAGCTGCAAAAGTTATGGAACTTTTTAGGACTAAATTACCGCTGTTTAGTGTGACTGGGCGTATACGTAACTGACAGTGCGAAGTAATGTATTAAAGTTAAATCGACGTAAAATTGAGGAATATTACGTAATGTTAAATTTTTAGACCATTTTGGAAGAGTTTTGGTGATACAGTAGGAGAAACAAAAATTAAAGCAAGTTTCTGAAAAATATTTATTAATTTCTACACAAAACCTTTAAAAGAACCACAATAAAAATAATAGAGAAAACTAATTAAAGAACTCCTTGTAGAATTTTGTATCCTCCTTTACATCAGAAAAGCACACATGAGCTGTGCTTTCATAGCCAACTACCGTAAGCATTATTTAAATCCTAAAATCTTTCATTTATGCTCAACCAAATATTTAAGCGTGCATACAACAATGCCAGATGTGATTAACACACCTTTTTTCGCATTACCTACGACTTTTGTGCTTTGCGACCTTTATACCCAGTGTATGTACATGTGTTGCACATAATACAGAGTAATTCTTTTAAACATATTTTGAGGGTATTATGTGCCCTAGTTTCGTATATTAAAGGATTTAGTGCTTATTGTCAATTAAGTTCTTACATCAAATGCTGGCATGCTTTATGTAGACTACATTAAATTTGGTGAAAAGACAAAGTTTTAAAAACAATGAGGCAAAAAATATCCAAAATATAAAAGTTGTTAACATATTGGCATTAACTTTTATTACTATCTGAGAGGTAAACTTCTTGAGTCCAGCGAGGCAATAGAAAACCTTCTCAACTTATTTCAGCGTTTATTATAGAAACTTGATGCCAAGATTACTCTCAAAAGTGGTGTTACAACACCTCTATAATACTTTATCCTTGTACTCACGCTAAGCTATTATAAGTAGAAGGAATGGACCTGACATCAAATCGAGGCTATTTGTTGGGTAATTTACTTCTCTTCTTCTATAAATAAAAAAACTTTCAAGCGTCACTTCGTTGATAAGTGAAGAGAGCTTTTGGTTTTTGAAATTTTTTAAACTATCAGGCTTCCTGGTATATTTCAAATTAAATTTTGTCACAAAACCTTTTTCTCCATTTCCCAAGTTTATTACATAATATTATGTGGCATGCAAGACTGTATTACTCTACGTATCTATTTACAAGTGACTATCTATCTGAACACAAATTAGACATTTCCATAGCGCGGTAGCGCTTACAATTTTGTTATCATATTTTTACCACCAAATCATCTACAAGATTTTTGGTATATTTTCGGTCAGGTGGACATCCACATAAACAGAATTTGGCATATTTGAAGTATCTAGCATACATAAAAGTTACCTTCGGATTAGGCTTTTTATGACGAAAGCCTTGTGAATCCAAACTTTTTGAAATGGAAATACTAAACTAAGGAAAAGCATGTTAAGAAAGGTGTCTCAAATTTATCATCTCGAGCACTACTTGTGCACGAGAAGAAATGAGTATTTTAACTACAGGCAAATGAGTAAATAATAAAACAAAAAAAAAAAAAAAAAACACTGCAAGGAAAAAATCACTGTCTATTACTAACTCTTGAAACCACTGGAATCCTTAAGCATGTAGATAACAAAAAGCCTAAGTCAACACGGAAAAATTAAATAGAGGAAACACGAGAAAAGTCCGGTAAAAATGTTGGCAAACAGAAGCAGAAGCAGTAAAACACAAAAACTAGCAATAATGATGTTTTAGAGAAAAAAATCAAAAAACTGATTGCTGGTATCGATTGAAGAATTTGATAGGCAAAGGACAAGTACATAAATGAGGCTTAAGAAAAATAAGAGAATGAAGAGAAATTGTTGCTGATAAAATTCTACGGACATAAAAATACCAAACGTTCAATGAATTGCCTTTTCTCGCATGTATTTATGCTCACTTGCCGCTGCTGTTGATTCAGGCATAAAAGAGCAAACATTGACTTTATTTAAGCACACACACGCACATCACAGACATATGCGCATATAAATTCACAAAAGTAGACATTTGAAGATAGACAATGCAGGGAGGTTCGATTGCGGGCGATTCTATTGAACGGAGGCTGGATGGTAAGCGGCAATGGTGCCAGGAAGAAATGAAATAATACACAATTACAAGTGTCGGCCACACACACAGAAAGGTAGTAGCTGTGACCATAGCAACATTTTCAGAATAACTTACTTTGGAGAGCGTTGACAACGCACAGCACAAGGGTGCGGACGACAACGAAAATAGCGGTATCGCAAATCTTGTATGCATAAAAACAGGCGTAAATTAGTATGTATATATGTATATGTGTATGAATGAAATATATAGTGTGTTTGGGTAAAACGCAGCGATACCTAACACCGATGTGAGTGATCGATAAGAGCCCTAAGCACACATACTTCGGCTTCTTCTTGCCTTCAGAGGCATTCGCATATGTATATGTATGTTATTACCGTTCCTATGCGGAATAGCTATGCGGAATAGCAGTACTGATGTATGTGTGACGCCAGTATGTGCGCATTTCCGTATTACTGTCGAATATCTCAGCTGAAGTCGAGAAAAGAAAAGAGAAATCCCAACTGAATTGCCGCTGAAGCATCGGAATAACGCACAGCATACCTTTATGGGCGAGCAAATGATGTGGGGATTAAGCCGTGGACAACTAAAACTACTGAAACAATGCAAGAAACCGAGGAAATAATCTCAGCAGGAGGCGAAGCAGCAATCGGGCAGCAATCAATGATATCAGATGAAGTTATATGAGCGGCACACATTTCTGCAAGTATGCACACAGTGTGCTTGTGTGTGTGTGGTGAGAGAAACCTTAGGCAACCAAATATCCGGCTAATTGGACGCATCCACAAAAGGTGAGAAACGTAGCAGATAAAGCATCCCATCCAGCAGCAAGTTTATTGTGTAAATGGTATTGATGATTTCAAACGTGCCACATGTATTGGTATTGGTTCGTACATTTGCATGTATGCATGCGTTCGTTGATACATGACGGCCAGGCAAATAGGTAAACACAAGGTAGAAAGCAATTTGTTGCTGGTGATAAACAGCAAGCAAACCCAACACATACTCGAGCTAGCTTGTGGCGCACTACACACTGCACAGTTACATATAAAAATATACGTATGTAGAGATCTGTGCAGCAATTTCCAATGTAGCACATACGCCGTATTCACGTACAGTATATGCGCTTATATGTAAGCGTGTAGTTGCTAAGCAGTAAATGCAATAAAGCTGGCAATTCGATTGGTGCAGCCACTTTCTCACCATCATTCGCAGATCCTAGCATTGATGAGATGAGAAATTAAAAAATGCAAAGACGTCGTATTTCTCATAGCAATTGAATGAGCGTTTACCGCGATATAGTATGTGCATATTCACCGGCATTAGTTATGTGGCAAGCGCACTGATTGTAGCTGCTGGCTGATGTAAATATTTGGAGGAAATATTTGGCAATTCAGTTGAGAGGTTCCACTCAGAACGGAACGGTAGTCTCAGGGCAATGATGAGAAAAGATCCAGAAGACACAAATTGAGAAGATTTGCATAATAAGTAATACACGATTTTAAATACCTTTCTGGATAAAATTATTTCAAGGAGTTTCCAAACGCATAGTTTTTTAATAAAAGATTTGTTCTTCAGATTTCAGCGAAAAGCGTTTTTTTCCAAAACATGTTAAACGTCGATCTTTTCACTCCAATTAAGAAAATAATGGAATTTTTCAAAAAAAAGTATGTAAGGAAAGACATCATTTTCGGGTGCACCAAAACTTGACAAGTACATTTTCTAATGGCATGAATGGGAATAGAAAATTTTTTTCTGTGTTTTTATCGGTCAGTATATATAATAGCATGATCTAGTATTCAGATCTGAACAACTTCTTCAGAGATTGTAGCGATGCAGTAAATAATAATCCATGACAAATATTGTGAAGATACCTCGTCATATGAAAAAGCTTTCCACACAAGCAATTGATTCCGATCATTCAGTTAGTATGGCAGCGATATGCTATAGTCGCCCGATTTCGCTGGTTTCGACAAGTGCTTAGCTTCCAAGTAAGAAAATGACGGCTGCAAATTTTCAAATCGACTCTTCCTTTTACAGTATACCAAAGACAAAAGTTAATTAAAGTTATTTTTAGATAATACAGTTAACTGAAACAGTCTTAAGATTTCCCAAAAAAACATTAAATTAATTAGATAAATACTTATCGCTTTAGCTTGGAATACTTTCTTGTTTTGAGAAATGCTATGCACATATTTGATGGCCGTCCTGGACGTGGTTCGTCATCCGAGCGTTCTCGACTCTCTTCGATATAATCTGTGCCAAAAACTCCTGTTTGCGACAAACAATTATTACCGAAGGCCTCTTCCAACACTTCTGAACGTTTCGGCATCAGAAATTCGATTCCGCACACACAATTTAATGGAAAGATAAACGTATACTAAACATAAATGATTATTTTGATACGACATTTGGTACGGATGTCACTGATAGTCATACCAACATAAAAAAAATAACTCGACAAATGGGTTTATGCGTAAAATTTAAATTAAAAGGTCTTACTATTTTTGGCCCACAGTATTAGACAACACAATAACATATTCAAAACAAAAGTTGGATAAAAAAGAAAATTTAAATGATTTTTTAATCAACTACAAAATCACAAATAAGAAGCTCAATTTAATTTATCTCTCTCACATTCTTTTCTAACCGATTTAACCAGATTTATGCGAAATAGAGACTTCATGATATGAGGCACCAATCGAGAGCAAATAATTGCACAGAAAATTCGAAATCGAAACTCAACTTTCTGGCAGATTTTCTTGATCATCGGTTCATTTTCAATTTATTAGCACTCCAATGTCTCACTCAGGCCTTACGCAACATTAGCTTGGGAATTCAGTCTAATTAGCACACAATAAAAGGTGCATTGTTGTAAATGTGCAACAACATGCTGGTCTTAGTATCTTTTCACTGAGTGCTCTACATCTCTATTATTTGCCAGAAAACACACAAGTTCCCAAAAAGCCAACCATTTGTACAATATTTCCGGTGAAATAAAAACCGAGCAGCAAGTTGCTTTCAAAGCTTACACACAAGTGCATACACACCCACATATGTTTGTGTGTAGTTGGAAATGTAGCAGCCTAAATAGCCTACAATCCGACCAGCCGTCAGTGAGTCAGCCACTTGCTGCACTTGGCAGCAGCATTGAGTTGGCCTAATTTTCCCCAGGCATATGTGCCAGCTTTTCCTTTTTAATGTTGTGTGCCCTTCTTTTTGCCGTTGTGCGATTTTCTACTTTTATGCCCCGACTGACCTTACTTTCATGTAGTCGTTAATATATTTATAAGTTTTCTTCTTTGCTTTGGCTACTGCTGTCCGGGCTTTTCCGCACACTGACCGCAAAATTCGGCCAAAGTGACCGAAAATATTAAGCAGCGCTGCCGCTGCTCGGCCGTCGCAAGGCCTCTTGAACACAAAATTGAAAATCGAACGCCGAAATTAGATTCGAAAAAAGCGGAAAAAGTAACTAGAATTGAAAACCAATACAAGTGCACAATATGCTCCACTACAAAGAAGCTGTGTGCAGTAGTTTTGGCTGTCCAAAAAATATTGTTTTCGCCACTAGCTGGCGCTAAGCATATGATATCCCAAGCGGTCTCTTGTAGTTGAATTATATTTGTACAGTTATTGATTCAATGCGGCTTCAATTGAATTTCGGACAGCCACCCGATTGAAGCGCGTTGGCGAGCTGGTGAGATGGGCTTAACTTACTATCCTGCAGTCGCATCGCCAATGACAGCCATAAGTGTCATACAAATACAACACATACATATCCACGTATAAGCCCGGCTGTACTTCGTGTTCATTTTGCGTTTATCAAACTGCCAAATAGACATCGGTATATATTATATAACAGTGGTTTTGATGTGACACTGCCGCGTGAACAAAAGCCTCTGCTTTGAAAGATCGCTCATATAACCAATATATTATTTTATTTATATGTTTTTCTGGCAGCATATTCTGACTATTTCAGTTCGCTGCGGGCAATCGAACAAACGTTGACATCCTTTGTTTTATTCTTGAAAGCAAAAGATTTTATTCATCTCATTTAAGATTTACATATTCCCGATTGTTTCACTTGTTAGCCTGTAAGTCACCTTTCGTTCTTTGATTATGTCCAATTAGTTGTAGATTAGCGGAAAATTATTTCAAAAAAGATTTTCATCAAAACCCATAAGAGTTTCGTACTATCGTTAGAATTGGCATTGAACTAACCCAGGCTATAACAATAAAAATTTTTCCAGACCTTTCAGATAATGATTTGAAAATAATATTGGACGCCGAATAAGTTTATTCTCACGAACTGTTGAAATCCTACGACTTGGTCAATTTTACGCTAGAAAGCTGAATAAGCCTGAAAGATACATAAATCGATACTTCCATTTTGAAATATTTTGATTAAAGTTATTAAATTCGTTTTCCAAACAATGCAGTGCCCAGCAAATAATACAAAAGTTGCTGCTAACAAAGAGGATTTTCTTACATTTACTTATGTACTTGGACTTATGTATGCTTATGTAGGTATCATATAGGTATGTAAGGATACTTTTTGATGCGAACATAACTCGATGCTTGTGCAAACCAGCTGTTCCCCCAATTTTTCTTGTTTGCACCACAGCTTACGGCCTGTGCAGTGTCGCAAACAAATTTATACTTTTCCGTTGTATTTTTTTGCCCTCAGTGCATTGCAATTTGCCCAAAGTTTCAACCAACTGACCGCAGTTCTTCAATATGCGAGCACTAAAGTAAGGCGTCACCCGCATAAAAGCACGCAAAATTGTCAACAAACCATGACTGTGGTCGGCCCGTGCTGCACGGCACACAAGTGCACACCAAACGCACACGCATACATACGCTTAGTGGTACATGTAAGCACACTCACACACATATTCATGTATGTAGATGTAGTTGTGTAAACGGAGTGGCAGGCATAAAAGCCTCTGCGTGAAAGTTTGCAGTTTAAATTGTTTTTTGGCTTAAAACAATACCGTTAAGCCTCGTTCCCTGGCCCAACTGTTGCAAGTGCTATCACAGCGTCAGCTCCCATAACGCCGAGCAAATTCAATTTCAATGCCAGCTTTTGCTTGAACTCATACAAAGTAGAGACTTTTAGGCCTAAGGCCGCTTTTAGAGTTGTAAAAAGTTTGCTGTTTTGTACGCTTTTTGTTGTTGCAACGAAAAATAAACAGAGCAGCGGCAACAATGTATGAACTTTGTGCACTCAGCAGCACAATAGTTGCAAAATTTTTTTGTATATGTGTGTGGAAGCTTTGGTCGTGTGCTACATACATAACGAGTAGTCGCGTGCCTGCGAGAAATATTTTCAGTTCAATTTCAAAATTCGCAAATGTTTTGCTATTTTATAACAATTTTTATTTATTAGTGATCAAAAACTGATTTTAGGTAATAGAAAAACTGATTTCTAAGGTAGTTTACTATTTTCGAAAATTCGAAATTAACTTTATTAACAAACCGAATCCATAGAAAAGTAATTGAGATTTGAAGAAGTCATAAGTAATTTTTTGTTCATTCATGTTTAAGCAGCTGCTCCTACAGAGTAAACTTTTTATGGTTATTTTCGAAAAGTTGAAACTAACTTTTAATTATCGTATATTTCAATATAGCCAGTAGCATAACAAATGCCTGAAATGTAAGAAAGTCATTTTTCTATAATTTGTATTTAAGCAGCATTTCCTACAGGGTATGCACTCCGGCCGTTTTAGGCTACTTACTACTGAAAGCATTTCCGTTTTACTAAATATTGTACAAGCGAGTACATAAATGGCGGGCATAGAACGACAAAACTGCTCCAACATATTGACGACAAACAAATAGAATGCCAGGTTTTAGCAAAAAGACGTAGAAAAGCTGCTTTTGAAATGCTTGGCATGGAAGCCGGACCGAACGTGGAAAGTTAACAAGTTTTTGCGTGAACTACAATAAATACTGTGACACCAGTGGCAATTTTTAATGTACACAATCGAATTTTGTCTTTTATTAAATTGTGGTTAGTGTTAAAAGCAAAAATGAGTTTGAAAGTAAAAACTGTTAAAAATGTATTAGCAGACTTTATTATTTTAAATAGTATGGTTATATACATATATGTATGTATATATATTTTGGAAACACTTCTTTTTACGCTCTTAAAAGTTAAACGTTTTTTTAACTATTACGAATTTTCTATTAAAAATATTGTGGCTGTGGAATACATGCAATTTCTTTTATTCGCTTTAATTAACTCAAATATATAAGTGTTTTTACCGAATGTTGTGATTGTGTTATGATTTTCACCTCAAATAATTAAATTTGCTTAAAATTGTATCATTTTGTGCTTTATACTTAAACTAAAGTAAAATACAAAAAATAATATTTGAACTTTTCAAGTAAACTATTTATATTTCAACAGCTGTTGTGGTTTGTTAATATCCACCGCATGTTGCAAAAATAGTTTTATTGTGAAGAGCCCACCATCAGACATACTGAATTAAAAATATTATCTGTTATGGTCGTTTTGTAACGACTAATAGCTTAAGCTCTTGACTGTAAAAACCATTGAAAAATAATATATATTACTTTTTTTTTTTTTAATTCGTAGCTAACATATCGCTCATTTGCTGCAAGACCGGCATAAGTCAAAAAAATCGATTTGCCAGAAAACGCGTTTAAAGTTTTCAACTGACTATAACCTTACACGGAAAACAGGAAATATATTCTCTTCTCAAGCGGAGCATATAAGAGGTATTCATATGAATTTTTCACTCAACATGAAGTATGATATAACGAACAATTCTGCAGCATTAACTCAAAAATCACGTTTTTTGATTTATGCCGGTCTTGCAGCAAATGAGCGAAATATTTTGATATGCTTGATTTTTACACTCTAGCAACATGTTGCTACGAGAGAGAGACATTGGGTTATATGTATATATATAAATGACAAAGATTTCGAGACGAGTTGAAATCCTGATGATTTCGTCGTCTGTAAATAAAATCGGGTGATATCTCCGCTCACTCCCCATATAACGGTACTGGTAAAAACTACTTAAAGCACGAACAATTATTAGCTTAATACGCCAGTGATACAAAATTATCCCCCAAAATAGTATGAGAGGACTTTAAAGGAGCCGGTGTAAAAATTGGACAAGGGGCGTTGCATCGCCCACTTTAAAGTAAAATCTTAATTTAGTGCGTGACATTCTTTTCACATTCCTTTGCAACAGTGTGAAATGGGAAATCGAACCACAATCGCGCCCACTTAACATACAACACAATTTTGAAACTCTTTCCTTTATAGTAATATAACAAAATAAATAATGGTATCGATTCCCTAGTACTTAAGTAGAGTTGATTATTTACCCCAAATATCAGTCCATGGTTAATTGAAATTCAGAGCTAATTATTTCCTGAAAATGGTATGTCTGTGTGACAAAAATGGGGTGGATCGGGTCATTATTTCCCTTAGCTCCTATATTACCTCATATAAAAATTTTCGAACTTGCAGGTGACTTTACTCCATATAATTGGTGATGGTATTAGCAGTACCTTAATTATATCCAACGATTTTAATAGTGTGAATTATTTACAAAAAATAGATAAAATCGGGTCTATACCTCCATATGCTATGTGGTATATAATTATTTCGCTTTGCTAACAAACTTTATGCCGAATATGTAGTATTTCCATGGTTTTGATTTATGCCAGTTGGAAGAGTATAAAATGTTCAAATGCACTCGACGTTAACCCTTATTTACTTATTTATTAGTGATTTCGTGTTACGTGCTATATGCGAGGCGTTCTAAAAAGCTGACAGCTTTTAGCATAAAAATAAATTACAAAAACAACAAAATTATACTTAACACGACTTGAAAATGATTAAAGTGAGTTTGGAACCACTCCGTCTTACCAGGTAAATACGAAAACAAACTCCTGCGTACACCTGGCAGTTTTGTACTGAAAACAACTGAAATCGGTCTACATCCTTCGCAGAAGCTTATAATAATACTGATCCGAACGGCATCATTGACGCAGTCAAGCCCGCAATATTTGGAAAATTAAAGAAGAAAACACAGTGACTGATAAACATGGTCACTTTATTTATGCTTTTTTATAAAAATTCTTGATTTTTTTTACTTGAGGCTTCTTTGACGCCTATTATATTAAAAATAAAAATTCGATGTATCGATTTCAAAGAAACCTCTATAAATCAGATGAAAATTAACTTCCTCACTGCAGTTTAAAAATCTATTAATTAGAGTTTTCTTCGTTTCTTCTCTTATTTCTAGTCAGCCTTTGTGTTCACACGCACACACACCTTGACGAAGTACACACATACAGGTATATGCAATTGAAAAGCAAATCGTGCTCACATTCTTTTATACACCTTTCTTTCAAGAATAAGCCAGAATGGAAATCAAAGCGAGTTTCTCCACAATACTCGGTTCGATTAGAATTCGAAGCACATAGTAGAGAGCTTCATAGCAGTCATTCAGCAGTTGGACA
The DNA here is from genome assembly GCA_037783105.1 of Bactrocera zonata. Taxonomy (NCBI): domain Eukaryota; kingdom Metazoa; phylum Arthropoda; class Insecta; order Diptera; family Tephritidae; genus Bactrocera; species Bactrocera zonata. The sequence continues at coordinate 418,861 of JBAWJQ010004182.1, read as the reverse complement.
AAGCCAATGCACAACAATAGGTATATACACACCTTTGCTTCACATACACACTCACATATGAGAACTTTATTTCACGCATACACATGACAAAGTCGGGCATTAAAGCTCTTGCTGCGATCTTCTGTGCCACAGCAATGTGCACGTGTGCGTGTGTGAGACGCCGCAATGCCGGCGATGACTATGGAGATACCAAGGTAGAGTGGTGTAACGATGAAACCAAAAGTAGCAATGGCATTGAGCAGCGTTTATGTGCCCAAAAGCAGCTTTTGTCTTAGCAATGCATTGTGAGGAGACTGCAATAGACGATTGTGTTGTAGTACACAGACGCAGCGATATGCGGCTAAGCGCATTTCGATACACAGACAAGCATTTGCTGCCTGCCAGCCATCCAGCCAGCACCTCAGCATGCATTTGCGATTTTTCCAATCTTTGCTCGGCTCCGCATACTTCAGCTGCAGTTCATTGTTTCGTTTGTCGTGTTTCTTTTGCAGCAAAAAGGAAATAAGTGGCGTTACTTGGCACTTTACTTTATCTCTGACTTCCTTGAGAGAGTGCCGGCTGCTTTTTTCGTGTGCATCTCTTTTGCTTGTCAATGCTTTGAGAACGCTGATGCGGGTGCCTGCAATGCTGTCTAATCGTGAGTGTGTGCGTAATGCAGTTTAACTACTTTTCTACATCACTTCGTAGCCATTTTTCACTCGCAAATCGAATTCTTGCTATACAAGCTGTGGGGAGCGGCTCCAGTGTGGATAATTTGATTGCAAAAATAAGCAAAACAAAAAAATTTAAAAAAATAAATGAGATTTTTAAATCGATTTGTGCGCAGTTACGTAGCTTTCCGTTACAAACAGCAACAAATTTAATACATTTTGCTATAAATCTACTTCGGTTAACTTTTGGGTATTTTGCAATGTTGCAAGTTAATTAATGTTTGCCTTTATAAATAACTTGGAAATTACATGTAAACAAATACGTTAATTAACAATCTCGCCCGGCAAATATTCGCTCCGATATATACGAAAATATTGCTTGATTTTCTGAAAATTGCCAAATTGCCAAATTGCAAATCAAACTAATTCCCAATACGCAACTGCACACACGCGCACACATATTTACATACGCACCTGATTGATTTGTGCAAATAGCTTTTGCGTACTCTCGGAAGACGCCACTCAATTTGCCGTAAGCACACACACACATGCATTCAACGAGATAATCAGCACTAATACAGGTGCTGGATGCACATATGCTCTCAAGTATTTGTATGTGTGTGTGCCGCTTAAATCTTCCTGCACTCATACACCAGCAATCGTAAGCTTATATATAGTTCATGCTATATATTTGTAGGCATATGCATATGCATGTGTATATGTGAGCTTTCTCAGTTCGAAAACAAATTTATATATTGACGCACTCAATTTGATACTTAAGTTTGCTTCGCAGTTGTTTGAGTGTAAAGTTGAATTGAGTGCTTCTGCGGTTTTCGCCAACAGCAAATAGAACTTTGGTTGCTTTGTAAAAGTTCTTTTGCCCACAAAATAGTTTGTTGATGTAGCTATTCATTGCACACAGGTACAGCGAATTGGAAATTGTGTTGCAGTACTTCGTACAGTTGGATTTTCTTAAGATCTTTTGAGTCGAAACAGCCTGACATGCTTTGAGTTGTTGAAACTTGTTGGGGCCCGGTGAGAAAAAACTGGCAGTGGTTTACACATGAAGGTCATAAAAAAATTGACTCAAGAAATGTATTTGTGGTTTAAAGTTCATTGTAGGTTGCATTAGAGACGATTTTAATTAAATATTTTAGTGTTTTCAGGAAAAGTTTTTGAGTGCAAGGACGATTTTTAAGATATCGACCTGAAATTTTGTACCATCCCTTTCTCTTTAAATACCTGCATATTTGTCTTAATGGTCGATATCGCACCACTTTAGCATTTGGCCGTCATGTAAACTGATCGACTAAAATCAGGATAAAAATCTTTTTATACCATTTTATGCTTTCCTACTTTGTGTTTTTTATTGTAGTTGCAGCTGCTGAAAGAACGTTGCAAATTTTCCGAATCAATTATTTAATAGTTCCAACCGTTCTGGTTTAAAATTTTAATAATTTCAAGAAATTTTTGGAAAATATTTTTTATCTGGAAAACAATTACTTTATTACTACCGAACTACTGAAAATACTGAGAAATTTTAGGCTCTACCAATACTTTCAACACTAATTTTTTTTGGTTATTTTTATTTATAAAAAGCTCGTGGTTTTAGAATGTCATAAAAATGGCTTAATAAATCTTCTTAAATTACAAATGTATTTTCTAGTTAATAAAATAAAATCTCACTAAATACACTATTTAGTTTAGTTTTATATCCTCAATCATTTTTCTAGATAAATTCTAAAGAACAACCTACAATTTCCCGCCGACCCTTCAGAAAATGTGACAACTTACATCACTTCCGGTTTGAGGACGTCAGGTGAAAAATCTCTTCTGCAGCTGCGTTCTATAAATGGATTTAGAGTTGCGTTGCAAATTTGCAAATGCAGTTGATTTCGTAATTCTCTGAGGAATTTCGGTTGCAATTGCATAGCTTGCGGTTACAAGCCAGAAGTGTTTTCGGTTATGCCAGTGGGCATTAGAAGGGATAAAAGCATTCACTTACTGTGGCTTTCCGAAGGGCATAAGACCACAGACTGAGTAATGTAGCATGTTTATAATAGAAAATAAAGTATTTGAGGGAGGAAGGAATTTCGAAGTTTCGCATGAGTTTATGACAAAATGGAAAAAAGTTTGGCATGAAAGTAAAACGACTGGGTATGTAATATTCGTGAAAATTGTCTGCACTTAAATAGTGTAAAATATTAAATAATAAACGGGATTTATATTTTGCCATTTGCATTTCATTTTTTTAAATAATTATCTTGTTTTATTTCTAATACTCGCTACTTTCCCACATTCCTCACTTGCCACTCACTACTTTTCAGACTTAAAAGCGCATCTTTCATTAATCCAGCTGTTGCAGCGGGCGCTTATTGCAGCTAAGCCGAACAAATGTTAACGCTAATTCTTCAGTATAATAGAAAATCTGCGCTTCGGAGAATAGAGCAAAGCGCCAGCAGCGCTGAAAGGCCAAATAAATTAATTAATGCACACAGATACTCACGGGGCTACCTACAGCTGACACACATACACACCTACATATTTTACGCAGATATCTACTCACTCATGCATTTATGCAAACAAAAGCATCTTCATATCGAAAATAATCCCGTTTTTAAAGTTACAATGAAAATGAAAATTAAAGGAGCATAAAAAGACTGATAACAGTTATAAATATCTGCAGCAAAGGAAAATTTTCAAAGGAAATGAGGATATTTGTGAAATAGCAGATATTCATACACATATATATATGTATATATCTATGTATGGAGCCCTACATGCATGGCCCGCGTTGGCAAAGTTGCAACTCGCTATTTACTTGCAACCTGGCTGTCTGCGCGCCAGTGACAAAGGCAACTGTCGAAAAGTGGCGAAATTGAAATGCGCTCAAAAGCGAACTTCAAGCAGAACTTTCTCAACGAATCGCTCGGCAGACAGAGCAAATGGCAAGCAGGCAAACGAATGGCAATAACGGTGCGCTCAAGTCGTAGCAAGTTTTCAAGTGAGCCCGTTTATGTCAAGTTACTTAAAAGTGCACTTACACACGCATACATATATTTGCAGCAGTTTACATATGTATGTGTAAGTGGCTGTCTGCTTTTGCGGACTTTCTGTTGATATTTCTGGCGTTTTATTAAATAAACGCAAAAATGCCGAAGTTTAACAGTTAGCGGACCGAAGTTGGCAAGTTAATAAAGGTGAAATGTTCAATTTGCTCTTAAATTTTATAAGTTAGGTTAGGTAAAGTTAGAGAGGACATAAATTTAATAGAAGATTTGGGAAATTTAATGTTTAATGGTTTCTATTCATAGTGGATAATCGGTTTTGCTGTTCAAGTTTTTCTTCGAGGTGTTATATTGAAGTAGATAAAAATGAAGATCTTTCTATAATTGAAAAAAGTTTAGTGAAAGTAAATTCAGTTGTTCATTCAAAAATAATTGAAGACTATTAATTAATAGTAAACATTATTAGTTTTGGTTGAAAGAGGAGACCCCTGAGCGCGAAATCGTAGGCGATCACACCAAGAGCCTTCATTATTGTGACATAAAGTTAAAGCTTTATATTTTTATTATGAGAGAAGAAGCCTGTCTCTAATGTGAGAGATTGGTTTAGCGACAGTAGAAACGAATTTTAAATTATTCCATGTGCAGACTTAATAATATTACAGGCTCTTTTTTAATTATTATACTAGTATACAATATCTTATTTTCTCTCAATTTCGAAAATTCGTCTTTCATAATTTATACATAAAAAAAGAAATTATTTCACATTTCGCTCTCTTCTTTAATAGAAAACGGTACAATTGAGATTTCACTCAGCTGATCTTTGTGAAGATGCATCAAATTTATGGTCTAGAATTATAATCCAACTCAGACTTTGCTAGATCAAATATATTTGAAAAGTTGAGCAAACCGATGAATTACTCTTCATAATACTCATCTATTTTAATAATTTTCAGAGTTCAATTTCAATTCCAAGTCAGGCAATATATAAAAAAGCCAATGCCTCTAGCCTCCTTTTCAATAAGGTGTTTTTTAATGCAAATATTGTAGCTAGCTGCTAATTGCGAAGCTGAACCAGGCTCCATTCTCTCAGCTTACTTTCATCAAAATTCAGTTCAAGTTCTATACCAGTGAGAAACATACTCAACTCGGTTAAAAGTTGTCACACTGCATGGACTTCATGAAAGCAACGAAAGAATAACTCGGACCAAAACACTCAATACACTTCACTTACGGAACCATTAGTTGCAGAGTGTAGACTGAGATGTGTTTGATGGCATTCAGAGTATTATATTCTAGAGAATATCTTTAAGGATATAGCGAAAACTTTTAACACTTTCTACAGATTGATTCAGCACGTCATGCATATAAAGCAAGTCAGCGTCACTTGTAAGAGAAAAACTTAAAGTTCTGTAGAAAGAACGTCAGAAAAAGTTAGGGCAGGAAGAGATTGTCCCATGCCACGTAAACCGTTATCATAATTCAATAGTTTCCTTCATCAGAAATTACTCGCAGACTTTCTTCTGGTCACTAAAATTAACAATTTGTTGGACTGAAGGCCCATAAGTTAATTGGGGCAATAAAATAAATTCTCTGTAAGACTACATGGTTGGCGCTGTTTTTAGTTCATCGGTATCTTAGCAGACACTATTGAAATTAATCAAGTAAAAATCAGATCAGATGTTTTTATTTTATAGTTTAAGGGGAAAATCCATGAAACCCATGTATTCAGGGCTTCAAGAAATTTGTTTTTACGGTCTGATTTAATTCTGAAACATCTCTAGAATATTTTCTTTGGCTTTTTCTACAGACTTGAAAATTTGCGCGCTCAAATTAAGCTTACTTAAATCTTTGAACACCTTTTTCTCGAAACTCTGTTTTCAAATACGATTGTCAAAATCTTTCGAGATCAACTTAGCAGATCTTGATGAAATTTAAATAGATTTTCAAGATACAAATTATATGCTTTTGAATATAGATTTTTTTTCAATTACAACTATTTAAAAATCGAAAAATTTTCACAAAAATTTTTTTTTTCTACAAAAAAGTGTGGCAAAAATACTATTTTGACTTTTTTGTTTTCTTTTTTCGTCCAATACATAGTCACTGGTTTTATTGAACTACATATTTTTTCTTCTTATTTCCGATGATTTTTTTCGCATTTCTTTTATCAACGCAGAGGCAACTTTTTATGTGGGCAGCTAGAAATGACGTCGCTATGGCCAAAATTTTGAATGTCTTCTTTTGAAAACTTCTCAAAATCTGTTGTAAGATATATGTCTTTGGATTAATAAAAAGTTTGAATAAAATATTTTATTTATTATATGGAAATGATATTACTGAAAATTAGCCCGGTTTTGGTCAAGGAAACCCACGGAACCCCTATGTGTACGTCAGATCTAGCAAGTGTATTCCAGCAATTTAGCAGAACACTATCCGGCTCAGTATACAAAAAATAGAATTGTTTAGATATTTTAAAATTTAATAAAAGATTTCTTCTTCAATACACTATCCATTATGAATTCATTGCTGACCAGAGAAGCACTGAGGATAGCAGAAAATAAGTACTCAGAATTACGAAACCAACTTTACGCAATTGAATGAAACTGAAATATATTTTGTGAAGAAACTGTGGACTATAGGTTTATAGTCTCAATTTCTAATCACGAAAAACAGAAAACAACCAAAAAACTCTTTTTGAACTACTTCACATTTCATTGCATACAAATTGTGTTGAGCTCCAAACTGACTACGTAAGTCGTTTTATGTAAATGTTAGTTCACCGATTATCACCTGCACTCATTTACATACACTCGACTGAGAGGGGTGGGAAGGGCATTTAAATTTCTTATGGCACAACTTTAGCTGTTGTTGCAATTTGTTAACAAGGCAATTTACGATTTTTTCCAACTCATTCAACAGCTCCCTTGAGACACGGAAAGATGTGCCTGCATAATTACTTTAAAATCAATAAAAAGAGGGAAAAACATGAAAAACAATAAAGAGAGTGAAAAGTATAAAAATGAAAGCACACGCACATGTACACCAACACACAGCAGCAAATGTACAAGCAAACATAAAATATTATAAAAGTGAAATGTGAAAATTTATGAGTCATTTCCACAGCTCGTAAATGCAGGTCAGTGGATGACTTACGAACAAGCATACAGAAATACATATATGTATATATATATGTATCTGAGTCAAGCCAAGGATGTTTGCTTTTACTGCAAACACCAACGGTGATGCACACACCTCAATGCGAACATGTCAGCGAAATACCAACAAAATAAAGTGAAAAGTATACAGACGTAAATATTTGCTTGAACCTCTGTGTTTGAGTGTGTGCGTGTGTATGAAAGTATGCGGAAACATTGGCCGAGCTGCAGTAAAAATCCTTTAGGAAATAAATGTAATAATTACGCCTATAAAAATATTTTATTATACAAATAATTTCGTCGTTTCGTCTTTTATTTGCAAACAATGTGCATTTTTTTATTAATTCTTCGCATATACGACTTACTTGAGAGCATATGCGGATAAAATGCACGTAAGCTCAGAAATCTCGAAGGAGATAAAGACATTTGGTGAAACATAAGAAATTGCTTCTCAATTCTTGTTATGGTGTCGTGAAAGACTCTTAAACTCTAAACGAAATTTGTTAGTTCAATATCGATTCACTTTAGGTAAACAATGTAATAAGTTCAAAGCATACATTTGAGCGCATTTCATTATAAAAACTATTTTTGAAGCCAAACACAGAAAGCGAACTGATCTCTTTACTGTAACGAGCGATAGAATCTCAATTTAAAAGATTATTATAGGTTTTGTTAAGTTTTTTACGGCTTTGTACAGGTTTTTAGCTAGTTCCTAGTGTTTGTTAGACTTTCATGTAGCATACCTTAAGGGGCATACACAATTTTTATGAGTTATATTGTAGCATCTACTAACAGCTAACAATTTCAACAAAGTCTTTGACAATAATTAGTTGGTCAACCATATACAAACACCATTTAGGAGGTTTTAGATTATTCTTATATGGACTCTTATGTGCTCTTAATTGACAAATTGCACTGAATTATAGTAGTTCGTTAAAAGGTAATCATTATTAGCACTAACTATACGTCAATTTAAGGAGATTTTTTTTTGACTATTTTATGCGTTTGCACATATTTTCGAAGAATTTTGTCGATCTGGTTGAGGTTGAGGATAGCATTAGCGGCCTCTTCAGGTGTCGAAAACTATTGACCAATTAGTTTAAGACGTCATTCGGTTCTACATAAGTCAGGACTTTGGTATAAGGTCGACGACTCACCAAACGGATGGTTTGGATGCTCAAAAATGAAGCCAATGAGAACTTGCATTGTGAAGAGTGTTCCGTCTTCGGCGGTTGGGCTTCTCGATTACCTCAAAAACAACTGGCAAACAATCACTCAGAGTTTACTTCTGCGTTGTTTCAGTGGCTGCGACATGCCATATTACTATTAATATTATTCTAATAATTATGAATATTAAAACATTTCTTATAAAAACTGAAGTATTACAAGACATATATCAGGGAAGTGAAAACAAACGTTGGAATCGCGCAACAGTCAGGTCTACGAAACCGTAATGAACCCCTATTAATATCCACTCTAGGACGGTAAACTCAGTGGAAAATATTTTCACGTATGACTTCTACCGCTACAGCAACAACAAATGTACCATATATACAATACATTTCTAAAACTGATTTTCAAAATAAGTTTTAAAAAATATTTCGAAATGTTCTAAAAAATGTTGCTTTGATGTACTGAGTAACAGACATTGATCTTTTTTTTTACTTCTTTCCAAGCCAAATTTTATTTTTAGTAAGAAGATTTGAGCAGAAATACACTTTATTTGACTTCACATCCTACTCGGCTGAAGAACCACATTTTGCATTGTTTCATGCAATTTTCATCAAAACAATACCATTTTGTAATTCACTGGATTTCAATTTAATTTAAACCACTTCAAATTTCCTTCAAGACGCTGCAATCTTCTTCAACTTCCCATAATCAATTCCAATCTATAATCGGCACATGAAATTTTATTGACAAAAGCTAAACCAATCAAACGGATATTTGAAAATTTTTGCATACTTCGCACCATTACAAACACAACAAAGTAAGCCCGAAAGCAGCGAGCAATGCGAGTATTTACCGATATTTACTGCTGCACTGCATTTGTGCCGGCAATAAAATCCGTCTTAATGACGGCGAGTGGATACCACAAACATGCGTAATCCGCAAAAAGCAACGCGAAGGCCAAACGCACACATGCAACCACCTATTTATGTCCGTGGCTATGTGGCTTATAGGAATGTGCGAGCGGAAATCTCCAAACAAAAACGCTGCGATAATAAATTCGATACATTATTATTTGGCATAAATGCACGAGCAAACAACTTGACTTTATCGCCCATAATAACGGGGCGTTTACATAGCGTCAAAGCACTAACGCAAACACAGCACACATACGCATATATACATATATACATTGAGGGTGAGCACAACAAACAATGGAATAACAAAAAATGCTGTTCAAACAAATTTGCCGCAAGTGCAAATGTCCACGCATGAAATAAAATGTTGTTGTTGCATGGCAAAGCAAGTAAATAAAATGAAATAATATAAAAGCAGCGCATATGTAAAAATGTGTGTATGTGTGCGTAATACCAAAAATAAACATGCTGCAGAAACGTTTGCACCAAAGCTGCTGACACCAGTGAGGCAAAGGTGTTGTTGGTGGCATTTAAATATTGTATGGCTATAAGTGTATGTGTGGCATCTACAAATTTGTAAAAATGCCAATAATGGTGCACATAGTCATCGCAATGTGGCAACATGTTTGTTGGCCATAAAAGCAAGTGAGCCTTGGCTGCGCCAAAAGGCGTTGAAGCTGAAGGCACAATGGACTTACACACACACACGCACAAACACAAGTGTGAACAAGACCACATATTGGTGGCAGAAATCATGAATATATTTTAAATGCATATGTATTTAAAATATGTACCATATACATATATATCTGCCCATTAGGGTGTCCGTTATTTCCTAATTAATTTTTTTTTTATAAAAGCTCTCTGCCGTTGCAGTTTTTAACCTAAAACAAAAGCTTGCAACGTTAACAAGTTTTTTTATTTTTTATTTTAATCATGTCTACATCATCTTATTTCTCCCAAGTGTCTAGCACGGTACTTTCCGACAACTTTAAATCAAGTTTTTATTTCCAAAGCAAAAAAATCTTCAACTTTAAAAAAAAATTTTACAAAAAAATTTCAAAAAAATTTCTTAAACAATATTTTTCGCTTCAAAGTTTCAAATTATTTTTTCTTAAAAACCTTTATCTAAAATTTAAACGCAGTTAAATGCGCATCAAATATCTTACATTCATATGGTACACCAGGTCGTATGAGCAACGCAGAATGTTTAAATCACTTATATGAATGATCAGGTCGTTTTTAGGATAAAAATTGGAACCACAGAGGTCGTTTGCGAAAAAACTCAACTTAAGAAATAGCCAACACCCCAGTGCTCATACACAAATGCCTGCGTATTTATATGTAAGCATGTCCGTGTGCCTGTGTTTGTATTTTCGTGCGATCACCAATACACTCGCAAATATTTATGGTATGTCTACACAACACTTTTCAATTAACAATCCATATTATCCGCCAAACATTTGTGCGACTACACAACACCAACAACAACCACAGCCTAAACCAATAACAACAATAAATTAGAAGAAATCACATAACATTTTATTATATGTGCACGAATATTATTAACACCAATGTGCAACATTTTCTCTGCTAACAAAACAAATAACAACAATAACAACCATAAATACAATAACAGTGGCTTTGCCAACATATTGGTTTCGGCATTTCAGCCGAAGTGCCTTAATAAAAAAGTATATTTGCTTTCTAACAATGCTCGTAACAACTTTGACTTGCAATTACACTCGCTTACTGGTTTTGTCACGCCAGCTGTTGTCGGCAAATTTTGTGAATGAAATTGCCAGCAGCAGTCAGCAACAACAGCAAGTGCCAAACGGAAAACAGGGAAGAGAGAGAGAAAAACTAAGTACTTGCAATCACCTTCATAAAAATAAATATGAAATCGAGGTCAGCTGTAGGAAATGGAAGAACAAGGTGTGTATTATGGGGCTAAGGCGCAACTAATACAATTGCATATGCACACTGGTCAATGCTTTCGCATTACTGGAATATATTTCGAGGAAAATAATTTTGCATACAAAGTGAAGTATGGTGGTTTTATGGAAATTCTTTTAAGGAGTTGTCTGCAAAAGGCTCCAAAAAAGTCTCAAAGTATGTAAAAAAAAAGTAAAACGTAAATATTTGAGTATTTTAAATAATTTTTTACTGCCTCGAAGCCCAGTTTTTGCTAGAAATCTTATCATTGAGATCTTTCCCATATTTGGAGATAATAATAATTATAATCAAGTTGATTAAACTCAAGTTGAAAGAAATTATTTTAACACGCTCTTTACCAATCCAGTATAGTGGTTCACAAGACGATTTTGATATGATAAGCAATGCAACTATAAGAATGCGATAATTCACATACATATGTACTTAACAAAAATGAGCAGCTTGAAGTGCCAGTCACAGAACTCAATTTTTAATTACCTAACTAATTTCAAACAGGAAAACCAATTAATATAATAATAGATTCTACAATATATATTCTTATATAATAATAGATTCTACAGAAGCCCTTTCAACGAATTAATTTTTTGTTTTATTGGTTAAATGAAGTTTAAAACTCTCATCTTTTCAGCAATGTATGGTATGACACAATGCAATTGTTGGCATGGGAGATATACGTCTACAACGAAATTTATTGACAAAATACGAAACGACTTTTTCGACTACCCAATACATTGAATGCACATGTGCTCAAAAATCTTCTCCGAAAATTTAACGTTGATTCGAGAAAATGGAATTTGAAAAATTTTCTAAATGAAATCTGCACACACAATTTTAAACTTTGTCAGTTAAGTATCCAATAAAAATATTTTTGGATAAAAATTTCGATTTTTAAGCCACTCATAAAGGTACAGTTTTTTCAAAAAACGACATTTTTATCAATAATAAAAATTGGGGCTAGTCCTTCGTTCTTACCAATTTTAATAATATCTGTTTTTTTTTTTTTTGGTTTTAGTTTTTAAATTCAAGAAAAAAAATCATTTTTTTGATTTTGAGGTGTAAATAAAGCATAAAAACGTTTTTAACAGAAATATCGGATTTTAAGAAAGCCTTGCCTTTGAATGAGGAATCTGACAAACTTGAAAATTAGGGTTATTGTTAGCCTATATGCACTCAAACTGAGCATATTTTGTGTTATTTTTCTTATAAAATAATCTAAATGTGTTCAGTAAAATGATTGTTTGGCAAATAAACTGGAAACTACATCTGCCTGTTTAACCAAAAAGCTTAACAACTAGACCTCAAGTTATCACATTGAAAATTGGGTGCTTCAGCAATTTGAAATTTACTAAATAAAGTTAATTTTCCCATAAAAAAAACTAGGAGTTAATGGGAATTGAATATTTTATAGACTCCTAGTAGTTACAGACGCCATAAACGCAGTAAGTGCCAACTCAGTCTTACTGAGCTCCTTCAAACCTGAAATAATTAAAGCGCCAGCCAATAAGCAGTAAACGAAATTAATTGGAATGCGTAATTATTTTCTCAAGCTTCTAAAATATACACAGCGGACGTAGCCGCTCTTTACAAGCACTTAATTGTGAGGCTCGTAATTAGAAATGCAAATTTTAATTATTATTTTAGGACACCGATGTACATAAATAAACCTGCTTATCGTTTAGTAGTTGAACACTGTGCAAAGCAGAGCGTTATGCTTAAGTGTAACAACGGTAAAATACAATCACACGCCTGCGCAGCGGAGATGGCCTCCTAAAATCATTTCGAAATGTCGGTGAGTTAAATGTTAAACACCTCTTAGCACGCACCTAAAATGATTACAATAAAAGTGAAAAGCATATAATCACAACAACAACAACTGCAGCTATTTAATACGAAAAGCAATAAAAAATTGCTGCCACAACAAGAACAAGTGTTATGCTTTCACACAAGAACACGGGAAATCAACGATAAAAATCACGAATACAAACAGGCCAAGAACAGGCTGAAGCATACTTACGGGCACATGTGCATGTGCTTGTCAGCGAACAGGAGTAAACAAACATTTGTTCGCATTGTAAGCCAAAGGAAGCGCTTTCACCTTTCGCTCAACACCACTTTTACTTTCCTTTTAATTGTCTAACTTGACTTACATAAAATTTATGGGCACTCTCACACACATTCTTCCCGAACTGCTGCTTCGCTTCACGCCTTTGTTATGACAAACGAACGGAATAAGCATATTTCCGTTAGCATTTCGTTTGAGGCGCATTCAATTCGTTTTCCCATCGCAGCCACGTGCCGGCAAGCCTAAAAATATGCTCCAAGAAAAATGTTGTTCGCCTGAAGGGTAGGAGAAATCATAGTCTGCGCATAGCGAGCATAAATTCCAGTGAAAGCAAAGCGGAAAAATAATGAATTTTTCTTGTTAAGACCAAATAGCACGCACAGAATGCTGAGCTGGTGTGACTGAGAATGTGACCAGGTGCATGTAGACCGAATAAATAGCCCTGGCTGTGGTGCGGAACGAATGGCAGCACGAAAAATTGATGGTATCGCATCTGGCGCTATGACTTACCGCTGCTTATACGCTTATGCATGCTATCCTAAGCTAAATGCTTTTAAAAATATACATTTTTACTTCTATTATTATCAGCCACTCAATTTGCATGATTAAACTTTTTCCAAGTAGTAATGGTGGAAAACTCATAAAAAAGATGTATGAATAAATCATAAAACGGCTTCACCTTCCTCCACTATATCTACGCTAGGCTATAAAGCTATTGATTTTAGTAAATGGCGTAAAAATGAACTTTGATTTTCGTGCTATTTTACGACTAGGCTGTGGCTTCACGCTTTCATTAGATAAATAGCATAAGCTGCGGCAACTCGGCAGGAATAATATCTGAAAATATTTCAACGATGCGCAAATGATTATGAAAATATGCCTCTGTATGCGTAAATATTATTTTCGGGTGATTTACGCAGAGGTTTAACGCAGGAAGTCATTTGGCGCACCGTGGCGTATAAGTAACCGCAGTTGTCGTTGACTTAGGCTGTAGGCATAGTGAGGCTCAGTGATCGAACAGAAGTTTAGAAGTAAAATATTGTATTGAACGATAGATTTGCAGAGTTTCAGGAAACTTGATAATACAATACGGTACTTTACCGATTTACTGTAAAAGCGAAAAAAAATTCAAAAATTTTAAAATAATTTTTTTAGTTGCTAAAATACATGTTTTGATCATCTGAAAACACCAACAATTTTTATATCATTCTGACAGAAGTCACTTAAAAGAAGTCGAGATAGAAGATATTTCAGCAATTTTTTATTCCTACTATATCTATTTATAATATTTCTCGAAACACCGATGCGATTTTTGTCAGTGATACATCTGATAATTTACTGATTTAAATTTTTTTAAAGCAAAAGCTTATTGCATAAGCTACCACAGCTCACTACTACACAGGCGCGCATATTTAATTAACTAAATGATTTTGCAAATCCATTGATATGCTTAATGTAGTTTCGCTACTCTTACTTCAAGTACCCAACTCTGCAAAATGGCAGTCACTCCGCATTGCCTCTCACCTTGCACAGTCAAAACTCATTCAACCAAGAGTTCGAGTTTCTTTTAAAATTTCATTTCATTAACTTTATGCCCGTTTACTTACCTATCTCACCTGCTTTACTTCACCTTATTTACACGCCAGCATCAGCATACACACACATACACAGCTACTCTCCGCACGCCCACAAGCACATTCTTTATTCCTGGCGGTAATAAAAATTTATAAGCAATCAATAATTCATTTCGTTTTGAAACCGTTATGATTGTGTACTTCCCTCTCAACGGCGGTGGAATGGGCGGCGATGGTTTGTGTGAGATTTTGATTGGAAATTTATTACAATTACAATGCGATTATGCAGCTGAGTTGAATGAATACTGTTGGGTGGCAAGAAAGTACCATCGATAGCTGCGGCAGGCAATTATAATTCAGTTGCTGCATATTGAGAGAATGCGAGTGGCGCAAGGAGGTGCTGGTGCAGACTGTTTTCGGAGATTAAAATTGATCTATGTAAATAAAATAAGCTGGAGTTGGAGTGTGAAAATCTCCACAGATTTATGTAATTAAAATTGCAATGATTGAGGTGAGTAGCACAGAGACAGATTCTTTACAGTCTAAAGTTATCAGTCATGATTCGAATTCAATTGGCAATAGGAAGTGGATTTTGTAGCTTAACTTGGCGTTATATTGGGAGGTATGCAGTTTCAGTGAAATCAGTAACGGAACCTTTAGAAAATTAATGATTTTAAGCAAAAATTTAAGTTTTTTTTTAATATAAATGTCTTGTAGTTGCCACCTGTTTGAAATTTGTATATAAAAATTTGGTTCAATTTAAGAAACACTACAAACTGGAGAAGTTTTATAGGGCCTAGAAAATTCAATAGTTTTAAAAATGTTCGAGCATTTAGAAGTTGCCACCTGCTTGAAAACTCTGAAGAAGAATTTGGTTCAAGTTAAGGCACACTGCAAACTGAAAAGCTCTTAGGAGGCCTACAAACTTGAAATATTTTACTAATGTTCGATAGATTGGTAGTTGCCACCTGTTGAGAAATTCTTAACGAAATAAAAACGATCCGTACTAAAAACATTACAGCAAACTGGAAAAATGTTAGAAGGCGTTCAAATTAAATATTTTGTACAATAGTTACCACCTGTTTAAGTATTTTGAGTAAATTATGTTTATCAGAAAAAAATTATAAAGTGATTAAAATAAAATTATCTGCAAAACCGACAGTTGAACATTTTTCAGACAATAATTACCACCTATTTAAAGTTTATCTTCTCAATAAAACTGAAAAAGAACATAACATTTATTTTTTCCAATTCTTTTTCTGTGCCTTAAATAGTTTTATCTATAAACATTAATGTAAATTAAAATAGAAAAACTTTAAAAGTATTAATACCAACAATTTTTACAGTCTAATACTATCAATTTATTATGGGCATAATCTCAGAGATTGCTTCAATTAAGAATACAGCACATAATTACTAAAAAATTAAAATTTTTTACAAGGTTCCAATCTAAGCTAAAAACTGACCCAAAACAAACAAAATTATATTTTTTTCAGTGGGATACCTTAAAAAACGGCCGCCATCCTATCTTGTCGGTTAATATAACAGCCACATGAGCAATGAAAAAATACAACAAACGCTTATTTTTTTTATCAGCGAAATAACGAAAATTCAAAAAAGAAAATACTCAAAACAACAAACTTTTATTTCGCTGAACTATTGCAAGTGATAATTAAATTTATTACATAGCCTTTGGCAAAGCGAAATTTAATTTACACCAGACAACAACACGAAACCAAAAAAGTTTCGAAACCAAATTCAACTAAACTAAAATAATGCGCTATTTAATCTCTTTGTAGCCCAAACGATTAAGCACTAACACACGCAAAACCAAATATAGGTACATACAAACACACAGTTGCGGAGTGAAACTGTTCAAATACCAATAAATTGTTGAAATTGTAAAATCGTAATTAAAACGCGCGGCGAACGCTTTGGTAATTTTATTTCAGTTTTTAACGCACACTTTTTCCAATAGTGCCGCTGCACCTTTTGCGGACGCATAATGAATAAAATCAAATAATTAAATATGCTTTCCAAAAGGCCATGAATAAATTCCTATGCGCGCGAGACGGCTTCACCATGATGGCGCAAAAAGCAATGAAAGCTTTTCCGCGCAGAAAAAAGATTTTGATAAAATTAACAATTCAAATGCAGGCATAGCAAAGTGGAGAAGCGCTGTTGCGGAGAGGCAAAAACCGCGCGAGAGATTTTATTAAAATCAATGTGGTGCGTGCGATAATGGGAAATTATTTATTTCTATCAATGTGCGTGTGTTCAGTTGCGCAGTGAGGCGCTATGCGAAAGGTGATAGCTTAAAGGCAGCGGGGTTGCCACCTGAATGGCTATCGTTTACGGATTCAAAGGTAGTATTAAAATTTAATTGTTAAAAAAAAAGAAAAAATAATAATAATATTACTTTTTATAAAAAATTTAGGAAATTCCATTAAAAACTTAAGCACAGTTTTGGGGGAAGATTAGAGTTTTTTTTCTTATATTTTGTGTGTACGCAGAATAAATTTAATATGGATGTGCCCAAGGGAAATTTTTCACCACCAATGCAAAACTAACACTAAATATTTCATTTCAATTTGTTTGATAGGTTCAGTCGAATTATAGGAAAATTTTAAGTAAATTTTAATTTAATAAATACTATTTTTTTTTATATTTATACGATGTTTTTATTCGATAAGATCCACTCTGAGATTATTTTGAAAAAAAAACTTGGGCTTAAGCAGCTGATAAACGATATATCTCCAAGAGTTTTCTTTCACTTCTTAAATAATTATCAAATTTGCAGTAAAAAGGAAATAAATAAATGAAGAAGGAGATTACTGTTTTTCCCTAAATATTGGGCAATAAAACCTATTAGTGAGCTAGTTCTACGTCTATAAAATATTTTAACCTCCAAAAATATCAGGTGCTCCTTAAACTATGGTTTTAACTTTCCTGTAAAATATGAGAAAGCTTTCCATTAGACCAGCACATTCTTGCTTTAACACTTTTTAACCCTTAAATTCTAACCTCACTTTTCGACATAGAACTATTCTTAGAGCTGAACAAATAAGACATTTTTCGTATATAATAATTGGACCTTAAACATTATTCATGCCAACCACCGGTACGTAAAGAGGTTAAAAGCGAGCATTTGTATAAGTATTTGTAACTGTGTACACACATACATGCAAAGAAGTTCACGCATTGGAACGTAGCAGACGAGCAAGACGCGCGGAATAATGTATGAGGGCAAAGTAAAAAATGACTTTTCCTAATTTCCTGCGTGCAACGCGAAAAGCAACGGGAAACTTGCAACATTTATCCAAGTACGTGCTAGCAGGCAAACATATGCACATACATACAAAGAACGCATATATGTATGAAATTGCTTGCAACAAGCACATTGCAAGTTGGCGCACGTACACGCGCCTCTGATGAACGACGAAAATGACGAAATGCAAAGGTAAAATTTGGAAATGCAAAATGCTTCGTCAGCCAGATGCCTGGGTGCATAAAGTGCCGGTGTAGAACAGCACAGGTGACATCATGGTAAACAACATTGAAATTGATTAGCAGCACAAGGAGCATATGTACGTTCATGTTTGGAGCGAGCAGACAGAGGCTGCTTGGGCAGAAAATGCACGAAAATAATGGACGAAATATAAGAGACTATATTTTTAAATTTGCTAAATTTTACCTAGTCTATAAAAAAGATATTTTATTATAGCAGAGTCTCGTTTATTCCGAAGCAAAATTGAGGCATCTTGAGAATAAACTTGTGCCAAAACTTCCAGATAGCCATGCTATACTATAAAATGGTATGAAATGACTCCGAAATCAACAAAATTCTAAGCTTAATATAGAAGCTAAAAGCATAGTTCTACGAATTTTGGAATGACCTTCTTAGAAAATTCTAAGCTCTCCTTTGATTTTCTATCAAAAGTCACTGATCTTTAAGACCGACCTCACAACTGCAGAGTTCTTTGCTTATGCATCACTAAAATTGTTGTTATTGCACTTGGTCTTATGTATAGAATGACGTTAACCAAATATTTTGGCATGTCCACATTGTCACATCACACACGCACACACTCCAAGCACAAAAGCAATAAATGTGAAACATTGTCAGTCACGAATTCTGCTGGTTTAGCTCCACAACGTCTTTTTAGTGCTTAGACATGACAACTTGTAAATAAATACAGTATGTTGGTAGTAATGTAATGAAAATATTTAGCTAGCTGTTGCACGAAATTTTAAAATTACAAAATTTCTTCTTTTCTCACGAAGCGCCGAAGACGGAGTGAGCGAACGTGCTGCATGCCACAGAATGTTAGCATGCGAAAGGTGAAATGTGCGCACAAGAATGTGTTGTTGCATTATAAATGCAAAAAATTTAAAATAAAATGAGATTAGTACAATAAGCTTTATAAAGCTAAAGGACATTCGATTGAAAAATTTTAGAGACAAAAATTTGAGGTTAAATAAATTTGGTTTAATTAAATATAAATAAATATTTGTTTTTCCGTTGTAAAACTTTATCTCTGTTATACCCCAAGCGAGGCTTATTAGTAAGACCCAGAACATAACGTCGGACCCTATAAGGTGTTTACATATAAAAATTATCAGCATGACGACTTGAGTCGATTTAGTAATATCCTTCTATATATCTGTTTACACGCGGACTATTCCCTCAAGTTTTGAGATATCGAACTGAAATTTTGCAAACGTCCTTTAATTGTTTAATTATATATTAATTATTTGTCAGAACCGTCGATATCGAATCACTTAGCGAACAACTGCTTTATCAAGTCCTTATGTGGAAAACTTGTATATTTTATACGACGTATTCATGAAACTTTTTCCAAATATTATTGTTCGAAATCAAACTGTTCAGATCTGTCTAATAAAAACTTACATTTTTCGTATATACAGGTCAACCAAAACCAGTATGAACATATATTTACAGTATATATAATTTTATCTATTTTCTACTTTAAAATATGCTCTAGTGAAGGATATTAGTGCAACCAAAGTTAATGTTCTTTCATGGTTTCCTCAAAACTTGTGTGAAGAATAGCAAGAAACAATTTTTTTATTTTTTTAATTATCTATGCAGATATTTTTTTGAGGTATAAGTTTTTCTTGGTTGTACGCTCACAGCATATCGATTATTGTTGAGTATTCTTTCACTTAAGGGGGGAGCCTACTTTAGAGGCTTCAAAAAATCTATAGTTTTAGGTTTTTTTTGGAAAAGAAAGAAATGTCTGATTGAAATGAAACTTTTAGGACTTATTTGTATATATTTGAAGAGTCTTCTCAAATTTTTTTACTATTACACATCAGATATTCTTCATGTTTGAAGAAATTTACGGAGGCGCCTCGAGTGTGCAATTTCTGTGTGGCAGGCAAGATGCAGGTCGTAATTTTCATCTGAGACAAAAAAATAAAAAAAATTTTAATTTTCAATAGTGTAATTCCTAGGTGAACCAAGAAAATTCAAGAAAAAGTGAAAAATTCAAAAATTTTTTGCAGATTAAAAAAAAAAATGCATTTAAAAGACAAAAAAAAATTTACTTAAAATCGTTTAAAACCCGGATTAGTGTTAACTTTCTTAAGGTATTTTAGGTTCACCTAAAAGAGAATTTAATACCAAATACAACGCATTTTGATTCGCTTCGATAGGACGCTTACTTTCTTTCCTATCTTGCCCGCCAATTCAGTAAAATCGTAAAAATGAAAAACCGAGAAATCGCCCGTCAAAGTTTTCGCTTTCTGCTCAATCGCTCACATATCTACTAGACGTTCGGTCACTATTTGCCTTCTAGCTTCGAAAATATTTCGAGTTTCCATTTATAACTTTGGGGACCTTTTGTTAGATATTTTTTAAAGAGATTTAAGCAAAAAAAAAAGAATAAATTTTTTAAGCTTCTAAAGTAGGCTTCCCCCTTAAACTACTTTAAGGGAAATATTTTTTTAAATCTACCCGGATTTTGTAAGATCGCGGAGGAGAAAACAAGAAGGATTTAATAAGTTAATGTAAAATTTGAATTTGAGGTTAAATTTCCTCATAATATATATATAAAGAATATTTCTGAATTCACTATGACACTGGGTTGAGAGTTAATATCTTCTTGCTGATGTTAAGCAATAACCAGCTTTTTAATGACCAAATAGTATAACACCTGTTTTGGCCATCAACCAAGCTCCAGGCTGTCCAAATTGAAAAGTTTTGCGTTTCTATGAGTGGAAACTAGGGCATATTATGATTTACTATAAAATTGTATAATTGTTTAAAATATATTTCTTACCACCGTATGTGAGAACATCAAACAAATCAATGTAATATAAGCGCCGAGGACGGAGAGAATGAATGGGCTGTGAATTCGTTGGCATAAGTGCATTGCAGCAGGAGGGGATTTCTTTGAAGGAGATAAAATGGAAAAAATTCTCCTTTCAATTTGATCACAGTAGTATGTATAGTATATATATCAATGGTAGAAAAATGAAGATTCCGCTTAGTCGCACTATTCTTCCAAAAACCCAGATTTCGATATAATTCTCATTTCTAACCATCTTCTTTTATTATTTTCTGCTATCAAACATTAAGAAGAGAAGAAGTCTTTTCATATCATTCAACATCTGCTGCGCCTAAGTAGCGCTTGCGTACTCTTGCTTTTAATCAAATTTAATTTTTGAAAATTTTCTCTAAAATACTCGACTTCGCCTAAGCATGTACACTTGCAGCTACTCTTCTGCTCATAACTTAATTAATTCCATATAATATCAGCTAAGTATCTACAAAGCTTTACATGCAACTCAATCTAGTCATATATATTTACATTGGTATGCGTGAGTGCCGAGCAAAGAAAGCATAGTAATTTTTCTCTCCCAGCCACTACTTATTCACCTGCCGTAGTCCCCAGCAGAGCAGGTATTTACTAGCGCTGCCAAAATACAAATTACACAGCGCATCTTCCTTTGCGATTTCGCTTCGCTGCAAGTCGGAGAAGAAAATTCACAATGGATTTCTTAATGTTGCAACATTGCTGTGGCAGCGTACCGTTGCCATGATGAGCTGCGCTTTGTTTGGCATGCAACCTTGCGTAGCTTCCTTGCAGCTGCATTGTGCGGCGCTAACAAGGCGCAAGGACAAGAAGGAAATGAAAATGTATATGCACATTGGAAACGAATGTTAGTGTGTGTGTTTGCATGTTTGTATGCTCGCGTGATTCTCATGGTAAGTGAAACGGTTGCAAGTGGAAGATTTGGGAATTAACAAGCTAAGCTAAGATGCAACAAAAGTGCATGGCAAGGCGAGACGCTGGCAGCATTGAGTGCTGCCGACGTTGAGTGCTAACAATTAGTGTAAAGCAGGTGGCAAGGAAATTACCAGAGCGCCGAGGACTCACCTTGTTGCAACGAAATTAAAACTTCGCTTGACTTGCTAATTCGCAGCAACGACGCCTTTACTATGTTTACAATGTCTATATGTTGAGTTAACGATAAAAATATATATATAGTTATATATATAAACTGACAATATGTGCTCACACATACTTCAACAGCTACACTATGCGCCAGCAGCACGCCATTGCCAGCGGAAGTGACAAGAAATTTAATGTCATCAACATTGCTGGCAACATTTTCTCAAACCTCACAGCGTATCCTTCATTTATATTTTTCACGCATCACACACTCCGTCCGCTCACGCTCCCCAGCCGCACTTATGTTTGCAACAGCTTACGATTTCCTTCAGTGCGCTGAGTGCTCCATTTCGAGTTTTGGCAGCAAGTTGCAAGAATGTATATACATATGTATGTGTGTGTGCGTAGATGTGTTCGTAGCGCCGCCAGCCAAGCAACAGCGCGACGGAGTCACAGTCACATCAACTTCACACCGTCACTTTTCGTATTTATTTAGTTAAGTTCATTGTTGCAAACACAACGTTGCATGCAATTTAGTTGCAGATCAACAACGGCGCCAGCACAGCTACGCGGCACAGAGATTTGAATATGCGTGCACAATAAAACTATATAACTGCAGCGGAATGAAATAATGCCAACACACAGCCGACAGCCGACAGCCAACAGCCATGCAACGAGTGCAGCCAAGCGGCAGATGCGCAGCGCAAGTGTTGCAAGTCAAGCAAATGGGATCGTTAAAAACAGCGCTGATGCCAAAGCGTGCAGCGAATGGGATAAGTCAGCGCCGCCACTCTTGTGCCTTTGTATGTACATATAAATATGTATATATGTGCGTGTGTGTAGGAGTGCTGACTGTTGTTGGCGTTGCACTTACCATTACCGTTACCATTATGTTGGCATGGCATCGCTGTCGGGGCGCGTCAAGTGCGATGCAGGCGACGAAGAGCTTATTTTAGAGCTCATAAAATTCAGCGCCAAATGAAGTTCACTCTCCACTTCTTCTGTTCATTCGGTGCCGCGCTGCTTTGCATGCAACAATGCAAGCGCATAGCTGTGTACACACACATATGTATATAAACTAGTAATGCCTGCGTATGTGTGCATAGTGAGTGTTTCACATAGCGGAATCTTGATGCTTCTGCATTTCATATGCTCTTAACTGCTGGCACGCTAACAACAGTTATAGTTATAGCAGTATGTGTGCGCGTGTATGTGTGTGTTTAGAAGTCCATAAAGATTTGTATGGGCGTGCGCGCACATTTCCACCAACGCATGCATAGTTTTGTTTGTTTAACTTTGCTTTTAGAAAGATATTTTCGCTGCGTTGATCGCTCCTTTAGCTCTATTAAGTGATTTTAACTTAATTATTAACCAATTTTCTCGGCTTCTTGTGTGCTTTTCTAACAGCTAGGACCAAGAATTTCATGGATGAGATTTTGAAATTGTTTTCTAAGCACTATTCGACTCAAAGGTGGGCTTTTTATCAAACTCAATGACTCGTGAGATTGTGAATAAAATGAAGGAAGCGAAGTAGGTTTCCGCCTCAGAAGGCAAATTTTTCTATTTCTAGTAATTAAAGAGCTTCTTTCCCACAAAAGTTGTAGGCACAGTTTCAATGAGAATTTCAGTCAACGTAATAAGAGACTCCATACATTTCAATAAAGAAGAAAACTATAAAACATTTTAAGCAATCCTAGAGAAAAATATTTTTTTTCTGAACTAGGAGGTAACCCTTAACTTAGATACGACAATAACATTTCAGTTTTAAGAAAACTATCAATTCAAACCAAATATTCTATTATTTATAGGTAAAAGGAATTAATTTTAATGAAAGAGGCTTCATTTTGTTTTGGGACGAGGTACCTATCAACATCAATTTTGAGAAAAATTGATAAAAAAGCGCCGATAGTCACATGTATTTGATTCGTCTAATTATCATCAATAATCTTCATTTAACGGTTATAACGGCATAAAGTTAACCTCCTACTAGTAAGAAAATTGTTGTTAGTTTCAGAAAATGTATTCAATTATTTAAAACTAAACGCCCTGCATAAACTGCTGCTAGCAACTGCCGTGAACCATCTATGCGGGTTTCCTATTGGCTTACGTTTCTGCAAACCACTTTCGATTGCTTCTTTGAGCACAGCTGTGCTGTTTGAAGAGCATACATAATTTTAGTTCTACGGCTAAGTTTATAAATGTTTTTGTGGAATTAATAAAGCATAACTGTATTATAGATTACTAAGTTTTCTGTTGAATTTTCTTCAAAACAACAAATGCCGAAAATTAGTGGACTAGGAAATTTCTTTCTTACGTCGAAACTACAGCCTACATCCAATTTCCACAAACAATAATAATCTGATAGCGGTTTAAAAATGGGGCTTACTTAGGTACACAAATCTGAATCTGTAATTAGGATGGTGACAAAACTCGAAGTACTTTCGAAACTGAGCTGAAGATAAGATTAAATCACTGTTTTCTATGCCGAAGCCAGCGTCAAGTTCTTGTTCTAAAAGGACAAGCTTATCCAATTTGAAATCAGTGCTGATAGCATTTTCTCTTCGACTCACCTTCTCTTTCTACCTCCCTGCGTTATACAATGTTGCTAGTTAAATTTAATAATTTCAGTTTATTTGCTATTTGTCTTTTTATCACGCCTCGCTGTATTAAATAAACTATGCTCAAATGAGAAAAGTTTAGCGACAACGAGCAGCACGTGCTGCACAGAGTGCGCTCCTTTTTGCTGTCGCAGTGATTGCGTTGCTGACTTTTACCCTATCGCACTATCGCATATGCACATTGGAATGACTGCTGCTCGAGAGTGCTCGTTTCTACTGAGGCAGTAGTCATTAAACGACCTGTAGGAAAAATTCTCTTATTTTATTGCTTATTTTAGTATTTAACTGAAGCTTCTATATCCGCATTATAAATTACGCAGTAAGAAAATCGCTACTTTATTATTTTTATTTCTGACCACACTTTTGCTTATTTTTCGTCAATGTAAACCTCAACTTGAAGGCACTTTCCTGCAGCGCCTTCGCTTTCGCACCATATTAAAATGGCGGCACGTTTGCACACAGCCGTACGTGCCGAATGCACTTGCTAGACAACACATACTACATAACGGTTGTTTTTCTTGGACTACAACGTTCCCACTATTTACGTTCCCCAGATTTTTCGCATGTATTTGCCTCACACATAATGTGTCTGCAAATGTTGCAAGCTGCGCTGCCACTTTTTACTGCTCAATGTGTTGCTCCCCTTCTGGCAAGCAAGTCTACCATGGGTCTCAGCCCCGTTGGTGCCACGTTTATGCACATTTATTTATGTTTTCACATTTGTGTATCTTTTCCCATTACTTTTTTAGCAGACGCTAGTAAATTGCACAGCAAGGGACTTGCACATTTAGCTGTCTAATGAGTACGGCATTGCCTGCGGCGGCTACAAATCTTTATATGGGAGCGTATGTGCAGTCTTTATTACCCTCATTACGATCAAAGTCACTATATGCATTTGGTTTTTTTATACCCTAAACGGGGTATATTAAGTTTGCCACGAAGCTTGTAACACCAGGAAGGAAACGTCGGAGACATTTTAAAAAATGTATATAAATAATCAGCTTGTGTGGCTGAGTCGATTCAGCAATATTCGTCCGTCCATAGACACTAAAATTAGTTCCTCCATTTTTGAGATCTCGATCTGAAAGTTTACACACGTATATTTCTTTTCAAACGACTGCTTCTTTGTGGGATATCGAATCATTGCTGTAGTGGTATAGCTGTCATAGATACTGATCTATTTCTCTACGGACAACTTTTTTACTTTACACGATGCATATATTAGCGTAATCCAGCTGCATTATTGCCCAAGCTAAGAGTGCAATCAAGTATTTTAGGTTCGGTTCCGAAGTTAACTTGTTTTCTTGTTTTGTTTAGAAGAGCTGAACTGGTTACTAACTTAGTTGTACTGAGACTTGTTCTTTTCTAAGGAAAATATTTTCATATCAACAACATATTTTCCGTTTTAGAACACTTGGACTTGCGAGTAGTTGTTTTTGTGGCCTGGAAACATTTCGCTTCCAATTTTCTTAACCTCATAGGAATTCAGGAGAGTTTCGATTACGCAGATCGACTGTCTGGAGAAATGATCGTTTGAAGGCCACTATTTTCATTCTCTAAGCCAGCACGAGTTCAAATATGATTTCTTTGTTCGAATCATAGGTTCATAAAAAGTACTGCGCGTTCCGATCTGAGCAAAGAGAAGAAAGCAGAAAATTCTGCTTTAGTGCCTAATCGCACTTTCTTCATTTAAACGCCCGATTTTCTTCGAAAAAAAATCGGTTTTTGATTTATATACAGGGAAGGTTTCTCTGTAGCACATTTTTCATGAAAACTAAACTTTTCTGTCTACCTTAATCAAAATAAGTAAATTTTGTTGATATCTAAACTTTTTCAAATCTCATTTTTACTACAATGAGAATCGAGTCAACTTGCATATAAGAACCTCGTCACTTATAAGATCGCTGCATACCGTCGATAAAAACTCTAACAGCCAAACCTCAAAAAAATGGATTTCCAATGAAAGCTTCACACAAAAGCTTTCACATTTAATCTTAATAAAGCTTTGACCGTTTATACATAGGAAGCTTTTTTACGCGTACCGTTAATCGCGCTGCTCGCGCAATTCGTTAGTGCACTACAGTAATGATTTCTGCTTCTTCATTCACTGCCATTATTATTAACTATCTTTAACGGCAAAGGCTTATGTTCAACATTGCCAGCTGTTATGTTGTTGCAATTTTTTTTGTAATTTCCATTAAAAATACACTTATTTTATAAATTTTAATCCGCATTTTAAGCCCCACAATCACCATAGCATAGAGCGCTACTTCATTTTGTATATTTTCAAGCGCATTAAGCGGAACATCCAAACAGACATATGTGCGTGTGTATACGTGTGAAAAGTAGTTACGTAATTAACACTTTACACAAAAGTAGTCGAAAAGCAGCGCAAAAAAAGCAGCCGAAGAACAAAGCGAATGCAGCGTAAAGCAGATAAAGAAAAATTGCATGCTGTCAAAGAAGAGCGGGTGGTATTTGGTAAATCTGCTTTCGTGAGTACTTAAATAAGGCAACGACGTTAATATTCATTTACAGTTGCGCCGGCGAAGGGATTAAAATTTCATGTCGGCAACAAAAGCGCAGCAAGCAGAACAAGCAACAGCGGAAAAAAGCTGTGTATAAGTAGCGAAGTAAAAGCAAACAAATATAAATACTTATATGCATTTAAGCAAGCTAGAATTTACTTATAAATACAGTGGTGTGCGAAAAAGTAGCACACTGATATTTTTTAATTATTTGTTTAACTGATTACTGAAACCTTTCGTACCGTAAGTAAGTGTGTACCTTTCAAGCAGGAATATGAAGAGAGTTAGTCAAGGGAGTGGCAAAAATCATTAAAGCTGCGGAAAAGCACTTCCAAAAAACATTGTAGTATTCTGTCGTTTGCTCATCCAAAATAATTTTTTGTGACTCCTCTACAAATACTTTCATAAAATCTGACACTCAACGCCAGAAGATTAATACCGCCACCACTGTAATCATTATTTGTATGCATGCATGTGTGAGTGACAGCAAAAGCGTTGTTGTAGAGTTGTAGACCAAAGAAAATTAAATGTGAAAAGTGTTAAATGAATGCACTTCCATGCGCCTGGCATCAGCTGCAGCATTTGGCAGCACGAAGGAACCAACTTATTACCAACTGCTCGCCGCAGACGTATTAAACACCAGCTGCATTTCACCAATCTAACTTCAGCACTAATTTATATATATTTCTTTTAACTGTAGGAGTATGTAATTAAGCACATGTATGCACTAATGCAGTATATATGTATATAGGTTTAACGTAGGCGCAATACAAGGATCATCGGCAATGACAACCGTAAAACCTTAGCGCTGCAGCTCGCATTCTGGACTAAATGGTAGACTTGACAACAGGAAGACAAGAATACTTCACAATACTATCGGTAACAACATTACCACACGGAGCAGCCTACTTACGAAAGCGTCTTCATTATCAACACAAGAACAATCAGCTGCACAAATTACTAGTTCAATTGACGGCACAATACTCTAAGTCGTAGCATTTAAAGTGAAAAAAAAATCAGGATTTATTTCACGTTCCTCTTGCTCTGCTGCTTTTAAGAGACAGCGCCATGGTGCAACATTTATATTTTTCGCCTTCTTCATTAACAACATTGTCGCTGATGCAGCACGATTTCCACGTAACTGCAGCAAGTGTGAGACTGAGAGCTAAACACATAATTAGACGAGGAGAAGTAGCGAATGCTGAAGTCCCAGTGGGAAATATTAGCAATTAAGCTGCTTGAGAGAAACAAGTGAATGGTTAATGAAATTTCATAGAATTTGTGATATAAATTTTGCACTAAGATTGCGTATTTTAAAGTAGAAGTTTAAAACAACAACACGGTTTTTTGTGTGACTTATGTATCACTTGCAGCACTGCCAGCATTATCTCTTCCTCTCGGCTTTCCTATCAACTTTGTGCATTCACAGTTCGTTCGGAAACAAATGCTGCCTTATAATTCATGCAAAGTTGGGACTAGAATTTTTTCCATTACACCATTTTACCGCTCACCACTTACTGCGTTAGCAAAGGTGTTTGTGGAGGTGTGCATATGTCATGGCAACCCAGTAGCGGTTGTGGTTGCGGGCGTTGCTTGCACAGCGTAATTAGTGCCAAATGGCCATCGAAATAAATATTTTTAACACAAACAGCTGAGAATTTAATATCAGCGTTAATAAAATGAGAAAGTGTAGAAATTGGTCACTTTGCCGTTCTTTTTGCTTGTGAGTTTGCGGTGGAAATGCTTTTTCGTCACTTTTTTAGTCTATAAGTATATAATTAACTGGATTGAAAGTAATTATTTACAACTTTTAGCTCCAATATTTGTTAAATATCAGGAAAAAAGAAAAATATTCGCCTGATTGTAGACAACATTTTAGTAGTGGCATATCAGAATTAAAAATATTGCCTACATTTAGGATGAATACTACCAGGTAGACTTAAAAATCAGCGGAGCATCTGTGAAAAAGTCACCTAAAGACTTCACAACTGTCGGACATTTGGTTCGCTGTTAATACCGAAGTCGTTGACCCTTCTGAACGTCTAATATTGAAAAACAAGAAAAAACGTTAACTTCGGTTGCACCGAAGCTAAATACCCTTCACAGGTGCATTTCTGTTAGTAACTATTTGTTCAGTTTGTATGGAAGCTATATGCTATAGTCAACCGATCTGAACAATTTCTTCGGAGATTACATTGTTGCTTTAGAAAATAATATATACCAAATTTCGTGAATATATCTTGTCAAATGTGAAAGTTGTCCATACAAGAACTTGATTCCGATCGTTCAGTTTGTATGGCAGCTATATGCTATAGTCAACCGATCTGAACAATTTCTTCGGAGATTACATTGTTGTCTTAGAAAATAATATATACCAAATTTCGTGAATATATCTTGTCAAATGTGAAAGTTGTCCATACAAGAACTTGATTCCGATCGTTCAGTATGTATGGCAGCTATATGCTATAGTCAACCGATCTGAACAATTTCTTCGGAGATTACATTGCTGCTTTAGAAAA
Source organism: Bactrocera zonata (assembly GCA_037783105.1). Lineage (NCBI taxonomy): Eukaryota > Metazoa > Arthropoda > Insecta > Diptera > Tephritidae > Bactrocera > Bactrocera zonata. Next base: position 389,283 of record JBAWJQ010004182.1, on the reverse strand, counting down.
TAATATATACCAAATTTCGTGAATATATCTTGTCAAATGTGAAAGTTGTCCATACAAGAACTTGATTCCGATCGTTCAGTTTGTATGGCAGCTATATGCTATAGTCAACCGATCTGAACAATTTCTTCGGAGATTACATTGTTGCTTTAGAAAATAATATATACCAAATTTCGTGAATATATCTTGTCAAATGTGAAAGTTGTCCATACAAGAACTTGATTCCGATCGTTCAGTTTGTATGGCAGCTATATGCTATAGTCAACCGATCTGAACAATTTCTTCGGAGATTACATTGTTGTCTTAGAAAATAATATATACCAAATGTCGTGAATATATCTTGTCAAATGTGAAAGTTGTCCATACAAGAACTTGATTCCGATCGTTCAATTTGTATGGCAGCTATATGCTATAGTCAACCGATCTGAACAATTTCTTCGGAGATTATATTGTTGTCTTAGAAAATAATATATACCAAATTTCGTGAATATATCTTGTCAAATGTAAAAGTTTTCCATATAAGAACTTGATTCCGATCGTTCAGTTTGTATGGCAGCTATATGCTATAGTGGTCCGATATCGGCCGTTCCGACAAATGTGCAGCTTCTTGAAGAGAAAATGACTTTTGCAAAATTTCAAAACGATATCTTAAAAACTGAGGGACTAGTTCGTATATATACAGACAGACGGACAGACGGACAGACAGACGGACATGGCTAAATCGACTCAGCTCGACATACTGATCATTTATATATATACTTTATAGGGTCTCCGACGATTCCTTCTGGGTGTTACAAACTTCGTGACAAACTTAATATACCCTGTTCAGGGTATAATTAAAAAAAATTTATGCTTATTTTTAAAAGACTGTAATATGGAGTTAATCGAGATAGCTAAAAATTTCAATTCTGAAATATTTCGATCAACCATTCGTCTGATTCATAACTTAATTAAATCGATGGCAGAATTCTCTGAATTTGACTTAGAATTATGGTAAATGCGTATAACACATTCCCACATCAGGCTCTTTTTCTGGTACTCAGACTCCAAATTTACGTGCATGAGATGTATTTTGAGGTGAAACTCAGAAAATAGCAACCAATAAAATATAGGATTACCAACTTAAATATTTCTTAGACACAAAATTTTACGCCTGAATGTTACAATCATTGCTATCTATAATGTTACGTTAACTAGTCGAAACCAAAGATAGAGACTGTAAAAGATGTTTTCGTGATTTATGTTAATATTTTAAGTAACTTTTGGAATAATTACGAATGTACAAACTCACCAATCAACTTACTTGAAATCCATCAGAGTTTCTCAATACAAAACTACCATGAAAGCTGACTCTTAACTAATTTATATTAAATACTTGCAGATTAAGCGACATAGAGGCCAAATGCGAAACTCCCATGTTATTCGATAGCTACACAGTTACATACATACACTAAACACCGTTCTTCATGAACCCTTTCGTTTAGATGAGAATTAAAACAGCAACAGTTTACCAAATTACCAAAAATAAAAACTAAACCCAAAAAATAACATTTGTCGAGTCCGAAAAACTTGCAACTGAGCTAAAGTATTTAATTACCATTGTGAGTGGCAGCAACGGCAACGTTAGCGGCAACATTGTCATATCAAATCCAACGTTGGCGGCAACACAATTAGCTGAGTAGAAAAGTTGCTGCAATGGCGCCTGCAGCAACAGCACAACAGGCAGGCATTTCCTCCACACATGACTACAAACATAAACACACACACACATATATACACGGGCATGCATGTGAGCATAATGTCCGGCGTGGCACATAAGATACTTTTCGCCACACAAAAGGATTGTCGGGTATTAGAGTGTGATGTGAAGTGGATTAGACAGCAGCTTTAGCGCTTTCGGCAACTTCAAAGCTATTAAATACTACGAACGTATGTCTGCCTGTATGTGTGTGTATGTGAGTGTCGTGACTGTGGAAATTTTATGTGCATTACGGTTTATAAACTCTTCTCGCTCGCTTTTTAGATTTTGAGCGCACATTAGTGAGCGTCTTTGCATGCTTTGCACACCCGTGGGGTATGGCCCGCTGGTCCAGCTCAGCTTCGACCATAAAAAACGTCTGTGGCCGGTTGCTAAGTGACCAACTGTTGACTGGCGGTGTAGCGGTGGCGCTGGTGGCAAGTGTAAATTACAAAATGAGATATGAATTAAGCTAAGCACACAAATGGGATGATGTGGATGATGTGGTTGTCTGCTTGTCACCAGCAAAACACAATAATATTTTAGGAACCACTTTACGTAATTAGAGATTATGGAAAAGGCAGGTATAAGTAAAGCAATATGTTTGTGTTGGTAATGTTTTTGTTTTTTAATTAGTGAGTTTCTTATTTAAGTTCGCTTTAATAAAAACAAGATTTGCGCTTATTTTGTTGTATTTCTTTAAACATAATCCTTTTTTTTTAAAAGCAAGTGAAATTCAACACATGTTTTTGTTTTATGAATTAAAATGCTTTATGAAGCGTTACTAATAATAATATATCAATAATTTCGATAATTTTTAAAACAAATATATTGTTACTGATCACCTGTAAATAATTTTTCCTTCGGAGTAGGAACTATTTTAACAGATTTCAGTATTAGGTTGGCAATTTCAAAGATCTAGCAAGATTTCGCAAATCATTTTTCAATCTTCATATGACATGATTTAATTTTTTATACATTTTATATATTGGGTAGTCGAAAAAGTGTTTTCGTATTTCTAATCAAACTTTAACTTTTTTTTACATTTTTTCTAGTAAATAAATAAACAAATATATACAATTTTGGTCTACCACTTTTTGCCATTTTTCTGTTAGAGACATTATTCCATCAGTGTAAAACCAGAACTAAAACAAGCGAACAATTGTTGTGCTACACGAACTGATACATCATCGTCTACGTAAGCTTCACAAATTTCATTGGTGGCTTGCATTTCACTCTTTCCTTTTCTATACAAAAAATTCAATTTCTTCATTATTAACCTTTTTCAATTTTTTTTTTTTTTTGGTTAGATAGCGCTGAAAGTCTCAACTTTCCAACACTTTATGGTATGACACAATGTGATTGGTAGCACTGGAGACATACGACTCCAACGAAATCTACTGACAAAATACGAAAATACTTTTTCGACTACCTAATATAAATTGACGGAGCTGATTGTACTCAGTTCAATGAGCACCCACACTTTCGAACCCGGTTACCCAAAAAATTTTAAAGTAATAATTTCAAATTTTAGTAAGATTTTTAAACGGAAGTCTATTGAAATATGCGAAAACTAATTGTCTTTTAATAGGATATTAGGTGCCTTAAAAGATAGATATATGAAATTTGTTCCTCAAGCTTATTTTTTAAAACCTCAAATTTAATAAATCTAATGATAACCGTTACTGTAACCATTTTTTGACGAGGTTAGTTGAGCTAGCTAGACGCTATTGACTCTCAATTATTCTTTATAACGGGTGATTTTTTTGAGGTTAGGATTTTCATGCAGTAGTATTTGACAGATCACGTGGGATGTCAGACATGGTGTCAAAGAGAAAGATGCTCAGTATGCTTTGACATTTCATCATGAATAGACTTACTAACGAGCAACGCTTGCAAATCATTGAATTTTATTACCAAAATCAGTGTTCGGTTCGAAATGTGTTTCGCGTCCGTGTCCGATGAGCGATGAGGCTCATTTCTGGTTGAATGGCTACGTAAATAAGCAAAATTGCTGCATTTGGGGTGAAGAGCAACCAGAAGCCGTTCAAGAACTGCCCATGCATCCCGAAAAATGCACTGTTTGGTGTGGTTTGTACGCTGGTGGAATCATTGGACCGTATTTTTCAAAGATGCTGTTGGACGCAACGTTACGGTGAATGGCGATCGCTATCGTTCGATGCTAACAAACTTTTTGTTGCCAAAAATGGAAGAACTGAACTTGGTTGACATGTGGTTTCAACAAGATGGCGCTACATGCCACACAGCTCGCGATTCTATGGCCATTTTGAGGGAAAACTTCGGACAACAATTCATCTCAAGAAATGGACCCGTAAGTTGGCCACCAAGATCATGCGATTTAACGCCTTTAGACTATTTTTGTGGGGCTACGTCAAGTCTAAAGTCTACAGAAATAAGCCAGCAACTATTCCAGCTTTGGAAGACAACATTTCCGAAGAAATTCGGGCTATTCCGGCCGAAATGCTCGAAAAAGTTGCCCAAAATTGGACTTTCCGAATGGACCACCTAAGACGCAGCCGCGGTCAACATTTAAATGAAATTATCTTCAAAAAGTAAATGTCATGAACCAATCTAACGTTTCAAATAAAGAACCGATGAGATTTTGCAAATTTTTTGCGTTTTTTTTTTTAAAAAAGTTATCAAGCTCTTAAAAAATCACCCTTTACAAGACAATGAAAGATCGTTAAATTGATTGAATCGGTAATAGTATGCTCAGTACATTGGCATCAGGGAGACAAGCAGACTCTCGCATGCCTACAGAATGAAAATGTGGTAATATGAGGCCACTCAGTTGTATCCTCCCAGTTTCTAAAGTCAAACGTCGTATATTAATTAAAATGTTCGAATTCAGAAAGTTCCCATCACGCACATATTTTTGTAATTTTATTAAATGTTGTTGATTGGACGCCTACAACCCCTTAGCAACCAAAAATTAGCAGGAAACCGTCCCTACTTTAACATCACAGTCGCAAAAAACTGTAAAATAGTGTAATTGAAGTACAAAAAATCATCGTGAATATGTGTGCTTTCACTTTTGTATGGTGACAAATGCTGTAATTAATGTCAAAGTCCTTTTAAATCTGCCATACAAAAAATATATGTCAGATTTTAACAAATTTTTATTTATCCCCCTAAATATTTATGGAGATACACCAGAAATCTTTTTCTAGATTAAAGAAGGTAACTGTAGTTAACGGAACAAAATTTTGGAAAACTTTAACCAGTATAAAGCTGAAGAAACGGCGGATATGATCAGCGGATGTCTGCTTTATATAGAAATAACTTTACCAATAAATCCTTAGGGTAAGCTTGGACAGTTTTCAATTGAATTTTTTTCAAAATAATAAAAATCTAAAAATATGTACAAGTATATAAAATATAATAAGTAATTGCTTAGCATTAATATATTTTTTAATTGAATAAATTTGGCAAAGATAAATGCACTAAGTAAACATATAAATGGAGCCACCAACGCAAACCGCAACGCTGACACACACATACGCACACACATAACGGTGAAATGAATGTCAACAGTGAAAAGAACGCATATGTAAATATCACTACAACAACAACAACAAAATTGCACAAAATGAATTTATATGAAAAGCTAAAGCCACTAGAACAACAACAAACAAGCATACGCACACACACATATACAGAGCGAATAAATATGGAATTGTTTGTTGTTTTTGCTTTCATATTCGTGTTCATAAACAAAATGGAATTTTTTAAATAAAATTTCCATAATGCCAAGGCAATTTGAAGTGAGCGCAGAGGTATATGTGTGTGTGTGCGTGTACGGGCATGTAGAATGACGCAGTAGTGGTGAGTGGAATTCGCAGGCGCAAAGGACCCACTAACGCCAGGGCTAAAGCGAGTCGCAGCTGGGCGGAAACGGAAATGTAAACTTTTGCATACATTTGCATGTATTAAATTTGTTGGATCCACCAAGTTGCATGAATTAAAATCAACAAAAGTGTTTTCGAAATTAAAAACAAAAACAAAAGCAAACATAAATTTGTACACACACATAAATATACTGACAAACTACATACAAACAAGTACATTTAATATAATATAATTTTACATCCACACAAACACGCACATACACATGTGCATATTAGTGCGCTTGTGTCCGCGCTGTTGTTTGCATATGTTTGAGTGCTCGAAATGGCAAAGCACTCGCCAGCGTAACCACTTGGAAATGTGTAAACAAACACGCAGTCACGTCGCGTAAATAGGTAAATAAACACAAACAACAGCAACAATCAGCGTTGGCAGCGCCAGTGTCGTAGGCACTAACAGTGTGAGCGTCAGCTGGTTGACAACATAACAGTACTACGTTTGGTTTTTGCTTATTTTTGTTGTTTCCTAAGTTTTTTTGCCACTTCCACAGTGGGCGTGCCACACTGGGCGGCCACTTATCAAGCTACGGTGTAGATTTCTTGCTAGTACAGCAGCATTAGCACTTAACGGCTAAGTGTAAGTGGCTTTTGCGTGTAGAATCCTAATTACGATTTTGTTTTTGCCTCGCATTTACATTTACACTTGATGTTCTTACTCGCAATTTGTACGTTTGAGTGTGTGTGTGCGCTTGTGCATACTTCAAATATATTTATTTATGTTTCCGCCCATTTCTAGTTAATTTACACGCTTCATATTCGCTATGCAGCGACTTGTTGAAAAAATAAATTGTAGAAATTATTTTTCACGCACATACACACACACACACGCACCAATTGCAAATATTTTTTCACATTTTACTTCAACCGTGGTTTGTAATTAGTGGCAAGTGTTCGACGTTTGCGTGAAATCAGTAATTGCTGTATGAAGTTGTTTCGATGTAAATGAGCTAAAGCGCTTTTATTGTTTTTTAATCAGAGAAGAAATAAGTAGGAGTGATAATTACTTTCTTTCAGGCTTTTCTGCAGAAGAAAAATAAATGTTTTTTTTTTCGAAAACAAGAAAATTATTTATAGTCGGCTGCACTGCAGTTAGAATACCCTTCCCAAATATGTATGAAGGATTCTACCCAAAAACCCGATTTTGATCCTTCAGTTTGTATGGGAGCTATATGCTAAAGTGGTCTGAACTGAAAAAGTTTTTCGCTTACTTTTGAGAAAAATACATGCCAAATTTCGTAAAGATATCTTGACGAATAAAAAAGTTTTCCATATAAAAATTGTATTTTGATCGAATAGCCTGTATGGAAGCTATATGCTATAGCGGAGCGATCTAGAAAATTTCTTCACAGATTATATCGCTGCTTTGAATAATAATTTACGCCAAATTTCATAAAGATATTTTGTCAAATAAATCGGTTTTTTATACAAGGAATTGATTTTGATCGATCAATGAGCTAGGCGGCACTATAGCATATAGCCGATCAAACTAATTTCTTCTGGGATTGCACCGTTGCTTAAAACAGTAAAACATGCCAAATTTTGTGAGGATATCTTGTCAAAACATTTTAATGCGAACTCCTGAATTCGCTCATTCAGTTTGTATGACAACTACGTACATTCTTTAGCGGTTTAATATCACTGGTTCCAACAAATGAGAAGCTTTTTGCGGAGAAAAGGACGTGTGTAAAATTTCAGATCGATATCTAAAAAACTGAGAAACCAATTTGCATATTTATAAGGACCAAAAGTTCTGCACCCTAAAAAGCTTTATTTAAATCTACCGTTAACTCATCACTAATTCTCTTCAGCGTTAATTAATAAGTAACAAATTTATATTTTCTATTTTAATGAAGACATTCAAACTTAAAAAATACACTTTTAATCTAAAAAGCTGCACTCAGAGTTAATAAGCTTACGAAAAGTTTCTCTCTCTTATAGTTAACTACTATTTTTTTACAACAACTTTTAGTTAGGAAAAATATTTAAGTTTATTTATTTAAAATTTTAATAAAACATTTTATCATTATTTATTAAGGGTCGGTGAAGCTTTTGCCTTCGGCTGTTGCGGTTATCCAAACCATAAAAGTTTGATGACTGCTGAACCGTTAACAGCTGCAAACTTTACTTTTTACAGTTAGAACATTATATGCTCCTGTGTATGTACACAAATTTTGCAAACTATGAAAAGGTAAATAAACGACTTATGAAAATTTTTTTTATCTAAATATGTGTAGCTAGTATGCGCTTCTCTGCTCTTCAGTGGTTGCCAACAGCAATGTGCCAAAATATGCTTCCACTACGTGGTTGTTACCATTAGGGTTGCTAGTTCACTTGAATCACAACTAAATGATATCTGGCAATTATAAGGTTAATTTATAAAAATTAGAATAAAAGAAACATATTTCTTGGTTTACTTTAATACAAAACAATACAAAAAAAAATTAAATAAATTGAGTAAAAATAACAAAGAAAAACATTTATTTAAACTTTTTTTGAAGAAAAATACAATTTGATTTAAATCATAATTTTTATATATTTTAGTGTTACCAGTTATTTTAAAAAGAATACTTAGAAATATTTTGGTTTCTATAGCCGTTTTTAGCTTAAGATGCGTGACGCTTACTTCAAATTTGTGACAAATAGTGAAAACAAATCATATTACGGTTTTTGTTTACAAAAAGTATTCAAAGGTTGTCAATTAATTAAAAAATAAGCTTCAGAATGTACAAATTGCTTAATAAAACAATTTTTTTTTTTTAATTTTATTATTTTTAAATTTTTTAGAGCTGCCATTTCGGTTAAAAATAATATTTAGAAATATTTATTATGTTCTGTGTGTTGCCTACCATCTAAGGCAACTAAGAGTTTAAATATTATGCAAAACAGGATGATATTAACAGAGCATTAATATTAAAAAAATAATAATTTTAGGTTTGCCAAGAATATATAAATTAATTTTTTTTCTTTATATTTCGGATAAAGAACGGAAATTGGAAACATACTGCGAATCTGAAGTATAATAAAAATATAAATTTTTTTTAAAAAATAATGTTTTTTTCCGAAATTAAAAAATTCGAAAAAAGTTGAAACTTAATATAAATTTGTTTAACCAAAAATTATTAGTTTGTTTGCCAAAATGGATGTTAAAATCAAAAGATTACTAAAATCTTAAATTTTATAAAAAATTAATTTATTTTTTTTTTTCGTTAAACAATATTATTTTTTTCCGAAATTGAAAAAAATTGCATAATAAAATTTTACTTAATAACAATTTTTTGAATAACACAATACTATATTTTACGAACTTGAAAGACCATGTTTTTATTTTGAAAATATGAATTTAACACTCAAGTTAATTAAATATTAAAAAAATGAAATATTATTTTTTATGGAGTTGCCATATATTATTTTATTAATAAACTTCAACACAATTTTTTTTATTTTTAAAAATTTCTCTCACATTTTCAAGTTTTTTTAGAAAATTCTGATGCTCGGAAGAAATATTAGAATCGCAAAGTCAACCCAGCTGAGCTCCAATATAATAAATTAATGAGCAAAATTCCAACGGCAGACTACCACTACAGCCATAATTCCAATGCATGAGTGTGCAAACTACATACACTAAATTATCTATTATCAACTTATGTCCTTTTTGCTTATATGTACATGCATGACTGATTGTATTTTGCATGCTGCATGCTTTGTTGCTTTAATTATTCATGTTCGCTTATTTGTTGTGTAGTTTTTATGTGTCTCGCTAGACTAACACAAAATGCTAATTAAAACTTTTCAGCACCGCAAAAACTATGCGCCACAAATGAGAGCGCATAAAGTTGTTGGTAAACAAAATTTCGCCAAAGTTGAAACTAGAAAATGAATAAATATAAATTATAAAATATTTCAATTATTACATATTACGTTTCGCATGCATGCTAAGCGCTGTGGATGGCTAGAAACAAGACAGTCAATTCGACAGTCGACGCTCGCAACTTGTGCCACACATTAAGTGAATAATTGAAATGCGTAATTATCAACAATGGAATAAGCAGCGCAGCGTGAGGCGCGGCGAAATCAAGACAAGAACAAATAACACCATATGCTGCCGCTGTGGTGAAATACTACGACGCGATAATGGCTGCAAATGGCTTTGGTAATGAGACGACGGCTAGGCGCTGGCGAAGCCGCAGGCAACACGCCGTTACAGTGCGCTTATGGTGTGGCACAAATGCCGCTATGAGATAGAAAAAGCCATAATGCCTTAATGCCTACGGAGATACTTAGCTGTGATGGCACCTATGATGGCTGTAGATGGCTATAGGTGTATTATGTGTAATGGCATTAAAGGAATAAGAAAGTCAGTGCAGAGAGTGAGTGCACTGAGTGTTGCTCAGAAAATTGCAGTTATGAGAGTTATGGATAATTGCGGCATTTTTATGAAACTTAGCGTATGGTAAACCCACTAACGGCAATGTTACAACCATATTAAGCCACAAACACACGCACCAGCTCCATTGTCGCAGAAACCGCAGAAAGTTATTTGGTTGAAGATTTACATGCCGTTGTGTCGCAATTTGAGTAAAATCATTCAGAATCATGGCAACTGCAAACTCAGTCACATCCCCAGATTGCGACTTATAATACTAGTGTGAGTATCCAGCAAAAATTTACTCTCCTAGTCATACAGGCCTATTTAAATCTACTTATAAGTTACCAGATGCGGACTAGTTACATGTTAGCTGTGAACTAGTTACACGTTAGTGGTGGACTTGTTGCAACTTACTTACAAAAAGGTTACGCACTAATGACAAATAAGTTACAGACTGGTCACCATCTAGTTACGGACTAGTTTCAAGTAGCTATTTTTAGGCCAGTTTAGTTTATATAATATTATACAGTACTGTACACACAATTTATATTAAACAGTGGCGTATACATATCTAAAAGGTAATGCTTTAGAACAAATCTAAAACTGGTTACAGTTCAAGTTTCAATTCCAGTATTAACTAATTACTTATTAAAAGACACAGAATCTCTGTAAATGAAATATAAAGATCAATTATGACTCTACAGACTAATAATAAACTAGTTACATACCAGTTTCGAAATATTTTGTTCAAAACAAACAGTTACTAGCAGTTTTCTACAGTATATAAGCCAAATAAAGTAGTGAATAAGTTCAATATATTTCTCGTAATTCAGATAATTTTATTGAGTAATATATAACCAAACTAACCAAAAGGGTTCATTAGTCTACGAGAACTCAAGATTACATATCCTAACATTCATATTTTCAGTTACTGACAATAAATAATAACACTCCATACCGTTATCTCTAACATCTCCAAACTAAGCAAAGCAGAACCAATTTGGTGCCAGTAATTTCGCTAACAGCCTCATCCAGCCATTTCTAATGCTGCCGACTGGGACTTATTAATTCCCCATATAGTAGTCGAACAGCTGTATGACAGTCATACAACCGCAATACAGTTGTGTGTCTCAACATTTTCCATTCAATTAGTTGGAATTGACGAGCCACAAATGTTCAGGCTCATATGTGCCCTTGTGTGATTACGATTCGGTGAACAAATCTCTCTTTGTAAGGATACAATGTTTTGGTGAGTTCAAAAGTTGTGTGGCAATTTGGGGTATTCTCAGTGGACAAGCGCTAGACTTAGACCGTAGCGTGAGGCAGACAAGTTTGTATCATTGGAAGGCTTTAAAGTGTAGGATGATGGTGGGGTATCGCAGACATACTTTAGTTCGAATGTTTAGTAGAAGGGGTCATATAGCAGAGTTTACACTAAAGAGTTGAAAACTCATAATTTTATTTAAAATCTAAGCTAAATTTCTAAAACATTACGTAAAACAGAAATTAAACTTAATAATTTTACTCTTTCCTTTGAGTGAATAAATTTATTCAGCGGAAGAGCCGCTTTACCGAATCAAACTTTAAGCCGGATTCACACTCGTTCGAATACCTTCTGGTAATAATTATAGCATTTCAAGCTTTTTGTGTGTTGATTTGTTACTGTTAGGCATCGAGCAGAGGTTTTTTATTGGCATTTTCTTGCTTAAGTAGTTGGCCTCTACAGCCACTGGCCTTAAAAGCTAAGCCTTCAAACCAACGTTATCCTCCTTTTTAATATTACGGAAACTTCTCATGGGCTTTGTGGGTATTTTCATGCAATCTAATAAATAATTTGTATATAAGACAATCATTCGAACTAAAAATCAAAATGTTAAACTTAAGAAGACCCTGGACAGCGTATGAGAGTTCCATGGGATTGAATACCTTGTTTTGTTACCATTAGTATTGGGAGTACAGAAGAATAATTCCCCATAAAATACCATTAGTATTACATTTTACTCACATTTGGACACACTAAGTGAAAACTGTTAATTCAACTTATAACCTTATTATTTTTCCGATCGTATTCGAAACAACGGCATTACATTGACACAAGTCGCTTGTTGCTTGTTACAACAGTATCTAGTATTTCTCAATTTATTATGCATGAAGCCAACGTATCCTTCTGCAATATCGCCAGCTCTCAAACACAAATGCACCCACATGCACACACACACACAGATAACTATAATAATCTGCATTCCAGCTATTCTGAATTGTATACGCTTGCAGTTGTTAGCTTGTATGGAAATTTACGACTCAAATGTCGTGTAAAAGTGCGCTGGTGGAATTTGCATAAGTGAAGCACAAACTCACACATACACACACACATATGCGCCGCTGCAAGACTGAGTAGCAAGCGTGTGTAATAAAATATCTTATGTATGTGTATGGAGATGTGCGTATTGACAGCGCTCACAGTGGAGTCGTAAAGCTTACTTAGTGTACGCTACAACAAAGCGTTAGCAACGCACACACACACATATGCGGCGTATCACATGTAACCTTTTGAAGTTTGACTTAAGTCAGTGGCCAAGCCGTTCTTGCTTGTCTTTGCATATATATTGACATACATTTTTGTTGTTGCTCGCAAAGAAAATGCTCGTATGCATTTGGAATTGCATTACCACGAACGCAGCTTACACTCACACACACACACTGAGCTTGCCAACCGCTGTCAGCTGGGGGTGTATTGTAATTGCGCTTGAGCATGCAATGTGCATGAAGGCACCTACACACACACACATGTCTATTCATGTGTGTGTGTTTATGCGTTTCATAGTTCCTTGCAAATTTCTTAGCGACGCCAGCAGAAGTTTCTAGTCTCAGCTAACCAGCATTGCTTCACTTCCTTCCCTCACTACCACCCGCCGCTCGGCATGCGCCGCGTATTTATCTTAGCACCTGTAAAGCTTAAGGTTAGTTGCATTGTATTATACTTTTAGTTTTAACACGAAAGTTTCCGCTTTCAACTTAAACTTGAGTGCCGGTTCACAATGATTGCTGGTTGCTGGTTGCTGGTGTACTCGCATTTTCCTTTTTTCCTCTCTCTTTGCTTTACTTCATCATGTGCGCTCGCCTTCCATGCCTAACGTGTAATGCTCGCCTTCGCTGTTGTTGTTCTTGTGTTTTTTGTTGTTGCACTGCGCAGCTCTCGAGTGTAAGCTTTAACATGCCTTCTTAGCTACTTTGAGTGCGAAAGTTCTGTGACGGCTTCTGCTGATGTTGCTTGCTCGGTGCTAAGCAACTATTTCAAGGATAACTTATATCCTTGCGGTAAGTAGTTGTTGTGTTTTCTTTTTTTTTAGGGTTTTGCTTTGTTTGCTTTTAAGCACTAGGCTGACGCTGACTTGTAAAGTCTTTTGTGCAAAAGCTGTGCCATTACCACTGGTACTTGTGGCGCAGAGGTAGCGCAATGGCGCAAGGATTAGCATGCCACAAACGGATTGTATGGCACTCAGCAACGTGCATATGCACCTTCAACAAGATTAAGTAAACAATAAAATGCAAAATATATAACCTCAATTTGTTTGACAAATTTTTGAACGAAAGAAATTGTGGTGCATGAGTAATGTAGTTTTATCCTGAAGAGTGGAAAACATTTTCAGATTCGCGAATCTTTGAAAAAAATAAATTGATTCATTATACATTTTGTTTTTTAATATTTTCTCTAAATCTGCTACTCCAATGTGTGATTATTAACAATAAAAGAACTCAAATTTATTTATAATTTTATTTCAAAGGCTTTTTATATTTCAAATACTTCCAAAATACAAAAGCAGTTCAAAAGTTTTGGCATTTTTAATATAAACAGATTTATTCCGGTTTTTTATATGGGAGACTTTGAGTGCTCACTCACACCATTTTAATCAAAGCTCAAACCTTTTCTTTGACTTATTACTTTTTTGTCTGTATATAGATTTTCCTTTTAGCCAATGAAATCGATAGATTACTTTTTCGCTTGACTTCGGTTAGTTTAGGCAAATAAGTCCTTTTATTGTGACCACGAATTATGCCACTTGGAGAGCTAGGGATAACTGTCCGTTGTGATGAACAGAACTCTTAATCATGGATCAAAACGACAGTTCCGTCTCAATAAAACGCCACAAGTTTATTAAGCCGGCTTATATCAATTCCAGGGTTCTACGGCATCTTTAGCTTCATCGCGTGAATGCCGATTGGACATTGTCGTGTTACAACTCCTAGCATTGCGGCGATGTGAACCTTGCTAAGACCTAACAGTAGGTCACGTTCTATTTCGGGCCTGAAAGTGAAGCGCTTAGACCCAGGAACCAAATGCATGAAAGCAAGGTATTTACTTGCCTTAGCGTACATCTACTTCAAAACGTAAACGAAAAGTATGGAATTTGCATTCATTGGAGTTAGCAGAGTTTGACAAGGAATGTGAGGAATGTTTAATGGAGTTTTAATTAAGATTATGCTTTTCGTTAAAAAAATGTAGCTTACTTTAAAACAACTTTAATTGGTAACCAATTTTATTATATTTTTTTGGATATTGCAAAAAAATGGCACTATATTATCTTCAAAAGTTATTGTTTTATCGAAATTAAACGATTAAACAGACCATACATTGATTTTTATGTCACTTATAGGAAGGTTCTTCAACACCTAAGTTAAGGCTACTCAACTGGCCTCGATATCCCAATAAACAACATCTTTCAAGTTGGGTTTTGATTAAGGAAATAGAAAGTAGTCAAATGATGGTAGATCAAGTGAGAACCGAGTGTGGTTTATAAGAAAAATCCATTTTTTAAATCAAAAATTCGTACCCTTTTTTGGTATTTTTTGGTCACATGTAAACTTGAGTACGACTCATACAATCATCACCATAAACCTTTATCGTTAATTTATATTAGGTTAGGTTAGGCGCTGAAAGCGCGTAGTTCCAGTTTTATTCGTCGCATCGGGTCATGCTATACCTTTTTGGAAAGCTCATTTCACGCGCTAACACGATCAAGATTGTCGTTTCTTTTAAGTCGTTCGTGAGTTATGGCGTCGCAAACATGGAGCAAAATAAAGAGAAAATACGGCATATTTTACAGTACTACTACAATAAAGGCAAAAATGCATCTCAAGCCGCCAATAAAATTTTTACAGTTTACGGACCCGATACAGTTTCCATACAGTTTTCGTTCTGGTGTAGAGGTGGTCGAAGATGCGCCACGCTCCGGAAGGCCTGTCGTCGAAAATTGCGATAAAATCGCTGAATTGGTCGAAAGAGACCGGCATAGTAGCAGCCGTAGCATCGGTCAAGAGCTGGGCATGAGTCATGAAACCGTTATACACCATTTCAATAAATTCAATAAATCATTCAATAAAAATACCGTAAGACTTTTTTGACAACCTAATATATCCCATCTCAGCGATTTTTATACTCTGGACAGAGTATATTAAGTCTGTCACGATACAAAAACTGTCCAAAAATAAGCGTCGGCGACTCTATAAAAGTATATCGTCATACAGGGGAAAAATCGAAACACGTATATATAATGGAACATATGTGACACAAAACTCGAATATTGGTTAAAACTAGGTTATATCTGATAGCAGAACCTTAAAATGTTCGACATATGTACTTATATGTAAGCAATTTGAAGTAGTGGATCGTAGTCAATCAAACCATCAATTTAGAAATTTTTGAACATACGTTATTTTGCATTTTAGGTGACGCCATGCAGATCATTCCATCAAAAATTTGCATTCACATTTTTTTGAGTCGAAAAAATAAGCACGTGCTTTCTTTTTTTAATTCAATATAAAAAATTTTAGAGTCATGTATTTTGAAGATTTCAAAGTTCGAAAAAAGTACCTTTAAACATTTGCGTATACGAAGAATAGTATTTCATAATAAAAGAAATTACATGACCTAGTATTTATACGTTTCTCAGCTTTATCATTAGTTCAATGTATATATTTAATTGCCTCTTTTACAAGCGGAGACCACATATTTATAAGCAAATAATTTTAGTTTTCACATATTTTTGTTCCATTTTTTATTACTGAGAAATGTTCATCAGATCCTTTAGTTATTAATTTGTTAAGTTAAATGCCACATAAAGACACCGATCAATTCGAGTATTTGTATGAAAAGTTTTTTTTTTGACGAAATATCTTCACTAAATTTGTCACGGATTATTGCTGAATGGATTCTATTGTCAAACATTTTGCTCAGGTCAGGTCAGGCCATTCAAATTGGCCGATCAAAATCCAGAAAATATCGTTTTGTACCCTTTTATGGCAAAATATATGCATCTGCGGAAGGTATCGGTACAGCTATTTTTTTTTTCAAGTTTTATACAAATCTTTATGTTTGCTCTTTGCAAAAATTGAAAAACTGCCCACTTTCTTCTTTACTGAAAATATTGTTTATAATAGTTTAACATCTGTTAATGTATATTTCTGTTACTGTAAAATTTCAATAGATAGTACTGTAAGCTGTATGATTTAATATAAAGTAGTGTTAGCTTTGGAACACACCTTTTATATAAAACATCTAACAAGTAAAACTTATTACTTTTATACACATTAAGGCAGCTTTTTATAATATTTCTTCTGTTGGCTGTTGAATACCTATTTCAATTTCTATGATACCTCCAAGTTCTCTTTACTAAGAAAATATATATGATCTGCATATAAACTGCAAATATTATTCACACAGAGCCACCAAATATAGTCATAAGTAGAATGTTTACAGCGCATACGTTTATATGCATACTCAGTAATTAAAGTCGCAACAATAACTTCCACATCTCCCTTTATTCCATTTTCCAACGTTTTCTCATTCTCGCCCCCACCTCCTCTACTTCCTTTTCATGCTCTCTCGCTTGCTAATGCTCTCCCTGTTGCTACAGCTGCG
Organism: Bactrocera zonata; assembly: GCA_037783105.1. Taxonomy (NCBI): domain Eukaryota; kingdom Metazoa; phylum Arthropoda; class Insecta; order Diptera; family Tephritidae; genus Bactrocera; species Bactrocera zonata. Next base: position 372,337 of record JBAWJQ010004182.1, on the reverse strand, counting down.
AGCCTTCTTACAAATGCGAAAATTATCTTTTAATTGACTGGCAAATATTTAATAAGAAAATATCAAATTGCGACACACACACATTAACACAGCTGAACTGAATTAGAATTTCCGGGCTGACATACCCTAATCATAGACGCTCGCGCTCTAAATTCAGCAGCATGACGTTGCAGCCTGATGTTGCCGACAACTTTGGAATTAACATATTTACATTTTATTGCGTCAATTTACGCTGAAACAAATGTTAATTTTCGCAAATTCTGCGGTGTGGCGAAGCATAAGAGATTCATGTGAATTTCGGTGTGTGCGCGAAGAAAATTTTCGGTGGCAGCTGGCTCCGTATGTGTGTAGGTGTGTGTGATTTTGTTTGCGCTCATGAATAGCTTTAAGAGTGTATGTGTGTGTGTGCGTGATTCTCCAAATTATTTTAGCATAATTGCGTGTGCATCTGTGATCACATGACATACATATGCAATTTTATGGCTCGCAAAAACACGCGCTCACACCCTCATGCAAACACTTGCAGCGCCGTCATGCTTATTTGCATTGAACAGCTAAATTTCACGTACTTTACACAACTTTGCTATTTGCAAATGTTTATCAGCGCACTTGGCTGTAAGTTCAAACAACAACAACAATGGCGTAAACATCCAGCGGCATTGATGTTTTGAGTAGCACTTATTTGCAATGTTCACACTTCATAACAATAACAAGACAGCTTCCGGTTGAGTTTGAAGTTGCCTGCGAAAAGTTGTCTCACACGCACACACACACACATACACACACAGATCAGTAAAATATAGTTTCAAAGCAAACAAGTAGCGATTACACATAATAGAAACAAAATTTTTCGTTTGTATCGCTGCTTGCTTTCCACTCTTCCCTCTCGCTGATGTAATTATCAACTAATTAAATCGTTTATATATTAATTTATGCTGTTTGTTATAATTTTATAAGCCATTTTCAACATGCTTCTAAGCACGTGCTAACGCCAACATCATTATCAGACTTCATAGCGCTGTGTGATTAATGGAGTAGAGTATGCTTCAAGGCGCCTGGGCGTATACGTGACTTGAAGGCAGAAGCTTTTGCAGCTGCTATTGGCTGCGTCGCAGTTTGTGCGTTATATTTGAGAAAGTTGCATATTTATTTGTTGTAAATTTGCCAAGCTTTTAATGAATATGATAAGACTGTTGCTGGTATAAGAAGTACTACAGATGAAGTCTGGCTTCTAAATTTTATGTAAAAGTGGTATGTAATTTAGAGGATTTGTTCAAATACTAGTAAGAATTTAAATCGATTTATTTACGAAATAGAAGTTTGATTATCATTTTCTAAGTGTTTTTGAAGTTTAGTAACCTTAGTTTTGTGTATTTAGTTCCCATAAAGTAATGCTCAAGAAGTAAGACCGTTCGTGTGTCCATTTGTATATACATATGTGAACCGGTCGCTCAATTTTTGAGATATTCGACTATGAAATTTCCTTCCCAAGAATCTACATTACGGTAGTGTATAATTAAACGATGGGCATGGCACAATGTGTCGGATTTTAATTTATAGTCAGAGAGAATCCTTTCCTACAGATTGGTTCAATTGGTTCAATATTTTCCTCAGCCCCTATACACTTAATATAAAGATTTTTGAACTTCCGGGTGACTTTGCACCGCACATATCGGCCAATATGTGAGTTACATTAATTGAAAGAGTGCATTTTTCTTGAAACGATATGTAAAATCAGGTGAAAACTTGCCCAAGACCCCATATAACCTTATGAACCGGATGCTACTTCCTTGGCTTTAATACTTGCAAGTTGCAGGAGTAAGAAATGTTCGATTATATGCGAACTTAGCTCTTCCTTTTTTGTTAAAGTAATAGTCTCGTTTGTGAACGCATTAATTTGACTTCAAACTGAATGTCTAATAAATTATTTGGTCTGCTCTTTTGTAACACTTCTCTCCAAAAAGAGTTTTTCGTCATTTTTTTCCTACAGGCGCCTTAATGTAGGCAAAGTTGTAGCACTTTTTCTTTTTCTAAGATTTTAGAATTTTTCAACAGCAATTTTTTCTGCGCTTAAGCACATTCTTTAAGTAAATAGTTGGATTTGTTTCCAAATTTTTCTTCTGTGACGTCATAATTGGTATTATAGCATTGTTAGTTTTTCACTGCAAAACTCTGGAGAAAAGTATGGTTGCCAGATATGCCACTTTCTAAAATTTTATTGGATTATGGTCAAGACGCAGTACTTTAAATAAATTATATTTTCTTACAAAACCAGCTTAAAACACACCCCGAAAAGTTCAGCCACAACGCCTGTTGCCTTACTATACTATTACGAAATCGGATGGACTACATTTGACAGACACTCCTCTTTCTTGCACTCAACATTGTACAATATTTCGAAATTATATTTATGGTTCATCCAGCATTGCACTAATTACGGCGCACAAAATCCTTGACTCTGCTGTTTTCGCACACAAATTACCTCATGTCACTTACAATTTCACATTCTAATTTGAACAACTCCCGCAATATTGACTAATCCACGACAACAATTACCAACACGTGCACATATGCGCGGGTTCCTATTTACGTACTGCCGTCATTAAGTTTTCAGATTTATTTCAAGCCATTGTTCGAAATTAAACAGATTCCAGCACGTGCCAAAAGTGTCAGTGTCGGTTGGCAAGGCCGATTGCATGTGTGTGTGCGATCATGTAATTTTTACCGACAAATTGATATTGATTGATTTCTTTGCATGAATAATTAATGCAACATAAGGTAACAACCACAAACATACACAGGTCGGGCAGCAGTAAATCACTTTAAATGGGAAAGTTGTTAGACGAGATTTCATACGGAGCGAAGCCTAAAAGTGAACTCTGGTAGCATAAAGTTTAGGGCTATGAATAGCTGAGCAAGCGCTGCAGACAAACTTGAGTTCGGCAACTTGAAACATTTTAGGAAGCAACTTTTATTTGTTGTTATTGTATTATATTTGGAAACACAAATCACAGTAGCTATTGATTTTGAAAAATGATTTCCCAAAACTTTTCTATCATTTGCCAACACATGAGTGCAACTACCACAAAAAAGAATTATTTTAAATTACCGAGCAAATCAAAAGCCAGCTTTCGACTTAACCGTCAGCGCAGGTAGCATGCACCACTACAAGTGCCAGCATTTGTCAATATGTCATCGAGTTGATCAACCACTCGAAGTGAAATTAACTTATAAAGTCAGTTAGACAGTCAGTAAGCCAATCAGCAGCTATTTTCGAATGATTGTCACCGTTAATTGCGGAAATTCTTGTGTCACTCAAGAGTAGTGTGCGCACACGCTTGCACAATTCCGACAAATTCAACGGAATTATTGCAACGGCAACCAAAGTGAGTTGGTGTACGTGTGTGTGTGCTTGTGCTTGTGCTTGTGCCAGTGGTTGAGTGCGCTTGCTGACAGCAACGTTTCTAGCTGCCTCAACTGTCGCAATGTTTACTCAAGCGCTGTCACCGCGGGGTCTCTTAACAAGCTTTCTCGAATTTTATTTTACCTTTTTCCTTAAAGTTTACATTTACTACTATTTACCTCTTTATGTGCGCATGTGCGCCCACACATGCACAAATGCTCACAAATAAGCTTACTGTAAGTGCATTTGCGTAAATATTTATTCAGTGTGCACTGAAATATTTTATGAAATTTAATGAGAATGCAAACGAGAAAAACATTTGAGAATTGCTTGAGAGTCGGCAATCTAGGTTAGGTAGAGAGAATGTAGGTAAATAATGTTGGAAAAATTCACCGAAAAGTTCAGGTCAGCAGTACACTAAACAATTTATTGGAAATTCGACACAGAGATTTACTTTTCATTATGCTAGAAATCTATGTCCAGTTAGACGGCGAAGGCTTAATCACATTTTAAGAATCAATATTCAGAATTCGTGAAAGCAATTTTATGTAAAGGAATTTTTTAATTTTATACAAAAAAAAACCATAAATGAGCTCAACATGTGGGAAGCTTCTGAGTGTACTCTCCTTGTCAAGAAAGTATCGGGAGTTCTTCATTTAAATCTGCCTGCTTATTTGAAAGAAAGATAAACTTCTTTTCTAGGATGGTACAACTGTCCTTAATTGTGATGCCAAAAGCGCGATCAGTCAGTCAGTCAGACGACCTCAATAGTGGTTGTCGAACTTTACAATGACTGAAAATATTGATTAACGTATTTTTGTTTCGACCGAATTTACCGATACATTGAAAATGTTGCAGAAGGCTTTTGGTGAATCTGGTCAAGGTCGGGAGACCGTCGAAGACGTGCCTTGTTCTGGACGGCCTTCAACGACTAAGATCGATGATAACGTTGAAAAAGTGGAGGAAATTGTTGCCGAAAATAACCACGTAGGCTTGAGAGATATTGCCTATAAATTGGAGACGTCACACAAGAGCGCACGTACAATTAAGTATATATGAAAAATTGAGCAAGAAACGCGTTGTGGCAGGACTTGTTCCAATAGAGCTGAATTTCCTTCAAAAAAGGTATCGACAGCAGGTAGCTGCAGACATGCTGGATCGAGCCAATTCGGATCCCACCTTCCTGGAACGCATAATTACTGGTGACGAGACAGAGGTCTACGAATATGATACACTTACGAATCAGCAATCATCCGAATGGCGGCCCAAAAGCGCGCTAAAGCCGGTCAAAAGAGAAGGTAATACTCATTGCTTTCTTAGATATTCGTGGTGTCGTCTATTATGAATACGATCCAACTGATCCAACCGTCAGCAAAGTGTATTATCTTGGTGTTATGCGGAGGATTCTTTATCATGATAATGCACCATCTCACAAAACCATCATTGTGAATGAATTTTTGGCCAGAAACTCAACAAATATCATTGAACTAGCACCGTATTCACCTAATATGGCCACCTGTGATTTCTTTTTATTCTCCACACTGAAATATCCACTTCGGGGAACACGCTTCGACTCAATTGAAGATTTTAACATCCTTTTTGGTATAATTTTTTTAAATCAAATTTGAAAACAAAAATGTAAAGTTATGTATATTTAAAGAGTTATTAAAAAAATTTTGCCTTATTTTTCTTAGTACAAGTGCCTTTATAATATAGGCTGAAATAACCCCTTAAACGATGTTACACATACTACTTATATTTTGTACAATGTTTAGCATGCGTAATTAAACTAGCAATCAATAAGTAAAAGCAGTTCTAATCAACTTCTTCTTAAAGTCTTGGAAAATTAAAAGCTCTGTAATCGACTAGCGGGTAAAATGGCGAAAACTGCTTGGCGCCTAAAAATATACCTCCGAAAATGACATATTACTGCTTTTTATCTGCAGTGTACTAACGAACCTCTGTCCCTTATCCACACAACCTCGTCGACTTGCACACAAACACCTCGCTGTTGCTTGTACGACTTAATTTACAGCAAACATAACGAGCGCCAATATGTGGCAAAACTACCAGCAACGCAAACATACACAGTCAGGGTAGAGGCGCAAAGAAGTCGGCACCGTAATCCCTGTAAGAATCGTACCAATTGCCAACAATATGTGATAGACAATATGCGCGCAGGGACGCGCAGTGGGGAACGCAAGCAACAGTTTACATTGTAGTTGTTGTTTGTATTGTTTTTTGCGCTTTCTACAACACTAAGCAATGACACATTTGTCAGCAGGTAAATATTTCATGACGAATTGGCGGTGGAAGTGAAATCAGAAAAAGAGCAAATGGAACCGGATATTGCAGATCTGCGCTCCGCATGTATATGTGTGTGAGTCAGTGTATGCTGCAAAGGCATAGACTAGAAAGCAGATCGAATTCCGCAAAAGTGGAACTGGTACAAATTGTATTTGTTTTCTCACTTTTTTTTTCTTTTGCGAAAATAGGTGATGCCGCAAGCGCCAGCAGGAGCATTTCGCCATGCACCAACACATGCTCACATACACATTTATGCGATCCAGCTAACGCATATCAGCGGAAGCAACTCATTGATGGTGACAAGGAATAATATCGCACACGGAAATGCGCCACTAACACCAACAATGAAAAATACGTTAACAGCGACAGCAACACCGCACAAAGTGCTCTGGTGTTGAATGCCACAGCTGGCAGCTGAAATGAAAAATTGTCGGAAAACATAGTCACACGGAACAAAACACGACACTGGCATGCCATTTAATGTGTGTGTTTGCAATTGTGTGTATGTGTGTGTGTACACTTGCGTTGAGTAAGAAAATTATATATGACTGCGAAGTTGCTGCTGATTGCTGACTGCCTGCTCAGTAGCTGCTACCTCGCCAAACAGCAGGTTGGTTATGTTCAGATAAGGCTGCGCACCATATATACACACACACACACAGATAAACAAATACAGCGAACGCTGGCAATGGCGCGCAGTTTCTATAAGAAATAACCACGAAGCCGACCACCCGATGGCGCTGATCACAAAAACCAACATAAATTCCAGATGACATGACAGTTGAAATTTGTAGGTAAAACAAGCTAACAACGCACAGCGGCACACGGGCGGAGTGCGAGAGGAAAGCGAAAGGAAAACAGCGAAAGAATTGGCTGTGGGGTAAAAATAGCGATTTAGTATAAAGGCAAATAACAAAGTGGAGAATCAACAATGAAAAACTGCCAACGCGCACGAAAGGTGGCAACGAAGGGCGCGCGCCACAACGCCAGCGCTCAGTAAGGAAGGGGTAGCAAGCACATCGAAGCCGCAACAATTGCCACCGCAGTTGCAGTGCACTTGCGCATGAGTAGTGCGGAGGGTCGAAGAAAAAGTTTGCTTTGAAAATAATTGTTGGCACGCCATTCGCCACACGATTCAACGCGCCAACACCAGACGTGCGGGCAACGAAGGCAACCGAGAGCGCAAAGGGGATGTAGTCCTCGACGTCAACAGTGTGGAGACAGTCTATGAGTATCACCGACACCGTCGCAGCAGCAGCTTGTAAGTGTGTGGCTGGCAAATAACAGGTGGCAGCTGGCCATGGGTGCTCGGGTGTCTGGGCCACCTACCCCTGTGGCGGCGGCGCCCAAGTGGTAAATAGCGCACGGTGGCCACTGTGTTTGCACTTTGCGGCAAGTGGAGTAAACAATTAGGTAGTGGCGCAACCGGCGGCTGTCCGTTGCTTGCCGTGGCAGTGTGGCGGAGTGAGGTTGCGCGGGTTTGTCTTTGCCGCGCAAACTTTAAAATTGTCACCTTCCTGCTGACATAGCTGCGCTGTGCGCTTATCAGTAGGTCGCCGGTCGCCGGTTGCTGGGCAAATATCCATAGTTGGCGCTTTGATTATACTCCGATGTGTGTGTGCGCTGTTTGTTGCAATTTGTTGTTCATTTATTCTACACCTGTTGTTTCACCTTTCTTTGGACGCTGTCCTTAGTGTTCTAAATTCATTATATTAATTTTTCTAAGCATGTCATAAGTACCTGCGGAAAACACCGCTAATAAATTACGGTGTGTTGGTGTGGCAATATGCTCAAGCTGAAGGCCGTTAAATTAGTTAACCTGGGGCATGGCGCGCAAGTGGAATTTTAGTGCTCCACCGGCACCTAATCAGCTGACACCAGAGGTGCTCTGTCAATTTGGACGTTTGTTTGGGACCTACGGGTATAACGTACAGAGCTGGCTGTTGTGTCATCTACGCAAATTGCGAACAAAAATGTGGAAAGAGAAGTAGACAAAGCATGTCAGTTGTTCTTTATTTTGTTTTTGCAAAACCTTTCCAAACAATGACTTCGCTCCATTAGTCTTGCCTGAAAAGCAAGTCCCACTTGATGGAGCAGCCCTTTGGTTGAACTACAAACTCGAGTTTTAGATTTAATTTTACTTTTGTAATGTTTCAGAAATCTTCAGTTGGTTTTGGAGTTTATTGCACACACTCTTTATACACGGTAGAGTGTCTCAGTGAAGAGAATTTTTTAAACTCTCGACAAAGTTTTTGCAATACCATGTTAGATCTTCAGAAACGGTAAAAAAGAAGTGTATAAGTTAAGTTAAAAAAAAGTATGCAATACTGCAGATTGTTAGAAATAGTTTTTAGGAGACTCAAAATTATTGAAATATACATGTATAACTTTAAACTGTCTCATAGATGCTAGAGATTAGATATTATAATTTAGAACTAACAAATAGTGGTAGCTTAGAGACCATTCTAAATAAATATCGCCTGATTAACTGGATTGCATAGTTCATTATATTAGAGTTCGAAAAATACGCCCTAAAGCATCTGATCAAATTTGACCCGGACTAGAAAATTTTTCTCTTAATTATAAAAAAACGAAAAATAAATTTGCTTAAATTTTGTGTTTTCGAAGGAATCACGGCTATGAAATCGTTAAAAATAGTTCAGAAGAATTCAGTGAAAAAAATCCCTATTTAAATCTTTTAATAAAGAGCCACTTGGCAAAATAACTGAGAACTTTATATTCACAAATACGTCATTACTAGTGACGAGATGTGTATTTAAGGAAGTAACTTGAAAATTTCTAAGAATCTCATGAATAGCGCTGGGAAAATGAGCTGTAACCGAAAAAACCAAAAAAGCTAGTCAGAAAGGCGCTGAAGGTCATCCAAGCCGAGGCTATTGTAGATGTATAAAAAATTAAATTAAGCGTTCGCATGCTCGTATAGACTATTTCAAAGGTAATAATAGTGCTTTACTACAATCCATGGAAATATTATTTTATTGTCAGTCCGGGTCAAATCTGATCAGACGGTTTTCGCTTTGTGAATGTTGCCAGAACATAACCCTACTGAAATTAAGGCAATTCATCGAAATAGAACTCCGTGTTTAATGAGCGTAAGTCACAGAAGCCTTTGTCGCGACCCCAAAGAAAATCTTTTTCTGAAGCTTAAATAGCCAAACAAAAGTAAGCTCAAGACATTCACGCACTTATGTAACAAGCAGGGCACTCATTGGCAACTTTCAACTTGCAACACCTTTACTTTTGAATAACTCCATCAACACCTTTTGTGAGCGAGCGTATTTTGTAAGCTGCAAATTGCATGCCTTCCACCTCCGGACACAGAACACACAGCGCACAAAGCGAAAATGACGCGAATGAGAAAAATTACTCAACGGTATTATGTAAAATAAGAAAGAAATGAAATAGGTAGGTGCAAAATGAATGCAAAGTCCTTGCACAACTGCAACAGTCGTCGGAAGATTGCGCAGCGTCACAGCCGCCACTGACAGACGTAAGCGCGCTGAAGCCACATTACGATATAGCGAGTTGAAAAGAAGAAAAGTTTCAAAAGAAATACTTAGGTGGCATAGAAACTCGATTTGTGGTCTACAGAGGCAACATTTGTTGCTGACAATTCCTTTCCTGACACTAAAGCCGCAGCGCTTCTTACGCGCCGCACCGCGCCTGGTTTCTTCTGCTACTGTTGGTAGATGTGTGTGTGTGCGTGTGAGTGTGGCAACGCGCTGACTTGTCACTGATACCCAACTCGGTGTGGCAGCGATTGCGGCGGTGAGTTTTCTATGCATTTTTGTTTTTGCTTTGCTTGCAAACAACATTTCTAAAGGTAAACAACAATTTGTTGCAGCCACAAAGCCGGCGAAAGACTAACAAGGAGTGACAGCAACGTGAGTGGCAGCAGAAACCGCACCAACAATAAAACGAGCAAGTTTGTGGAAGACGTGCATAATCGTTGCAGCAAGAAAATCACCGCCATTCGGTAGCAGGAGGCAAGTGCGCAACACGAGCAGTCTGTGTCTGAGTGTGTGTGTGGGTGTTAGTACGAGGCAAGTGCTCAACAATTGCAAGTATCAAGTGATATTTGGCTGTGTTTTTGGAAATGAAATCCAATTTGACTTTTTTCGTGTATTTTTTGCAGTTCTGCCATTGCTTTCGTCTCAACAAAAATTATCGCTCGACGATTTGTGCATCATCTTTGTCGCTGCAGCAATTTGTGTGCTAAAAACGACAATGTATGGTTGCGTTGCTTGCCAGTGTTGCCACAAAATACTAGCAATTACCCACTTTTATTTTATCACCTTCTCCCTTTTGGTTCCCCATTTGGTACTATAAGTTTTAGACGCGCAATCACATCCCCGCGCGTCTGGTGCCGGTCACACGACGTCGTTGTTTGCCTGCAATGGTGTGTGTGCGTGCGGCGTTGCTGTTGTAACTTTTTAGTATGCAAAACTTTTTCGATTTAAAATTTTCTGTGCACCCTATCATCGTCACCAGCGTCATCGCGTGCCAACAATGGCAGTGTTGAACTTTTCTATTTGACTAGAAAGGAAATCATTTTAGTTTTCTTCTTGCAGCTTAGCACCGTTATCATTTCGTGTAATATTTTTATTGTTGTTAGTTGGTAATAAACACAATTGGGAAATGTCATAAAATGCTATTTCATTGCAGTTAAAGGTGTAAGTGTCAAAAGCGGGTGGCAGAATAAAGGAAATCCCTACCTATTTGTTCTTTTTCTCTTTTAGTGACTATTTGTGGAAAGTATAGATGAATAATATGAATATGACCGGACTAGCAAATTTTTTAGCAACATTATTTTCTAAACTATTTATCTTAAAGAAGTCCTTGGTTTGATAGCTTTATGTAAATATTATGAGGCTCAGACACGTCTGGAAGACCATTTGAGAACTCGTTCAAGGTGATTTGTTAACTCAACAGTGCAGTTGAAGTTTTCTCACACAAAATTTCACTCGGTCTTCTTGCAGTATATTAAATCATATTTACACAACAGACGATGCGTTGTCAGTGTCGATGGAGTGTCATCTGATTCATTCATTGCGTCATCGGGAGTGCCACAAGGAAGCGTTTTGGGTCCACTTCTCTTTGTGCTGTTTACCAATGACATCTCCAGTTGCTTCTCTTTCGCTAACTTTCTGTTATCTGCAGATGAATTAAAAATTTTTGCAATAATCAAAAACTCACAAGATGTACTCAAACTTCAATGTGATATTGATACTTTTTATGATTGGTGCCTGCAATCGAAGCTTTTTCTGAATCTAGATAAATCTCTCAAATCTCTTATGGTAGGGGACGTAACATCTTATCTTCAAGTTACAATATTTCTAATTACGTCCTAAAATGTGTTAATGAAATCAAAGATCTTGGCGTAATCTTTGATAACAGATTTTCTTTCAGTGATCACAGCAACTACATCACTTCTAAATCATTCTCTGTGCTCGGCTTTGTCCGTCGAAATGCTTTAAATTTTTCCGACCCCTACACGTTAAAATTACTGTGTACATGTTTTGTTCGGTCCATTTTGGAGTAAATTTGCTATCCGCTCCTTAAAGTTCATTGACCCAATACCATCGTATAAATCTCGCTTATTGCTTTCACATCTTAAATTGCTGGAAAATCGACGGTCCGATCTGTAATTAATGGAGATATTGAATATCCCTATTTCCTAGGGAAATTAACTTCAATACTCCTCTGCGTTGTCTCAGATCCCCATTCTATTATAAAAAGGAAAGTACTAATTTTGCTGTATATGCTCCTCTCAAGCGTGGTATGCGTGAGTTTAACTCGATTTCTGAGAAAGTTCTTCTAGATTTTTTCCACTCTAGGGTATCCTTCATTAATACCCTCAATTCTGTTTTTAGTTCAAGTTATCTACTTATGTAATTATAATTTAATTCTCCATTAGTCTGTAAGACTTAATGTTCATAGACTTAACATAATAAATAAATTATGTTCTATGTTAAACTCTGGTTTAACAAGACGTTAGTTTGTGACTAGTGTTACTGCTAAATTTTCAAATAAACAATAAAGTCGAGTTTATGACACAACATGAGTTTGTGATGAAAATCAATTTTATTGCCAAATCAGAGACAGGACTCGTGAATTTATGGCACATAATGAGTTTTTGACTAGTGTTTATTCCTTAACACATAACTCGAGTTTATAACACAACAGGAGCTTTTGAGCTAACTCGAGTTTGCAACTATTGGTTTTTGCAAAGTTTTCAAGAAGACAATAAACCCGAGTTTATGATACTACACAAATTAATGACCACTGTTTTTTCCAAACTCCTCGAAGAGCCAGTAAACTCGAATTTATGACACAATATGTAACGGATTGTGGAGTTTCTGAAATTGTCGTATGGAGTTAGAATTTTGATAAACACCAGTTCAGCCTCAAGACGCATGAGCAAGGTATTACTATATTTCAACTGTCTTCCAAAGTATAGTAGTTAGTGAGATTAATATATTAACAGCACATTTCAAGAGTGCTTAGTGCGAAAGCGATGATTAATTAACTTTTTAATATACGGTGCATAATATTTAAAAGTATATAGTATTGAATAAATCTTTATCATGGCTCCCAGTTTGATATGGGCCTATTGCACAAAAAAATCTCAGAAAACGAATGATGACAATGATGATATATGGTCTTATTTTGATAACACTGTGAGTTGTAGTTTCAATCTTGCAGATTCTGATGAGGCTGGAGGATTACCAATACAATTACGACAATATTTGACACGCCCGTCTGTCAATCGGAAACAAAATCCTAATCCGTTCACTGTGTGGGAAAGTATGAAATTTGAATATCCGTGTCTACGGAATGTAGCTAAAAAGTACTTGCCAATAGTTGCAACGTCTGTACCCTGTGATCGATTATTTTCACAAGCAGGACTTATCGCAAATCAGTTGAGGAGTCGCTTAGCTCGCCTCAGCATCTTAATGAGCTAATATTTTTAAGATCAATCGGAGAAGAAATGTGGTTTTCGTAGTTATTTATTTTTAAATTTTTTGTTTTTTAATTAAAAAAAGCAATTTTATTATCCAATACCAAATTGTATGCAATATTACATAAAATACTTTTTATAATATGTTAAAAACTTAAAAAATTTGATTGTACATTCATAATTTAATAAAATATTGATATATCTAACGAATTTCGTGTACGAGTAGCTTAATTTATAAAAAGTCGACTTAAGTCACAAAAGTCGACTATCGGGGTTGATTAATCGACTTCCAGAATCGAAAAACTAGAAGTCGATTCCAAAGTCAAAAATCGATTCCGCTCGCGCTCTTTCCATCCCTAGGTGAGTATATCGGAATTGGGAATTTCATTTGTAGTTTGATTATAGTTTTAATGCCTCTAGTTGGCTTTAAAAAATACATATGAAATATTTTATACTGGTGCTGAAGTCGCGATTTCTCCTTAGTGAGATTTAAAAGCTGAGTTAACTCATATTTAGACCACCCATATACCTCATCAAGAAGTTTACATAGATCCCTACCTTCGTTCTTCCAACTCTGAAAATCCTCAAAAAGACTGCGCTTTTCGAAGTTTATACAGACAAACAGTTTGCTGACATTGAACTTATTACTCCACCAAATCTTAGCAGCAACTAAAAACGGTATCTCAATATTTCATGCGAATATCTTAAGCGCCAATGTTTTCCATCCTTCTTAGTAATTTTGAGTTTTTCTTATGAAACGAAAGTAATCCGCATTTATTGGGCTTCATATTTAATCCGGCCGAACGAGCGGGCTTTGTGGCAACCAAATGTGCGCAGCCACACAAGTAACAAGCCAGCGTTGCCATATTTACCGAGCGGCTTTCACGCCATACACATGGGAGCCTTTTCTTCTTCTCCTCTGCGAACATATCACTTTCCAAGATTATACAAGTACTTTTCATTTAACAACTACATACAACACTTTTACGGCCGTCGCCAAAGCATTCAAAAGTTGTAGCGGCAAATCACAACTGTAAATAATAAAAGCGACAAGCTTCGCAGTAACCTGCATGTAAAAGTTTCATTTTTATGACGCTAAGTCGCAAACGACATCGCTCACAACGGCCACTCGGCTTTCATTACACCCTTATACCCGCACGCCACAAGTGCCGCGCAACCACTTTTGTTTGCGGTTGTGCTTTACGGTGACCGTCAAGCAATAATAGCAAAGCTGTCAGCAACATGCCGGCAATTTGCTGGCAAAGCAAACATTTCTACACAACTACAAACACACACACACACATATGTACTTACAAAAGGGTGCACAGGTGAATGTGGCAAGTAACCAATAGTTTAATAAGAACTGGAGTCACTGTGAATAGTTGCGAAAACCTCAGCTTTACGAGCGAGCTAACCAAACAGTCTGATGACCACTCAACCAGTCAGTGCAGTTGGTCAGTCAGTCACTCAGTCAGCAGTTGGCAAAGCCACAAATTCCGCTGCCAAAGCGGTAAATAGAAAAAATAATAAAGTGACCTTTACGCAATTGTTGTTGTATCCCACATGGTTGTTGTGTGATAAGAGTGCATGTGCACAGTGTGTGTGTTGCATGCCACTTTGCAGTTCACGTCGCGGCCAACCATTTCATTTAAATGCAACACACACGCGCACATATAATCAGCAACTATAAAATAAACACACACACACCAATGCACATATAAGTGCACATGTGCGCAGCTTAGTTCGGCCGCGGCGCCCACCTGGGTTTCAGTGAGCGTCAGCTCTTTTTTACGATTACCGCCGCAATCCCTCATTCGTTTTTTATACGAGCTTTGGGTTTTTTTGCGCTCGCTCTGCCTTGGTAAAAAATCGCTTCGAAATCGCAGCGCTCGGGCATGTGATGAAGGCAATAAAATACGGGTGAGCAGCAAAATAAACAAATGCCATGCCGCGCGGGTGAAAAGTGGAAAATAAAAATGGTGAAATTTATATGTTTTCTACACGCCAGCCAGACGATTGAATTGCAGCGCGCGCTGTTCCCACAGGACTGCAGCCAATGTCGAATAAAACTAGACTTCCACACAGATGTGTAAAACTAATATAGTTTGGAATGTGCTTTGAATGGCCTAGTGCAGTTGGTGCCGGCAGTAAGCTTTACGGTTATACAGTCGTACAAATGTTACTTTTCGAGCTTCACTTTGAGATCTGCTTTCTGTGCTCTGTAGCAATGGGATTCACAGCCTGACCGTTATGCCGCTGATGAGTACTAGAATTCCCAAAATTAAAAAAATAATGTGTTTTTCCTAACGTTATTCACCCGTTTGTAGACAACCTTAAACACACGAGTGTATCTGATTAAAAAAATTAGTGGGACATATAAAAGAATTTGATAGCGTTTTTTTAAATTAAAGATTTACTCAACTAACCAAATGTTGTTGTAGAGACTTTCGCCAACTACTTTGGGGATCGGGAACACAGCTGACTACCAATACATTTGAAAGGGAACTTAACGTTGGCTTTCCCATAACATAATTTCTGGAAACTGCAAGAGACGAGAAAACCCGTTGCCTTCCTGCGTTCTAACACTGTATCTTTGCATTTCACGTGAACTAGGTTGTGTTGGACGCTGAATAAATACTGTGTGATTGCGAGATCCCCTTCTGGCTTAAAATGGTATTTTGCAGAAGATCTTTTGAACTTCTTGCTTACGGCGAACCAGGGAAAAAATTTGAAGATGATATTGGTCGTCTCAAGAAATGTTAAATAAGGTCAGAGCACTTGTTGAATTACTATTTATGTTCATTATAAAGAATTTTTATGTAACCCAACGACCAGGAGTTCTCACTCTCCAAGTGAGATCTCTGTTGGCAATTGTAACAGTATTGACCTTTTTAATCTTACCTATCAAGTGCTCTATTACAAAAAAAAGAATTGCAGTTCTTATTCCAACTGATTTTTTTCAAAAGCCAGGCGAGTAATGCTTTTCAAACATCCTTTTCACCACATTTGGTGTCTTCGTTTTTAATTTCCTCGTTTCCAATATTTTCTCTATAACCGAGGCGGGAAAGAGATAATTTAATCCATAAGAAGAAATTCACTAAATAGCGTGGCCAGTAAAGCTCAAATCCTGCTTCTTCAATCGAGATTGCACACATGTGCTGTATTGGAAGCAAAAATTTGAAGGGATTTTATCAATAATTTGGACCATCCAACGCTTTCTTTTTGGAAGAGATACTTAAATTGTAAGAATTTCTCCTTTCAAGAGAATAGGATTGGAAAATACTTAAATGAATTGAAGAAAACATTTTTTGAGTTTTCAAATTTCTTCTTCTGATATTCCTGCACTTTAAATCTCACACGAAAAATTACTTAAGCATATCGCTTTATTAGCACTCACAGCACCGATTTAGAGCCTGAAAAGATTGCCGGCAAAGTGCAGCTTCCTTTTACCATAAACTCAAGTGCAATTGTTGCAATGGCTAATGGGCGCCAATAGAAGTTTCAACTTTAACCAAACGACTGCTGCTGCAACAACAATAACGCAGCCTACTAATACCCACCCACCGAAGCACCGCTAACTGAGTTAGTTAGAACAAGGCCTGCCAGCCATCGATTTAGCCAGCGCAGAGCAATAATTTTCATTAACGACCAGCTTACTTACTTACTTTTTAGCTTTCGAACAGCTAAGCAGCCACTGAAGTGGCCACCAAGGATACGCTTTTACAATAACCATTAACGTCTTAGGGAATTGCCTAGTGATGGCTTGGCCAGCGCGCTGCAGCTGTAAACTTGAAGCACCAGCGTGTACGGCGAAACTAAAAACAGCAACAATAATTTGCAGCATTAGCGCTAAGTGTTGGCAATAGCGAAGTCAAGTGCACACCCATAGGCATTAAGCGCGTAGGCGAGTGCAAGCGACCTTGCCGCGCGTGAGAGCAACATAAAGTGCGCCGAACTTTTGCTTGCAACACGAAATTAAATTTGTGCTGATTTTGAGTATTTTGGTTAAATAACAACCTTCGATCAGTTTTATTGTTATCGTGCAGCTGTGCTGCCTGCAGTGACCCCCACCCCTCTCTCTCAAGCGCTCTCTTCCTCAAGCGCTGCTCGTAAAGCCAAATGCGATGCAGTGATTGGAACTAGATTGGCGGTTTATTGCCACTAACCGACGGTATTCAATGCAAGTAGCACAATGAGTTCTGTGGTCATTTGGTTTTTACTACCCAGCTAACTGTAAATTACAAAGACACTCGCTTGCTGCACTTGCCTGCACTTCTTTTTCGTATTCTTCATTAAATAGCCATTTAATGCTTTTTGCTTGAGTCGAACGTTCAGTTGGCAGCAATGACGAAGCAAATAGAAATCTCGATCATGCAACTCACAGCAGCGGCGAAATGGTGAAATGGCGATTTTTAAAAACATTCAATGCAGCTGTATTGGTGCAT
Source organism: Bactrocera zonata (assembly GCA_037783105.1). Taxonomy (NCBI): domain Eukaryota; kingdom Metazoa; phylum Arthropoda; class Insecta; order Diptera; family Tephritidae; genus Bactrocera; species Bactrocera zonata. Next base: position 355,200 of record JBAWJQ010004182.1, on the reverse strand, counting down.
GGAAGCCAGCCAAGTGCAGCGGTGCAGAGTTTTTGCCACAATTTCCGCAAACGTGCAACTACTGTTAATACCAGCAGCTATGCAAGTGTAAGCGGGCAACAGCGCACACTCACACTAACACACACACACACACCTGTGTAACGACCACAAAGTCAACGTGCACGAGCATAAAATCAACGGTCAGAAAACAATGTTCGCGAACGCCGTGAGGCGCTAAAAAAGTGAATAGAATAAGCCAACAAAAGCGCCGTTAGTAGTTGCCGTTAAAGTCAATAGCGAGTACTACAATAACACGTAAAAACAATCTGTTGAAAATCGCTGGGAAACAGTGGCCACACACACATACTCACACTCTAACAAAAACACCTGCATGTGGACTTAGACAAACAGACAGACACACAGCCATACACATACATGCAACTCATCGACACCTCAACCGCCAGCTGTGAAACCAAAGCTAAGAGAATATTCAACTCCAATGCCCTCAAAGGCAGTTAATTTTTCGCGCTGAAGCCACGCTTCGTTAAAAAATCCGTTACCAGTTTAAGTAAAAATCGAAAAGGGGAACGTAAGGGAGTTTGCAAAAGTTTAGTTGAGAATCATGCAATTTTACAGTTACTGCTGAATGTTAAAAATATATGTATGTATGTATGTAGGAGTATTTAGGTGAACATGTTCAATTTATTGCGAATGAGTTCTGCCAAATGACCGTAGCGAAATGCAACGAAATTGATTTCACCGCTGTGGAAGTAATAGCATAGAAGCAATAAAATAATAGGTTATTCCAAAAAGAGCTTAAGTGAAATTTCGGTGGTTTTGCATGAAAGCTCTTATAGCTTTGACTAATAAAAAAATAAATTGATATAAGAACTTTATACCGATCAAAACAATTTGCTCGGGGATTGTAGCTGAGCTTTGGGAAACAAGCCATAGTCAAATTTCATGAAGATATATCGTCAAATAAAAAAGTTATCCATAAAAGGACTTTATTTGGATCGGTCAGTTCGTATGCCAGCTATATGTTAAAGTCCGATATCAGCAACTCCAACATATGAACAGCTTCTTGTGAAGAAAAGGACGTGTTTCGATGGAAACCTCAAACACTAAGGCTTTAGTTCATAGCCATACAGACAGAGGAGATCGATAGACGAACTTGTCCAAATGGACTTCGCCCCTAACGCTGATCATTTATATTTATGCTGTTAGGGTCTCTGACGTTTATTTTAGATTGTTACAAACATTAAAGTAAACTTAATATACCCTATTCATCACAAAAAATTACAGTTTTCACAGGCTAAGATTTTTATGTATATATTTTCGCGGCATTCTAGAGAACTTCCTCTGAGATTTTACGAATTTCTTGCCAAATATTTAAGCTGCGTTTGCCTACAAGCCATTTTTATGGAAAAATCGCCGAAATAACGAAAGATATGAAAATTGTCTATTAACTTGCAGTTCAACTTTTTTCTCAAGTCTCGCTCCAAAGAAGAACTTTTTATATATGTATCAATGATGCCGCAAAAGGTACGAAGTGTAACCACCTATTTTATTGCTTCGTCAAACATCATTTAATTCCTTTAAAGACACTTAATTATATATTTTTTTCTCAATTAGTGCCCCATCCATAACCCTACCCATTCTGATACAACAACTTATTGGCATATCTCTATTGAGTTATTTCTCAAAAATGCTTAGAAAACTCGTAAATAAAATTTCCATTATAAAATGCACATAATTTATGGTATTTATTAAAATTTATTAGCTATTGATATTTATTTTTCCTTTAGTAATAAAGTCTATCATGCAGTACACATCATAAATTCATATACCTATATATTTATGCCCATAAACTCCGTTGAACCCACTGCGTAACACAACAAAGCGTAAGGCAATAAAAATCACGTTCAACCACCTCTTATAGCCATAATTCAATTATATCGAGCTACCCGTTTATGCTTAGTAGCATTTAAGTAGCTATGAATAATTTCATTAATAATTGCGCCCACTAACCGATTTCTGGCCTATAATTTCCTCAACAGTACCCATACCAAATGAAGCGTAAATTCATTGACAATGAAATATGTTTCCACTCACTTGCTTGCAAACCCACCGTAGTTCGCCCTCAACTCGCATTTCTAAGCAACACGGCGTATACGTAACAACTGTGTATACGCATCTTGTATGAGTGGAAGTGTCCCTGTCGGAATTTGTTAACGATAATCGTCAATTTGCTAAAAAAAAGTTTAGAAGATAAGTAACGAAAATACTTGAGAATGTTTGAAATTGTTTTGCATATAATGCAGACGTTACAAGCTTCAGTGTTTCTCGGATATAGAAGATGTTGAATATTGGCAAAAAATTAATTGGCATTTGGATGTCAAGAAGAACTTTTCAGTTTCAAAGCTTCGTAAAATTTCGCTCCAATCAAGTCCTACTGACCCTCTGTTCAAACGCACATTCCAATGCGGATATCATTCGCCCACCTTGAAGGGAAATTTTCAAGATAATAACTACTGGGAGTTGTAGTTCATGGCTCCTTCGGTTGATTAATGTGGGGCAAATCGGTGCTTTGTGAAAGGATGGAGTGCAAAAAAGTAGAAAAGAGGAAGTCAAAGTACATTGAAGTATCACAGCAGTGTATGACCGCCTTAACGAATGACTGACTGCATGATTACAATTGGCTGAATGGACACAGAGATGGCAGAGTGGGTGCACTGTTTGTAGCTAAGCACTTATGCTTAGCCTTGGTCACATACAATTTCATGCCTGAAACCGGCATTCTGTTTAATGTCAGCAGTCACTTGAACATTTGGTCTATTGCTTTGGCCTAAGCCCGTAGAATACGTCAAAAGCACACAACAACAACATATAAGGACAGTAGGCACATGCTACCAAAGCAAATCGAGCTCTGGCCACTTCGATGGGTTATATGGCGATATCGGTCGACATGACGTATACGTAACTGCACGCTTAATTTAGATTAATGTTCGTATTATAGCAAGCGAATTCGACAAACACAAAGAGCGTCTTTCCGATTCATGCAAATGGCGTATGGACAGGCAAGACGGCAATAGAAACTACGATAGCAATAACAACAACAAACAGTGAATAACTAGTCAAATGAACTGCCTGTCAGCCAAACATTAAACTAACTCAAATCAGTTGACAACAACAATAACAACGGGCAATACCCGCACACAAACAAATGAGTTGGTGTGTGAGTGTGTGTGGGTTACGTTACGTGAAATGTGCTGAGCAAAATCAGTTTATTATTGCTTTTATAGCAACAATCTCTAGAACCTACCAACCAACACCACGAATACCGCCATCAACACCAGCACTAATACACTTACCCAAATAATGGCTTTGGTGCGGTCAAAGCGCCATAGTAGCTGCCAAATGATGGGTGTTGCTTGCGCTTGGCAGCCAGCAATGAGGTTATTGAGCAGAGTATCAAAGCGCCGCCACTAATCATGCCTATCAAATATTTTGCAAATCTCCTGCATATGTAAAGGAATTGCAGCACACACAACCACGCACACACACGTACATTCGCGTATCGTCAGAGTGAGCACCGCAGAAGGCATTTAATTGAATTGTAGGCCATTCTAGGTTTGTGGTGGCGGGCAATCCTTTATAGTCTTGATAAATTTTAAAGCATCAACTTGATGAATTTCTTACGCTTCATGCATACATAAGTGAGTGGGTAGCAAATCAATATTTTCAACACATAATCTTACTGCATTTGATTTGGCCATTTTTCTTTGTGGTCTTTGAGGATGACCGAGTCATTGTTATCATTGCGCTGGTGAAATGAGGTCACCACTTATTTGTATTGCTTGTTTGCGGTGGTCTGGGCGAATAATGATAGTGTTTTAGCGGATATTTTCATTTTTATATTGACCACTCATATATTTTTATAATTTTAGTTGGAAACGTGACCTCATTTTGATGTTATGTGATTTACTCGAAATCTTCCGAGTGTGTTTTGAACATCGATTATTCCTCCTACCAGATTGTATGATGGTTGTGAAAATGTTTTTTCAGCACAAAAAAGCGTCTTTTTAGTATTCATAAGCCTTTGCAGAGAAAACTGTAATAATCAATAATTTTAGTTTATAAAATAAAAATACTTATATATTTTCCCTTTTGCAGCATTTGTGCAAGATATTTATTTCACGCTCATAATTCAAAACAAAAAAATAGTCTAATTGGTTTTTGATGTTCTGATTTGAGGTGAAGCTTCTCCCATCCAAAAAATTTTATGGAACCTGGAACAAGTAATAGTACGAAGGTGCCTTGTCTGGAGCATTTTTACGCTTTTTTCGCGCATGCCATAAATGCGGTTTTGAGTCTCCGATCTTCACGAAAGCACCAAGCAAAACATTTTCCGAAAATTCCTGAAAATATGGCCGAATAATTCACATTTTAAAGAAACATTTATCTCTCGTCAGCTAGAGACTTTCCCAATAAGTATTATTTAATACATTTATAAGCTAAACGCATCAACCTTCTGAATAGAAAGGAGTAAGATCATTATTATTTTATTTTTTGGTCAAATAAATAAATCCTCTACAAAAGCACGTACTTAAAATGGAATCACTAATATTTCAAAAAGAGATTTTAGCCGCTGAAAAGTCAACTTGTAAAGCACAGTTCCACGGCACCGCACATTTCCATAGTTAACATATGAACTGAAAGCTCAAATTTTGTTCGTAACCCGTTTAATTTCGAGCTTTAAATTTATTTATAATTTTTTTTTTTAATCCAGATATACGTCTAATTACAAACACACAGCATATTTCCACTTTTTAGAGAGTTCGCATGTATTTTTGAATTTTCTGTTTTCCTTTTTTCTACTTCCCGGCAAAAAAGTTCAATTAATCGGGATGAATTGGCAAATCACATAATTTGTAGCTGACGAATGGATTTTTCACAATTTCCCTTTAATTGAGTATTTGAGTGAGAGCTGTCCCAGCTGTCTCTCATTTCCTATGCAGAATTTATGTGACAAAGTTCAGCAAAGCTGCAACAAAAACCAACAACACGCAAATATACATAGTATATAATATATATGCAATTGTATATATTTAGCCAGAGATCTGCGAAATAAATATTTCCCAATTTCGCGTTTGAACTTTTGTAAAAATAATTTTTGAAATCGGCAGCTGTTCATGTGACACAATTTTTTTTTTAACTGTACTAAATATATTTTATAAAAGGAACACACACATATATACAAAATAATTGCCTACATGCGCTCACGTGCCTGTGTGCCGGTAATTGCCTTTCGTTTATGAAATTTGGAAAATTTACGAGCATTCAACTAATTTTTTACGGTCGTTAAAATATATACTCCGAAATATGTTTAAAAGTAATAAAGCAATAGGTGCAATATCCACAATCGATAACACAGTAGCTCGTGCACGCACACACGCACACAGCTCACTGTAGGCAATTGGCGGCGCTTACTGCGGCGTGTCATGTGATTTATCGTATAGCCGCTTGTGACATATTTATGCGTCGGCAAAACGATTATGTTTTTCGATTGCTGGAATATTTTAAATTTACTCACTGAACAGTAAAAGAAAGATGCGATTCAAAAACCAATGTTAGCTTAGGTATATGTTTAGAATATAATGCTTACGTAGACGTGAATATTAGGGTGGTGCTAAAGCATCGAATGCATAGATTGTTTGGATTTCTTCGGTGAAATCCACTTAAGAAAATGACACTTCAGTTGTCTTTTTGCTTAATTTTGTGATGTTTGGAAGCTGACAAATGTTAATCTCAAACTGATCTGATTGAACTGAGCGGTTTCGCTTTAGAAGGTTATAACTCAAAAACTATTTCAGATATCGATTAAAAATGTTTGTATTATATTTTTATAGAATATTGTGATTTTTATTTAAATTTCGCATTAAGTTTACCCACTGAACAATATATTGATAAGAGACAAGTGGTAAGCGGTTCTTTGTATTTTTGGCCTTTTCATGGAGTATATTAAGTTTTTAACATTTACATTAAGCTTTGCACATTTATTGCTAATATTTGCCTTACAAACTATGTCATCAAAATCCAGTTCTAGTATGGAAAACTTTTTTAATTAACAATATATCTTCACACAATTTGGCACAGATTTTTATCTAAGTTCTAGCTACAATCTGTGAAGTAATAGTTTAAATCGGATAACTATAGCATACAGACGTCATAAAAACTGACCGATTCAACTGAAGCCTTTGTATGGAAAACTTTTTCATTTGACAAGTTATCGTCACGAAATTCGGCAAAAATTATTACCTCAGGCATCGTTACAATTTTCGAAGATATTTTTCATATCGTATCACTATAGCATATACCTCCATATAAACTGAACGATCAAAAATAAGAAAAAGATAATTTTTTAAACTTTTATGCACAAAAATGCATCTGTGAAAGGTATTATACCTTCGGCGCAGCCAAAACTTTTTTATTGATTTTAAGTTTTTTATGTTCTTTTTAATAATAGCTTTTAAAATAAATGCCAAATGGCAGCCCTCTTTAAATTTGTTTTGGCACTTAAATTAAATTATTAAAATTAAGTGATGAAGAAAAATGTTTAATAATATAACAACAACACAAAAACAACTGCTAAGGTCGAAATGTTAAGATAAGTATAATAATAACTTTTACTATCACACTAACAATTTCAAGTGTCAAAAATTTAAATATTTCTAAATTTAAAATCACCAGATTTTTTTGTTTTAATATAAGTGTATGTATATAAAAGAAGCCAATTTATTATCAAAAGAAGTTATTTTCGTTCACTCTGTGTTTTATTCCCGCACATTTTATTCCACTTTATTTGCCCACATTTAGTTCTGTGCTGCGAACACCAACAAAAACATATATAAAGTATATCCGAAAGCCAGCGCACGTAGGCAGCCATTGAACTTTCACCTACAATTTGGTCTTTATTGCGAGAGTGTGCGTATAACCTGCGGCTAACTGTTCGCAAATAACAGTTCAATGTTGTGCAGTTAAGTTACAACAAAAGAATGTGGCAAACAATCGATCAAATTCAACAAAACAAACTGCGCCGCAGGCAAACCACACACACAAGCGCAGTTGCTACACTTGCAGCTATTTTTGCTTGTGTGCTTGAACTCCCACTTATTTCATGTGTGTGTGTGTGTGAGTCTTAAGTGGCAGCTCATCGGCATGCCTATCACGTCGATATCGGTGGTACATAAAAATCACCTGTAAGCATTGCTCTGCTGCCACACACACCTGAGGTCTGTTATTAACTACCTAAAACGTACAGCCTCACCGACACCCACGCACTAACCCATAGAAAAGTGCCTTTGTTTATGATGCATATATGTATATGTGAACTTAAGCTCTTTTTGCGTGAAAAAGTTAGTTTGAATTATTTGCTCGCGCACTCGATAGCATCTCCATGCAAATAAGTTTGGAAAAAGGGATAAGCAAACATTTTTTTTTTATTTTCGTTTTGCATCTGGGTGGGCGCCATGGTGACGATATAATGCCAGCGCGGCTCTTACCGCGCTAGCCACTAAATCACCGTTAGCTGACTTACAATAACTTTCGATTGTTGAACACTTTGAAAGCACTCTCGCAACCCTGGTCAATAAAAGCCGCGTAAATCAATATTTAAATGCGAAAAAATACACACACACACACACACACAAATCCATGACAGTATATAAACATAAAAATAAACTTATTTTTATCCAAATGTGTGACCTCTGAGTAATTGTGAGGAAGGAATACTAATGCTTATGTTACTCACTTCTACAAGCATAACTCAGTTTAAAGCAGAATATCACAAAATAAAACCAATTTTTTACATTTCAGTTACTGATTCCTTCATGACTAGTCTCAAACGAACTAATGTCGGCCCAGTTGCTCGGATTGAGATCTACTTAAGCATACAAAATATGACACAGTACACAATGCCGGTATACAATAATGCCAAAATGTTTTTTGAATAGAGTTGCAACCTTTTGAAAATAAATTTAATTAAGTTAATCAAATACATAGTATTGAATTTTGAAAACAAATTTAACGCAATTTTTATGGATGATAATTTGTAGCAGCATTGCCAGAATTTTTAATTATAGACTGGGTTTAGTATACACTTAGAAAATATTTATTTTGTTAGCTGTCTTTTCAAAACATTAAGGTTATTCTTTCATATAAAAAACGCTCTCATAAAATATTTTTACAGAGTTGCCACCTTTCTATTTTTATTAAACATACTAAATGTTATAAGTACATTGTAAAACTTAAAATTCTTTATAGAAGTCAGTGGCAACACTTTCAAAATTTTAAGCAAAAATATGTAAGTAAAATTTCATAAATGAGTTTTGGAGGTTCTAAAGATTTTTTGAAAAGCGTGGCCACACTTTTAAAAAAATTTTATGCATAGTGTTAAACACGTGAAGTATTGCATTACTTGTATCAAACTAAAGTGTGTACAATAGCTGCCACCCGATATAAATGGGTCACAAAAAAGTTCCGGTGCCTTAAAATGTTTATATTTGTAACCTGACATCTTCACCCAAAGGAAAAAGTCGGAGAGCCTATAAAAAATATACATGATATATGTATATAAATTATCAGGGTGACGAACGAAGTCGACTAAGTCTGTCTGCCTCACCGTCTGTCTCTATTTATCCGAACTACTTCCTCAGTTGTGATATCGCTCAGAAATTTAGCACACGTTTTTTCCGCAAGAAGCTGCTCATTTTTCGGAGCCGCCAATATCGGACCACTCTAGCTATGTAACTCCCATACAAACAAACCGATAAAACTCGAGTCCCTTTATGGAAAACCTTTTTATTTTACAAAGTATCTTATCGAAATTTAGCATAGAGTTTTATCCAATGTATCGCTACAATTTCTTTGGAATACAGCGTTAATGTATTGAAGAAGTCAGTGCAGAATACTGAATTTCAATAAGGGCATATTTTGCGAACTCAAAAATTTTTCAATACGTTTATATATAAAAATATATACTATAAAGTCAAACCCTAAAACCGTTCTTTAAATAGCTCCAATTTTCCAAAATTTAGTGCCTTCCTGGATAAAGTTTCAATTTAATGGTTATTTCAACGAGTACGAAGCTCATTCGGAATAAATAACATGCTCAAAGCCGCCACTCACCGACCAAGCAATCGATTTATTGCCAGCGGCGTACACACAATAACAACAACACCGAAAAGCTTGTATAACTAAATACTAGAATAGATTTGTATTGGCCTATTCTAGAACACACACACATGTATATGCACATGTTTACATGTATATGTATGTGCATACGCATGCAATCATACAAAAGCATGCTGAATGAGTGATTGAATGTGTCAAACGCATAAATATTGACAGCAAATAATTAAACGAAACGAAAATAACGATGAATGGGCGCGAAAAAGTGAAAATAAAGCAATTCAGTTGGGATATTTAGGCGAATGTTAGATAAACAAGAATGAATGTGCTATTTCACGCTTTGTGTGTGAGCATCATTCGATTTGCTCGTATTTGCCTGTGGGCCAAATCAACAAATTTGCATAGCTTTTAATCGATAAATAAATACAGCGAGGACACAGAGGTTACAAAAGTATCATATTTGTATTAAATATAGGCAAATTGAGTGTTTCGGGCTGCAAGTTGCCTGTATATAGATATGTGAATAGGTGCATAGATGCACAGTTTGAAATGAATAAACGACTATATTTGCACCTTTTTGTAATGAATTTGTCACGAAATCTTTTCTTAATTGCATTAGGTGTTAAAATAAAAAATTTAGAAATATTTGAATACAATGAAAACTTCGAAAAATCGAAAATTTCTGAAAAAAATTAGTTTAGCGGTGTTTAAATGAGTTAAGCATCCACCCGCTTTACCCGAAAAAACTGGCGCACACTAATAAAACAACTTAATTCACCACAGCTGATGACTCCATATCACACCACAATTGAGAACATCTACGATTATCCAATTCGACCTCGATCGCCAGCTCCGGCCACTCGTTTTAGAACTGAGGTCTCTCCACCCCATCGATATTTATAACTTTATAAAATATAAATTTAATTTAATATAAATTATAAATAAAATTGTTAAAAAACTAACGCGTATAAACTGTTTTTTATTTTCATTAAAGCAGTAGTGTGTGCTCCACAGTGTATTGGAGATACACTTGTTCAAGCGGTAATGTTTCTATTTAATTGTAAAGCGTTAGAGCCATTTTTAAAAATGTTGGTCGTTGGTCTTATTCGCGTGTTCTTGTGTCAAAACTTAACATTATTCTACAACATAACAAGATACTTGAACTTAGAGACCACCCAACGATTGATTGTTTTTTTTGTTGTAAGTTGTCGGAGGCTTTCTACTGGTCATTTCGCGCAAGAGTTAATCAATTATCCAGCCTTTGCTTGTTTAAAGCGTTAATCTAGAACGAGTTGAAATTTGAATATAAAATATCTCTGCCGGTTGTTGTCCATACTTTCTCAATTTGCCTGTGTATAATTCTGCTCGTTGTATTCCTGGCATTGGGTTGCGTGCATTGAGAAAGTAGGAATTAGCTGATGGCCTTTAATCATTCACAAGCAAGTATAGTACCTAATCCTTAATTGAGCATATCGTTAGTCGAATAACCGGCGAAAGGCAAAGTCCGGTTTCTCAATTATAATCTTAATGTCCTATATTAATTTGGTTGCGCGAAAAGGCTATAAGCCGAACTCAAATTATTAATTAATTCTATAATAAGTTTCTTCATAGCAAAATGTATGTTCGGGTGTTGGCTCTGGCTAGCAACCGTTATACGTATCGATGTCTAACATGCCACGACTGCCACTGTTTCATTGAATCAAAAAGTTCTTTTTTTATTTACATAAAAAAATTTTATGGAAAGCATATTTTTTATAAGAATGTTTGGATCAAATGCTTTCAGCATCTCAGTTGTCTAATGTATGTCACTTAGATGTGATTGTTTTTTAATTCATAATCAAAGATCATTTAATAATTTTCCGATAATTTTAAAATAAATTAGACCATATTCACACTTGTATGCTCCAAAAACTAGCGGAGCTTTATTCTATAGACCTATCATATACAATCAAATCAAGGTTTTAGATAGGTGTATTTGGTGAGGTAATTTGAAAAATATTGGTACAGAATCCATATTTCATACAAAATATATATAATTAGGATTGTACTTAAATTTTTTCAATTGCGAACAAAATTTATAAAGGGTGATTTTTTAAGAGCTTGATAACTTTTTAAAAAAAAAAAACGCATAAAATTTGCAAAATCTCATCGGTTCTTTATTTGAAACGTTAGATTGGTTCATGACATTTACTTTTTGAAGATAATTTCATTTAAATGTTGACCGCGGCTGCGTCTTAGGTGGTCCATTCGGAAAGTCCAATTTTGGGCAACTTTTTCGAGCATTTCGGCCGGAATAGCCCGAATTTCTTCGGAAATGTTGTCTTCCAAAGCTGGAATAGTTGCTGGCTTATTTCTGTAGACTTTAGACTTGACGTAGCCCCACAAAAATAGTCTAAAGGCGTTAAATCGCATGATCTTGGTGGCCAACTTACGGGTCCATTTCTTGAGATGAATTGTTGTCCGAAGTTTTCCCTCAAAATGGCCATAGAATCGCGAGCTGTGTGGCATGTAGCGCCATCTTGTTGAAACCACATGTCAACCAAGTTCAGTTCTTCCATTTTTGGCAACAAAAAGTTTGTTAGCATCGAACGATAGCGATCGCCATTCACCGTAACGTTGCGTCCAACAGCATCTTTGAAAAAATACGGTCCAATGATTCCACCAGCGTACAAACCACACCAAACAGTGCATTTTTCGGGATGCATGGGCAGTTCTTGAACGGCTTCTGGTTGCTCTTCACCCCAAATGCGGCAATTTTGCTTATTTACGTAGCCATTCAACCAGAAATGAGCCTCATCGCTCATCGGACACGGACGCGAAACACATTTCGAACCGAACACTGATTTTGGTAATAAAATTCAATGATTTGCAAGCGTTGCTCGTTAGTAAGTCTATTCATGATGAAATGTCAAAGCATACTGAGCATCTTTCTCTTTGACACCATGTCTGACATCCCACGTGATCTGTCAAATACTACTGCATGAAAATCCTAACCTCAAAAAAATCACCCGTTATGTGTATTTGAAAGTATTCCTTAACTATAGGACCACCCTAATGTAATTAGGAACACTTCTTGGTGTAGCTTTAACAATTTTATTTAAAACATTATTCCCATAATTCATGGTCATCCTAATGTAAATGATATACCTTCATAATTCTCCTATAGATAAACACACATTGACATACATATATACAATTGCAATGGCATTTCTACAACATTCAAGTTATACAAATGCAAATTGACAGCTTAAGCATAATTTATCGAACAATTTATATACTAATAATATTTATTCGAGCAAAACGCTCCTGCAAATGTGCGTGCCGGCATAAACGCCCAGCCATGTCGAATGTGAACGTCAGGTATGCGCAAACATGACTTGCTAACAAAGCATACAATCAGGCGCACACTGCTGCTTACGCACGCACACATGCGTGAGTGGCTCTGTTTTGTTTTGAAAAGGATTGAAATGAGAATCACTTAAAACACAACTTATAAGTATGCAAATTCATACATGTATGTCATACACACAAGCACAACAACACGCGCATTCCAAAAGGGCGTAGGTCGGAGGTTAACTAAAATAGCACGCACACATTTACAAACACATCGCAGTGTATATTTACCCCAAGCCTATTTTGCCGCACTTATGTGTGGGAAGTGGTACGTTCTCCACCTTTTTCTTGTTCTTCCTCTTCTTCGACAACATACGGCTTTCCACATAATTCGTTGCCTATTTGTTTACCTTTCGCCTGGCGCGCTCACGCACATATTCCTGAATTTACATAACTTCATGCTGTGTAAATAATCAACTTTCAAGGCTTCTCGCAACTGTCTAACAACCAGCCTAAAATTGGCCCCAACACAGCAGTCCACAGTTGACGGCAGCTATTTAGACAGGCTCATTTAAAAATAATATGGAAGTTATGTGTGTGTGTGATACAGCCCTTACTCTAAAGCAGCACGACGTGCTCCTGCCAACGCCCTCGCTGTTCAACCACAACCGTTTGCTCGTTGAGCAAATATAAAACCCATTTCTATTTGTTGAATAGACCGTAAATAAGGGGACAGAAAAATATTTGCGACAGGTAATAACAGGCGGTTTGTGAATTTATTGAGGAATCATTGATGTGAAATTTGCATAAGTTAAGCGTGCGGCCTTGCCATAGGGAAAAATCAATTTGCTTGAATTTAAGAGTTTATTTCCACAAATAAAGTTTAATTATAGAAAATTTTCACAGATGTTAGTTTTTATATATTTTTTTTATTTTTTGTTCTATTGAAATTCAAAAATTAGAATTTGAAATAGTTTTCAAAATGTTGTTAATAATAATTTAGCTGATTTTATACTTTCAAATGGTCTTTCTTTGCGATGTTACCATAATTCGAATTTCTTTCATGTTCATGAACAAGCTGTACCAGCTTGTTCTCAATTCAACTAGTGCTTAGTAATCATTAAAGATACATAGGCTATTTTCAGTAACATGTGAACAATTCCTTATTTTTATTGTGCTGAATAATTGTTGATTTATTGTAAGAGAGATGACAGGGACCGCTGAGATATTTTGTGAATTGGCTAAGCCTATGTAATTCGGATTTGTTTTTCTTACCACAAGGTAGGTTTATACTAACAACATGCCACAAATCTAACGAACATTAAATATATATAACTTTGCTTCAGATTACAAAACATAAGAATTCTTCTCATGTTCAAGATCTCTTCTCAGATTGGTTCGAGATTTTTAGCCAAAAAGCGAAACTAAACTGAGTGCATTTCTGGCCTTTTGGCAAATTTGGCACTGTGGCAAGCTGTATTCTCAAAACTGAACAGTTTCACAGAGTCACTGAGGCCAGGAAATTCAATTAGCTGAATAAGGTGTGAGCCCGTTCAAAGTAAAATTAAAATATGTCATGGTGACTATTTTTGAAGCCAGTATCAAAATACAGTTTCTATACCAGTTCTAATCGCCTTTTTTCTGGGCGCCATAGATCCGACACTCCTCTAATACACTATATGTATTATAAACTTTCCTACCTATTTGAGGTACATCTCTACAAAAACAAAAAAAATATGTTGCGTTGAATATCTTAGCTAATTTCGATTCTTTCAAGTGTCCAGATTTCTAGCTTATTCAAGAAAATACTGGTTGTGCTCTAGTTTTTAAGATAACATTAGATCGAATATTTTGCTAAATATCGGCTTTTAAGTTATAAAGATTTAATATTCCATGATCCCACAATGAAATCATTAATGAAAGATTCATATTTGGTAAAGATTACAACTCTTTCGGGAATAAAAACTTGGAAAAGATCTGTGTTGATAGTCAAAAATCTCCTAGGCACCCACTAAGGACCAAATTATGAAGAAGTTGTCCCAAATATGCTTTCGAACTGGAGCTACTTAAATATCAAAGTGCACTATCTGCGTAACAATTTGGATAAATTTTGGAATGATTTTGGAAACTATAGTAAGGAAGAACGAAAGCAATTCAACTGGGATCTAAAAGTGATGGAAGAGAGGTACCAATGTTATTGATGATAATTGTCGACAGGAAAATTATAAAAGAGAAGCTCATCAAAAGCTTTCAAAACATACATTTTCGATATTTTAACTTCGATGCACAAAACCTTTGATAATGTTATGGTTTGTGGGCACTATAGACCAGTGTTTCTATTACTCTGAAATGTACGATGTTCCTGATCACTTTCAAATACAAAATTTTATTTACTAATAGTTAATTTGAATCCTTAAATAAGGTAAACAATGTCCAACCAATTTAAATACTAATTTCTTTAAGGCCAAGAATGGCTCTTTAAGGCTCAAGACACCAGCGACATGGACTATGGTAGCAATCTTGCTAGCTCAACAACACATCACCTTTCTTTTTCGTCCCATATAAATTTTCGTAAGTTATAATGGAGATTAAATTTAAATCTAAAGATAACTGTTGGTGAAAGGGCTGGTGGGTAACTAAAAAGAGCAAGAATTGTCAGAGAGAGAAATAATAGTGTTGATATCTTAGTAATAGAACCATATGATCTTCACTAAATCTCTTTTCATGGCCGTTAAGTAAATAACAAACAAGTGGGAGATTAGATAAGATCATTAGGTCGATGCTTCAGCAATTATACATGCCCAAGACTAGTTTTAAATAAAATGTTGTATTCCCATGTACTACAATTGCAATATGATTATTTTCTCCAATAGCACATTAGGTATTTTAATTCAATTCAAATTTCGGTCGTAATTTTTTTTTAATTATTTCTGACTAGTGCGTTACGGTTACGAAATGTTTTTGCCCATATATATACACATTCACAAAAATTTTGAGATTGCTTTGCACCCAACAGAAAATAAAGTGAAAGCTGCACGAACTCATAAATTTAAGTAATCGAATTTCATCACCCATTATTAGTCATTGATAGTAGTATAAATCGGCCTAAGTTTTACATAGTTTTCAAGCCATCTTCACAGTTGAAGCCCGTTCAGAAAATAATTTCGGTTGAAGGGAAACCACAATATTCAAGAAGCACATATGCATTCATTAAACTAAATTTATAAGCTGACAGCCAGCGTAAAGCATTTACATATGGCACACACGCTGTAAATATCTCAAGCAAAATATGCTAAATATTTATTATAACGACGGAATTAACGTGCGCACGCATGTGTTATATAATATAGTATTTCGAATGCTAATAGGTATTCATATGAAAATAATTGCACTTGCAATTGCAATCATTTAAAGGCATACTTTCTGCTCACGCAAGCACGAAAAGCTTTCTAGCTTACGATAATACATTTACAGAATTCGAGAAATTACGAGCCGTGTGTGTGTGTGCACTTTCACTTAGCATTTGCCCGAATGTAACCAGCCTTATTTGCATAACACATATGCAAATGTGCGAGAGTGTGTGTGTGCGTGTGCATATGCTGCTGCGCTTGTGATAAATAAACGTCTAAACACATTTGATTTATTACTATTAATATTTGTGTGTACACAATGACGTTTGTATTAACTTAAACAAAGCAAATAAATTCATTTCCATAGACAATTTGTCTTTGGCGGATATTTAATATGCATGAGCCTCGCTATGCTCATATCAATGCATGTGTGTGTGTGCGTATGAAGGCACATTGACATAGTTGGCAAGTTTAAATAGACACTCGCATACATACGAGTAGTTCTAGTTGTAGTTGTTGCTTGTAATTTAACAGTCATAAAACATGAACTTGCATGCGGCGCGCTGTCGGTCACCAGCCGCACAGGTATGTGTTGCTGCCGCAGGGCAGTCGAGTGCATCTGTAGCAACAACAGCAAGCGCATGTGTGAGATATGTGGCATGTGGCGCAGCGAAGATAGCGTTGCAGTGCCTTCGAGCGCTGATGATGGTAATTTATTGCTCAACAAATGCTCGAGTGAGTTCAGCAAATTAAATATAATACAGTTATGATGGCAAGTGCTGGTGTGTAAGCACTAGCAAAGGTTGGACACTGCCAGTGCTCTCCCAGGTATGTATGTATATGTGCTGGTGACAATTCTCATTAATTCTATTTTAAGTGATGAAGCAAACACAGCAAACCACCGTTTATTCAACACACTTAATCTCATAATCTAATTAATATAAATTGTTGCATAATCTTTATTGATTCCGGATAATGCGTTGCTAAAATGGAAACTTAATAAATTTATTATAATAATTTAATATTAATTTATATTTCACATTTTGCTTTTGTGGAAAAGCATGTCTTCTTGAGCTAATCATATTTTATAACTTTATATGCACTTAACGTCACCTAAATAAGCAATCTCAGACAAACACACTTAGTAAGATAAAGTTAAACTATTCAAATTTGCTGAAATATAAGGTCTGGTAAAAATAACTCCATTATTTCTCCAATATATGGATTTCGTCATGTGTAGAAAGATAAGATTCCGCACTAAAAATAGTGACGAAGGGTTCTGTGAGAAAAAATTGTATTTTTTTTGAAATTTTAACAAGTTTTCGAACAAATTGTGCACATTCGACTCAAATTGGATCCTTCTAACTGTTGTAAACAAAAACTTCGCTTTAATACACGGATAATGAAATCCTTCTACAAGACCTAATAAATATGATGAAACATAACTAAGTATTATCCTCCATGCAACATTTTGCGAGAGTATAAAAATTGGTAGAATTAGTGTAGATACTGATGTAATAGCACTCGCCAGTTCGGTTCGGAAGATTCTAAGAATGGACAGATAAAAACTATAGACAATCAGTGTACAGTAACTCCGTGAAAAAAATACTGTTCATTGAACTATGGCTAGCGCCTTTTTTCTAAATACTCTGAATTTTGTTGGAGTCAGGAATTATTTATAGGACCAAATCTTCTAGTGAACAATCATTAAAAATTTTCTGAAAAATAAGTGTTTGGATGGAACATAGTTATGTATACTTTAATTTGGTCGTTTGTCAGATTTTCCTAAACTGCTTTACCATTAACCCGATTACTAAGGTCACTAAATCCGAAAGAATATTATGGCAAGATTTGTCAGCTAATAAGGACAATATAGGGAATCATTCAAAGTTCATATATAGGATTATTGATATGTAGCCTTGATAGGAAATAGATAGCCGACGGCCCTTACTACACTCATTTCCCGTTTATTTGAAATGACCTCAGAATATCCTATGTAATTGTGTTAAAGTATATTTGATGCAAAAGAGTTTTCACTCAGCTTTAGTTAAGGAATTATGTGTACGTATACAAATTTCATTCTAGAACTGATTTTGGGAGAAGTAATGGTTTGTCGTGTATTAAGTCACCACTAACAGGCTTAAAATAGTTAAGAATAGAAGAAATTTTTTCTTGCAAAGCCTTCGAGATATTCCTGAAAATTCTGTCACGGCTCTAGTAGTAAGAAGCAGGTATACCTTCCCTTCAGATTATTCCATGTCTATGCTGCCCACATCTCATAATACACAAAGAGCAGGCAGATCACAGAAAACTTAGTAAAGTGACGAAATGCTAGTTTGGTATACGTTTATCAGAAGTAATGCCGGAATAAAACAAATAAGCACGTGTTTAGATCCACAACCACCAGCAACAGGCAAACCTCGTGAATTCTCCATGGGAAGCCTAAAAGATATTTCACAGCAAAGAAAATATAGTAATGAAAATGGTTAAATTTTAAAAAACAAAATATACAGATTTCTAATTGAAATGATCGATTAACAAAATTGCCAGTAACTAGCAGAATTTTAATATCAAATTTCAGTGCAAACAAGATTTTAACGCAACTAATTGAGCATGAAAACTATTCAAAATTATTATCCAAAATTTCTTAACTCGCAAAAAATTAACTAAATTGGTTTGCAATTTTGTGCTTCAATAAGCAATGGCAAGGCCGCTCTACATGTAGGTCTATATGTGCGCAAAATACCGCTTGAAAGTACATAACAGTACAAACATACATACACACTCATACGCATGAAGGATACTTACTCTAATATGCGTGTGAATATTGACGTTCCCACACGCAGCCAAACAAGCTGGCATCCACAGCTCCGCTGGTATCAAACACGCACATGAACACACACACATACATGCGCATGTGTTTGCTCTAATCGAAATTTTCGACTTACAAAACATATTACAACGCATCAATAAATTTTGATTTGATTAGCGGCACAACAAACACAAATTTGCTAGAACGCACACGCTGCCACACACACACATACAGGCACAAGCGCGCACATACTATACATGAGTTAAGGAAAAAATTCGGCTAAATTCTTCAACCACATGCACTAATGAACGTTTATCGAAGCGAGTGAGCGAACGGGCGCACAACTGGGGGGGACTGAGGGGTGAGCGGCGTCTGCGGCGCAAAGCAATGCAAAGCATTTGAGGAAATTCCAAATTTTCTAGTTAAATTTAAATAGAAACGCCCGCATACGCAAACAAGTCTGCGCTCATAAGCCATGAGTGAGCGATTTTCTGGCAGTTAACTCGTCCGCGCGTGTGTGTGTGTATTTGTGTGCATTTCTGTGTATATAAGCAAACAAGTCCCTGGCAAATCCGCAACGCGTGGGAATACCGAGGCGTTTTATTTGACTACACACATACACACAAACATACGTAGTTATCAGCGCGCTTAGTCTGCAACCCAGTTGTCTGCGTCTGTGTCTGCGCTTCTTTCCGTTCTAATTCAATGTAGACAGGCACACATACGCATACACATGTGTGTCAGCTATTTGCATATGAAGCTCAATGCGTTTGTGTGTGTGTGCGCCAATGTTTTGGTTTGTGTGCCAGTGTTTGCTTAAGGATGTAATCTTTTTTGCGGTTTTCACACGAATTTCCAGCTGTCTGCTGGCTGGGAAATATTTTCGCACAGTCTCACGCTGCTCGCTTGACTTCCACAGCTTTTCTGCCGCTGTAAATGCCACATGTTAATATGTTCTTATGCATGTGTGCGCGTGTGTGTTTATGTCGGCCTCATTATAATAACTACAAACACGCGTGTAATATACCGACAAATAATTTCGTATGCGCCTAAATGTATGCTCAGCTTAGATCAGTTTAGCCCGTTTAGGCGCCTAAATGTAGGCAAACAAATGCTCGATCAAGCATAATCGATTGCACAAATGTTTTGCGTTTTTCCGCAAATTGAGTACGGCGTTTTAAATTGAATTGGAGCATTTGTCGGTGGATTTTTGATTTGTGTGTTTACGCTTTACATTTTGCACTTCCGTTTTCTGCTCTCATTCTTCGCTGCCTGCTGTACTTTTGCACATGTACACTGGAACACATATCTGCTGGCGTGTTCCTTTTTAATTTTTAGCTTTTTTCTGCTATCTTATGCACACCTGTCCGCTGATATGTCACGATTTGTCTGCCAACTGTGTCAGCTGAATATTTGCATTTGATGTCAATTTTATTGTGTCAGCGTTGCATTTGCAAAATTCTCACGCTCAGACAAATTTACCGAGAGACATTAAAGCGTTTGCATATATAGTACGGCCTACTCTAGACGGTACGTGCTTCAAAATGCATATGCCTTTGACACATGTCAGCGTTTTCAAGGAGAAAATGATTATGGAAGAAATTCGTATAATTTTATGTTATCATATGTATTCTTATGAGGTATTGTTATAAATTATACAAAGTATCAATGAAGCTTCTACAAATAAACTATGTAGAGCTGCAGTACATGCTAATGTGAAGTTCTAGCTTCTATCAGAAGAAAGTAGCTGTCAATGCATGACATGGAAGCATGCTCATCAGCATAGTACCCCACAGAGAGATACTCAACTCCAAAACTTAACTTTATTGATAAGACTTATGTATATGTGTATCTAGGCAGACGTGTGGACTGCAAAGCTATTTTACTCGCATGAAAATTCACTCCTTTCTCAAGAGCTTGAGCTCCAATGCGTTCCGAGGTCATCAAGTTTTGTCTCACACACCTTTAAGAGATTCTAACCAACAAAAGCGCTTCCACACTTGGAAGCTAAAAATCTGCCAATTATCTGATTATCGAAATGAACAGTTAAGATGAAGGCATGGTAAAATCGTAGCGTCAAAATTTCCTTTCACTGTGCTTTTGGAAAACAAAAGCTGAAACAATTCAAACAGTCTTGGTAAAATAACTTGAATATAAATAATTCTAGAAAAGCTTCAACGGTTTTGAGACAATTTGTGGATTCATAAGAGATTTAATTAATCTTCAGAAGATCTTTGTACCGCAAGGAACTTTTTTACACCTCCGTATGAGTCTTAGTAAATAACCTAACCTCGCTTAACTTAGAGTTGAAGGGTTAAAACGAACGATTACACCGTCTTGGCACACTATTTTCTTTTGCTACGCAGAATTAGAGTTTCATTACTAATTATTGCCATATTTAAAGAACATTTTTATAGTGTTAGGCATACTTAGTCAAATGATTGACCACTAAACAGGATAGAGGGGTTCATAGTAACAACTTTAGTAAACCATGAACCTCTGCATACAAATCAAAATTGCACAACTTCATCTTCGAAAGTACACAAATCGAGCTATTAAACCTTAAAAAATATAACTGCGAATATTTTTACGCTCAATATGATGCCACCTGATGAAAAGCAACAATTGAAAAATGAAAAAATATCAGACACTTAAATTTATTAAAATGTGGAAATATTACGAAAATGAAACTCCATGAAAAGTCATACAAACTATTTTGTGTCGGTAAAAAAGTATTATCAAGCCTGTAACTACCGGTTGGGCAGTCACACGAACAGCGGTTGCCAGACGGCAGACAATCAGCGCGATTTGACTGTGCTGCCAGCAATAAAGCTTACAGCAGCAAGCCATTCAACGAGCAATTGCAAGCTAGCGAGAGCGTCAGCGGCAAGAGCAACAAACAGCAAACCGGTCGACAGCTTTTAAGCTACTATGTCAATAGCGACGATGAGGATGGAAGAAATGGAAAAATAATAATAATAAATCCGGATGGCAGCAGTGCTTTCAATTCGTTCGCTTGCCGGCCGTTTCGTCTGCCTTTACCTTTTCAAAATGCCGATGAAAGTGGGGCCTGCAGCGGATGATGTTGTCGGTGGGCAAGGCTAGAGACTGGTGTGTGGATGTATTTGTTATAGTTATGAAGAAGCAATATTTAATTTTTTTCAATATAGCCAGAGTTTATTACATACTATAGTAAAGTATTTAATTTTAAGTCTGCTAACGAATTGCGATCACAAGCCGAAAAGGTGGCAATGGTGGTGCTGAGTGAAGTTTGGAGGAGTATATATTTCTAAAACGAATTTAGCTTCCATCTGAACTAGAAAGAGGCCCTGCTGTATTGACTTTCCTTGCGAAGGCGGCTGCAGTGAGGGCTTATATCCGACATTACTTTTTAGACCTTGAAATATAGAAAAGGTCTTTTTCTACCAGAATCCAAGGCTCAGCAAACAATATTGGAACTTAAGAATAAGTCACATCCAAAAGCTTATTAGTAATACAGGATATTTTAGGAGAACACCAGATATATAAAACATCTTTAGTTGAGGGTAAAAAAACGTTCTCAATCTTCAGAAAACCAAATTTCATTTTATGAGCAAATATGAGTCTGTACTGAGTGACCTTAAAGAAAAAAATCAATCTACTCATTATTACGTGCTTAACTATATTTAGTATCAAAACCTCTACCAGCTCAGAAGCACACAGATACTGGATTTTCACGAAAAGATTGACTGCAGAGCCATCTTCACAAGTTGAAGCGTTTGTTTGTATACCCATTTCTTTATACCTATCTGTAGATGCATATATAATTATATACGTATGTATATACCACCTCAAATTGAGTGTGCTGCTCATAATATCAAAAGCTTGGATATACAAATTTCGCTCGACCGAACGGCAAACAAGACAGAAATTCCTCGAAATCTAACCTAACACACGCATAATCATAGTTAAACACATGCTCAAACAGAATCTGGGCAAGTTACTAATGCGCGCAAAACAAATAAAAAACTATACATACATACATATATAACTCCGAAACCAATTGCTTGTCCCGGCTAAGCTGAGACGCTCATCGCAGCGAGTCGAACAGAAGCGACTGCGGCAGTGGCAGCGGCGAGTCAAATGGAATATGAATATAACGAAGCGCTGTGAAATTTATTGAAAAGAAATGATGAAATGAAATGTTTCCCAAAGGACCGCTTAAAATGAATTTTGCAGCGATTTGCCTATTGCAGTTATGCCCTGTCTTCATGACTCCATTTCATACGCTGCCCGTCCTTCCATCCATCCGTCCGTCTGGCTCTCTGTTGTCGGCAGTACTTATTCTATTTATATTTTTGCCATCGCCGCCATTTTTCTTTTTGGCCTTTTGTGCATATCCACTTTATTTCACTAGACATTTGTTGCTTCCTTAATTCGCATGCTTACCATGGGCAGCAATATGATGAGCAAGTCGTACAAAAAAGCAATAACCAATGCATAACGAGGCCACAGGATACACTACTACACTAAAATATGTCCTGCTGGAGCGATATTTATTTTGCACAAATTTGTGGATTTCTTGCTTCGTAGCCACTGGATTTTTTCAAGCATAGATTTTTAGTGAAACACACATTGTTGTTATATATGTATCTGTGTGTGAGTGTTCACAAGCATTGAAAAAGGTTTATATTTGCGGCTGTTATTATAATAATGGATTTAAATGCGATTGCCGCTGTGACCATAATAAATATATGCGCACAAAATGCGAAGTGGCCAACGTTGCGTATGAGTGACCAAAGCAAATTCAGCAAAGCTGGGTGAGTGCGGGAGTAAAAGAGAAAGCAGCGAACGGGCGCACGGATAACGGCAGAAACGACGTTAATATGAAAGGGTGCGCACTGGAGAGCGTGGAAGGATATACTTCCTTTCTTTTGAACGAAAGGAAATTGGACATTTTTCGCATTAAAGAAAAAAAATTGCCAAAAGTAATTGAAGTTGAAAATTTACGCAAAGAAATCGGTTCGACAATTGTGAAAAAAATGTTAATCAGCACAAAAATATTAAAATAACGTTTCGAAATGATAAAACTAAGTTTGTTAAAGCATCAAAGAAACCTTCATTGGAAAAATATATTTTTCGGAAATTTAAGGCGCACATTTCTAACAATAATACTATATGCGTATATGTGTGTATGGAATGCTTTAGGCTTTCGCAAAATGCAAGCAAATAAAATATATGAAAAAGAAAAACAGAAAAGGCTTTTGGCTAACAGCAAATTGCATGAAGACCTTAGTTTAACACTTTCGGCAAAACTTTGCGGTATTAAATCAAACTAATATTTGCCTAGCTGAGCTATTTCGGTTAAATGAAGAAATATGATTTTTTTAGCACAGAAACTCATCAGCTTTAACTGCAGAGTTTAGAGTCTGACAGAGAAATTTTACTAACTAAACAAAGTTCTGGCGTTGGTTTACAGCAAGAGTTTATTATAACAAACTTTCGAAGAAATTGAGGCATTATTTATAACTATAAGCAAAAAATATTTTATATAAGTTGGAATATGTATTTATATATACACAAACAAACATATATCTACATAATAATAAAATGCTCAAGCTGGCTATATCGTCTCAAATGCATACCTACATATACATACATATATTTACATACATATATATGTATACAATTATTTGCTTTATTTTCACACTAACTATCACCGTTAACCACATATTTGTTTAGGTAAAACTAACTGATTGACTTTGCGCAACAATTCAACAGACCCATACACATACATTATATATACATATATCTACACATATACGAGCAGCGATGTCGAAATACACACACATTTACACATGCAGTAGCGCAGAGAATAACGCAAATTGGCAGAGCTTAGAAATTCAATTAAAAGTTGTACATTGTAAAATTCTGTCGGCGCTCGGAAAATTTGAAATAAAATTGCAAAATTCAGTTGAACAGTTCGCTTGCAACACCTGGGAACAATTAAACTATGAGTGCAACTAAAAATTATTGCAACCATAATTTGTTGTTACTTGTACATTTTAGATTGCACTAATGCCTAAATTGGCAAAGCTGTCTGCCTCACACACGTAATCCGGAGCCGGCTTACTGTTAAGCTGAATTGGATGTCTCATGAAATTAGATTAGAAAAGTTCACACAATGTTATATTAAATTTTAAATGACAGGTGAGAGTAAGTAATTGCAAACGACTAAAATAATAAATCAAATTTGTGTGCGCTTACATTTTCATCAATGCTAAGAAAAATTTTGTGAATTAAAATTTAGTGTGAATGAAGCAGTGAAATTCTTTTGATATTATTATATGATAGAAACCTTAAGAATAGTGTGGCCTACATTTAGGGTTATTTTAGCAGAGTCGCAAACCAAATACGAAGATTTTAGTGCGTCCACAGTACACAGTTGTTAAAGAATTTTTAATAAGTAGGTAAAATATATGTGTTAAAATAAAAAAATAAAAAAATTATCGATAAATATATATAGTAATAAGTAAATGAAAAAACAGTATTGCCTACATTTAAGCAATTTTAGCAAAGCCACAGAACTATCAAAAATAACACAAGTTAAGTAAAATATTGTAGACAAAAATATTACTTGCAATATGCGAACAGAATTTTGAAGGTTATAAAAGGCGCTGAAGGCGCAGAAATGAACATTTCGTATTACTTTTAAAATAAATTTATTTATTTCCTTTTTTTATTTAATTATTATAATAAATTGATTTAAAATAGTTATTAAATGGAGGGGTATGTAAAATCTTTAAAAAATTTATGAGTTCTTTTGCATGTTATATTTCTTTATTCTCAGATCTAAAGGAAAACTTAACAAGTTTCAACCTCGTTTCTATCCAATATATATAAAATCCAATTCTTAAGATAATATCGAAAATTGAAGTCAATGAGATAGAAATTGTCAGAGTTATTTATCTCGCCAATTGTTTTTTCTCGCTACAATTCAAATTAAAACTTATTTTTGTGACTATCAAGCATAACTTAAGTAAAAAGAGATTATTTGAAAATATTACAGAGGCCATTCCCCTTTGGAAATATTAATAATGCCAATTGTGTGCTGTAGGTGCCATCTGGGATTTTATTAGTACTAATAATTATATTAGAATGTTTTATTTTATTTCAAGCCAAAAATTATAGAATATATCAACAATCAAAAGCAAATCATGCAGCTTGGAGGAAAGATAGTAGTTACATTTTATATTTTTTCCTAACGTTTGTTATAAAATCTAAAGGTCAAGGCCATAGGTAAATCGAATTAAGTGCCCTTCGATAAAAGGTTAACTACATTGTATATGCATTTCTCTCCAAAAATAATCTATCGACATCGTAGTACAAACATAGTTAAGGTTCCACAAGTGCAATAAAATAGCTTACAATTTTAAACAACTCATCCAATTAGACTCTAAGTACAGTACTTTCAAACCCAGGGTCAAATCAGGAAAACTTTTATAAAGTTCAAATAGTAAAGTATGGAAAATCTCTAAGCTAGTAAAGAAAGTGAAGTATTTTGAATATAGGAGTATATAAAGCTGACCACAATTGATTCTACTGATAATACCTTCATTTTCCCAGCAATTTCCGTGACAGGCAAAATCCAATTTTAATGATATTTGCAAAAACAACAACGTGCTGCAAATTAATACCAAATCTTGAAGAAATGCGGCCATAATTGAAACATATACCAGGGCTTACCAAAATATTGCTAATGCCATTACAGTGATTTTCGGCGGAGAATGGCAGAAGCGCACCTTCGAGCTAAAATCTGTAATCTATCAATATGGCTGCAACAACAAAAACAAGTTGCACAACGTGCGCACATTAATTTTCTTCCTGCCACGCAAACCATCATATTCAAAGTGCGCTGTAGTGCTTTTATTTTTCATTATTTACGTTCTTATTACGTCTTCGTTGTTATTGTTGCATTAAGCCAACTTCTGTGCGTATCACCATGGCGATGCTTAAGATCCATAGATTGCCATATTACGCTCAAGTCCGCGCCAATAGACGCTCAAGTGGACATGGTCGGCACTTGAATGCTTATTTTGCTTAGCCTTGTGGGGGATAGCGGGTGTAAGGGAGGTGGGCGTTGTGGCTGCTGCTATGGATCGGATATACTGTTTGTATAGTATGTATTGTAGCTAAATCTTTTCAAATCCCTCACTAATTCAATCGCTGTACGTGCTCGGAAAGCGTTTACGACACAAACAACATAGCCCAACTTCCAACCGCCGCCCCCGCAACACTTCAGCTGCCACCGCAAATAGAAAATCAGCACACAATTACCCACTGACGGCCTGTCTATCAACGTTCGCTCATTTTGCTTGCGCGACACAAAGTCGTTTGCGGTTGACGGTGTGGCTGAAGTCGGGTCGTGTCGTGAACGAAGGGCGGCGAGACATTGACGAGCGTGGCGCTGGCGTTGGCGTTTATGTATGCCACAGTGCGTGTGAAGGCACGTCTCTGTGTTTGTGATTATATTAAGTTGCGTAATTATATACTTTTTTATACATGTATATGTGTGTGTGTCCGGTTTGTTTACCAGCAGAATGTGCGTCTGTGTTCCTGCCAAGACTTTATCCGCACAACAAGATTGATAACCAATTGGCGGCAAAAGCACATGCCGACAAGCATACACACACACATTCGCAAACACATAGAAAGTAGTAGCTGGAAAAGAGAGCAACAATAACGGGGCCAAACACAGCATCAGAGCACGTTCTTGTAATGTAGTGTTGCTGCCATGTCCTTGCGCGTGTTGCCTTGACAACAGCGCCAGCAGACAGCAACGACCAGAGCAACGGCACGACACGGTCACCTACAAGCTTTCGCCAGCTCATTGATATCGTATTTCGTAGTTGCCACCAGTAGAACGCAGCCACATCAATACTCTTCACAAGTCTGCAGGCGCACACACAGCGCCACACGAGCGCATAGAAGACGACAACAGTGGAGCACACACACACACATACACAAACACAAAATGAGCCAAAGTTGCAAGGGAAAAGTCAAAAACTATATTGCGCTGCGACTTCTCGAGCGACGACAACACAAAAACTTCAATTTCGGCGCAACATGATCAGCAACATTTACCCAGCAACCTAGAAAATTGCATGCCACCACTTGCTACAGCCCTCCGCCAGACACTTCCAGCGCTCCTTGTCCGCATGAAGTTTTTTGCCAGGCGCTGCATTCAATTTGAACAACATGCCGCTTACAGTGCGCCAATGCGGCAGCTTGGCTACTGCCTGCCGCCCGCCCGCCTTGTCTTGGTCTGTGGCATTTTGCAGTTTGCAATGTTGCCGTATTAGAAGGACGACAAGAGTAGATTGCAACTTCGTGGCAGTTGCCACGCCTGTGTATGTTTGCTTGTTGCTGGTGTGTGTTATATTGACCATCATCCATCAGCCGCTTGGCGTTTTGCATTCTAAGCGCAGCGCCGGCATTACAGCTTGATGTTGATGAGTTTCAACGCAGTCATCGGCAACTTCGTCGAAACTCAGCGTGCGGATTTACTAGTGGCGAAAAGCTGATTTGTTACCGACTTTACTGCTTGGCAGTGGCGCTGAGCGCTGATGGTCTTCAGCTAGCAACGCGGCGTCTGTGTTTGAGTTCAGAAAAATATTAATGGAGATTTGCATGGGTGGCTGCGCACTGGGATAGACAAATACTGACGTTTCTTGGCGTCCTCCAAGGAATGAGTGTTGGATTTTTCTTTGCTAATTTCAAAGATTTTCAGATAACTCGATTATTCTTCGATTACGCTAAAGGCTAGAAGCAGCGGAATCCATTAAAGTGTTGCGAATTATACTAAGACTTGAATGATTGAAGGGGTCATTGCTAATAATTAAAGAGAACAACTCGTAATATATCTCCGACAAAGCTCTTATCGAGGTCTGATTCTAATGAAAAGTTAAAAAAGAAACATTTCATGGACTAAAATTAAAAAAAAACAAGAAAAAACGTTAACTTCGGTTGCACCGAAGCTAAATACTCTTCACAGGTGCATTTCTATTAGTAACTATTTGTTCAGTTTGTATGGGAGCTATATGCTATAGTTAACCGATCTGAACAATTTCTTCGGAGATTATATTGTTGCCTTAGAAAATAATATATACCAAATTTCGTGAATATATCTTGTCAAATGTGAAAGTTGTCCATACAAGAACTTGATTCCGATCGTTCAGTTTGTATGGCAGCTATATGCTATAGTCGACCGATCTGAACAATTTCTTCGGAGATTACATTGTTGCCTTAGAAAATAATATATACCAAATTTCGTGAATATATCTTGTCAAATGTGAAATTTTTCCATATAAGAACTTGATTCCGATCGTTCAGTTTGTATGGCAGCTATATGCTATAGTGGTCCGATATCGGCCGTTCCGACAAATGTGCAGCTTCTTGAAGAGAAAATGACGTTTGCAAAATTTCAAAACGATATCTTAAAAACTGAGGGACTAGTTCGTATATATACAGACAGACGGACAGACGGACAGACAGACGGACATGGCTTAATCGACTCAGCTTGACATACTGATCATTTATATATATACTTTATAGGGTCTCCGACGATTCCTTCTGGGTGTTACAAACTTCGTGACAAACTTAATATACCCTGTTCAGGGTATAAAAATGCATTAAATACTAATTAGTATATACATCTAGCATACCTGTAGGCGCTAGGTTAACAAAAAATGTGAAAATTATTCTTTTAAATGAAAGCGAGTTAAATTGATGTTTTTTTTGTTCCTAGAATTAATGGTAATAGTTTTTTAGCTTCAGTATACTTTTGGTTTAGAACAAAGATAAAAAATAACTCAAAGTGTTACATACTTTTTGGAGCGCAAAAAATAAAATTGGGAGAACTTTTGTGGAAAAGAGAATTATTTTTAAAAAATAGATTATATAGATAATTCTCGAAAATTGAAAAAACTTTTATCGAGGTAAATAGAAGTTTTCTGGACAAGGTGTAAACAATTTTACACGAAAACGAGCTAAATGGTATATTGAGTTTTCTGGAAATGTGCAGGTATAGTAAAAACGAGTTTCTCTCATAACTGCCACCGTTTGATAATTGCAGTTTTGGCTGACTACTGGTCTGCTGATGACCGAATGAGCGCTCTTCTAAGTAGCTGTTACTGGAAAATGTCTCGATAATTTTCATGTAAGTAAAAAGTGCCCAAAAAATGTCTATGGACTTTTTAAAAAATTTATAATTTAATATTAATAAGCACCAACTAATGTAAATTTTCAGCTCTTAAAAAGCTAACCCCTCACTTTGAATCGCTTAGAAGTACTTTAATATAACAAAATTGTCTGGTTTATACAAATTTCAACAAATTTAATAGCTAAGCATTCACTCGCCCCCCTCTCCGATATTTTCTTTGACCGCTTTCATCAACCGCTTACGCTCCAACACTCGCAGCCAGCGTTAACGCATCATTACACAATTACTGAAATCGAGATATTCTATGGAAAAAAACCGAACGCTACAGTCGCTTTGGCAATGAAGACCTTAAGGAAATACAATTTAGTTATACACAAAACTATTCCAACCTCGAAGGCGGGCATATGCTTTTGGCATAACTATGAGCGCGCACAGCAAAACCACACACGTATGTGTGGCTCGTAGCTTATAATACTCGCAAGTGTGTGCGCACTCGACAGGCACATAGAAAATTATCCACTCAAAAATGCAATTTCCTGTGAATGATTCTCTCTGCAGCCGTCACAACTACATGCGGACACATATGCGACGCTAAACACGCAAAAGCTTTTCGATGTAACCAAAGATATGTGTGTAAGAATATGTGAGCATTGCTAAGTCTATCCACATATAAATATATTTCACATAAAAGTGGAAGGGTTGGAAATCTTTGCCTGGAACCATCAAGCTTGCCAACTGCTGACTCCCGCAACAATAAGAACTTGCTTAGTTGTTCATATATATATATATATTTATTTATAAAAGAAAACTATTATATATATATATTTGTTACGTCTCCAATAACATATCCATGTATGAAAGTATGTGTGTGTATGTGTGTATTTGAATGCAGCTAGTAACCTTAAGTGATGACACACTCCAAAAGCGTTCGTTGTGCATTTACGCCTGAGTGAATTTTTCATATATCGCTTTTCCTGTAGCGTCAATGTGCTTCGCTACGGCCATTTGAGCTATACACATGCAAACGCACACACGTACGTACCTTTGCATAGTGCTAGAGTTACCGTTTCTTTTATAGCTTCGACTAGGGCCAATATTAAGTCATGGTGTTATAAGCATGTGCTTTACCCAAGAGCTTTAAACAGATGTGCGTGTATTTGTGTATGTTAACATATATTTGTCCATGTGTATCGACTTAAAGTTCTGAGTACTTATATGTATATGTATATCTCTAAAGTTATCAGAAAAGTGGAGTTGGAATGTTGCTGTTTGTTGAGAGCGCTGTTCAGTCCTTTGTGTCTGCCGGTAAGGTTAAGTCCACGTATGTTTGAAAAAATATGCACAACAACAATTGCGTTACTTACGTATTTGTGTATCTGAGACCCTCGCTTTTAAATTTATGTAAAATTTTCCGCCAAATCGACCGCATTTGGGATTAAGTTTATATAGTTTTATTTTACTTCTGTTTGATTTACAACTTGCTTTGTATGAAGTACTAAAAACCTTGTAACAAATAGTGCGCATTCTGTATAAAATGTAACTAAATGCCTATAGAAATAATACAATCAAAAATGCAATACGTTTTGGAGATGTTTTAGTGGCGCCCACTATTAGAAACAAACTAGACGAAGCATACCTTTAGGCTAATATCCTGAATATGATGTATACTCTTAGGCACCGTGTTACTTGAAATTCCTAAAAAATTTATGAAATTTTTATTTTTATTTCAAACCACTGACAACGAGAATATTAGACAGGAAACAGTTTGATAAAAGTCTTAACGCTCTAAATATTTGTTTGCACAATGAATTCGTATGAAATAGATGAGTATAATAATAAGTTTATTCGAGATAAATCGTTTTAAAAATTCGTTTTAATCGTTTAAAAAATTCAACCACGCTCGTAGTTTTTCATTTTCCGCTCAAAACTTATGTTTGTTTTAAAGTTTCTTATGCTATCTTTCGTTTTCGGTGGTTTTCAACCTACTATGAATTTTTTCTGTTTTATCATTTTCAAAGCTTTCTGCCCTAGTCTAATTTTTTCGTAAAATATTTAAAGAATTCTATAAATTGAACTTGTCTTAATTGTGAATACAATTTATTCAAGCAATTTGTCCAACCATAAAAATATTAAATTTTTATAGCGTTTTATGACTTATCCATTTGCAAAATTTTGACACAGCTGAATGACAAACATTGCCTACATTTTGGCGCCCAGTGCTTTTACAATTCAGCTTAAAAAGTGCTAAGCAAAACCGATTGATTATTGCTACAACTCCAGACTTATATTATTCTCAATCTAGAAGCACAAATATTAAAAATCCATTCGATTTGATAGTTAATAGAAATATGTACCAAATTTATATAAATTCGGCCGAATATTCCACAAAACAAACAATTAAAGAAACAAATATTTCAAATACAACATTTATTTAAATAAATGATTTACATTTATTTTGAGTTACAAACAAATAATTGCACACAAACACTGACAGGCGATAACAGTAAATTTTTAGCTTCGTCCCTAAAAATATGCTTCTGTCTGCCATTTTCAACTTCGACTATTTTTAAATGCATCTTCATTTTCCATACGGTATAATGGCATATGGAATATGAAGTGCACTTAAATAACGAGTGTATTTATGTACACAAATGTCTGCAATTGGTATGGACACATACACATATACTTAAATGCATGCCTGCATATGCTCCTGGTAGATGAATGCTCGTTTGAGTACAATTGCATACAACTTTTGCTCAATTCCATTTTCTTCAACTTCTTGCCTGACTTCATAAGACGGCACTTATGTCTGCTCGCCTCTATTCTCCTCTTTGCAGACAGCGACAGTCGAATTTTATGCTTGAGTGCCAAGCGTATGGCCTGAGAGTGCACATTTATACCAACAAATATGCATATGCATACGGATCTGTGTCTCTGTGTCACTTTTGTGTGTGTGTGTGTATGTGCTCATGTGCTGCTGGCAAAAGTGCTTTAATGTTTCTCTCTCGCTTAATGGACACGAAACGGTAAATTTGAGAATACTCGTAGGGGTGTATCTATGTATATATAATAAGCCGCTAGTGACAATGGAGTTATTTCGCTAAAAGAGCTTTTGTGAAGAATTTGAGGCTGTTTTCGTATTTGCATGGATTTTTTTGTAAAACTGCAATTTGGGTGAAAGGTTTGGGCTATTTGTCGTGAAGTTGCTAACAATAGTTGAGGTTATGTCTGTGAAATACTCAAACGCACAAATGTTTGTAAAAAAACGGCATAAAGATTCTAGAACAAAAATATCTGAAAAATATTATAATCGCCACAATATACGATGATTGCGTGGCGGTAGGGTCCTATCTAAATAAATTATGTTATAAAATACCATAAGAGGTAATAAAAACTATAGGATAAGTAGCTCAGAAATAAAGTTAAAAATATACGAATATAGAAGTTGAAATACATTGCTCATATGGGTCACTGACTGGTTTAGTTGGTTGGAAGTAGCAATAGATATAGCAAACTGTTGAAATGATGAATATTTTTTCTACACCCGAAAGCCACAATATTGTGTAACTTCATATGTCCAAATCTAATAATAGTA
Source organism: Bactrocera zonata (assembly GCA_037783105.1). NCBI lineage: Eukaryota > Metazoa > Arthropoda > Insecta > Diptera > Tephritidae > Bactrocera > Bactrocera zonata. The sequence continues at coordinate 321,739 of JBAWJQ010004182.1, read as the reverse complement.
TTTCAGAATTTGGCAACGTTAGTCCTGCAATCTAACATGCATGATACATGCGCAGAACATTTTAACTCACGAGCGCTGTTTGTATTGTTTACGGTAACTTAAAATATTCAACTCGGCTGAAAAATTGCATTAACTCGCGAAAATTTTCGCTCGATGGTGAATTCAATCGAGATATAGATGAATACAAGACAAATTTCGTGAATGTCGTTAATAATCAGCCTTTTCCTTAAAACTATTGATGCCGTGCGCAAATTAATATTGCAAGATCGTTATGTGGCATATCGTGAGATTGGCAAAACTAAATATAGACATTAGTGGGACCAGCATACGTTCAATACTGCATAAACATTTCATTGTAAGACAGTTTCTTTCACGTTGAGTCCCAGACAATTTGCCGGTCAGCCCAAAAAAAAAAAAAGAAAAACGTTTTCGAAATTGGTCTTTGCAATCCTGGCAGATCATGAATCGTGGATTCATTTTCAGAGCTTCGAGAAACTCATATTTTCATCTCGATGCGTTTTCAGTACGTTTTCTTCCTGACAAATTATTTCTCTATTTCATAGATCATATTACAAGACAGTAAAAGTAAAAATAGCTGTATAAAAAGTATTCTCATTATTAAATAGTAAAGTAAAAGGAAAAATGTAGCTCCAATTTCAAAACATATAATTTTTCATTTTTTTATTTAAAAGCTTTAGTTGCATAGCGAATTTATTTCCATAATACCAATAATTGTTCTGTGACACATAACCAAGATCATATCTGCTACTTATATATCTTGCCAACAAATGCTTATGTTCAATAAATATGCTCTAATATTTCCTAAATATCCCACCATAATAATTATCTCTCTAATAAACTTGCCCCGCTTGGCACATTCTGCAAAATAACGCCTTTACCGCAAGCACAGCCTGGAAAATTCAAGCAATTATTCAGCTGAATGCATTTATCATCCTGCGAGGCTGGAAATAAATCCCGCACCTTAATAGAGCGATGATTGCGAGTGCAGAGGAACTCCGAAAACATATGCCGGCAATTATGTTCACAACTATGCTCAACTTGTTAACCCACACAAACACACATGTACATATTTTTGTGGCGTGTGTATGTGCATGTGATAATTATATTGAAAATGGCATAAAGCTAGCAATTTATAGCCAGAAACTTGAATTCAATTTTCGTAATTAAAGCGTGTGAGTGCGCCGATAATGTGCTGCAGCAGAGAATTGCTTATATGTTTTTGTGTGTTCAAGAGTGTCTCTATATAAAGTGTAAAACAAGAGTAGTGGAGAAGCTGAAGGTTGGCGTAAGTTAGCGATTAACGCTCATAGTTTGAGCAAGTGTTAATGGAGCCAAGTAGCAGGCACTGAAAAATTAACACCATTGTAGGTGAGCCAATTAATAACAGTGAACTTCTAGCTGTTATTAGCTGTTATAATTCACGCGTTTTGTGGCAAAGTCTTCAGCTTGTGTTAATAATAAGGTACATCAAACTAATAATAAGAGAAAAATTTCTCAGCATAACAAAAAACACGTAGTTTTCAAACAACAAAATTAACACATTCTTTAAGTAAACCATAGTGGCAATATTTAGTCTAAAAGCAGCTTGTTGAGGAATGATTTAGTAATTATTATGACCAATGCTAATTACAGTTGACCAAAATGTGACGAAACAGTTATAAGCGGTGTAGTTCTTGCAAATGGTGTTAAATATATCAAAATATTACAGAAACAAGCCGTCAATTAGTTTTTGCCTAACGAGCTGAAACTCCCTTTGAATAAAAAATAAATAAATAAAAATGCAGCAGAGTTCCTCAAGCAAGAAATATAAATAGAAATTAGCACGAAACAAAAGTGCGCTCCAAAATAAAAATGAAGAAATTATTTTCGTTATTTATTCCTGTTCGTGCTCGTGTTCGTGCCTGTGCTGGCGTCCGTAGTGCGCAATACAAAACACTTCATTAGTGGCGACACTTGGCAGTTGGGCAATCAACGAGAAAAAGTAATAATTACAATTTAGTTGCTTTTCTTGGCGAATATTTTCCTTGTTGTATGCTTGCAATGCGTTATTTTGTCCTTTCCGACTTTTCCCGCCACCCATTTGCAGCTCCAGCCGCTTAAATGCCGTTTGAATAATTGGCATTATTGCTTATTTAGCACGAATTCGGGCGATTACCAACACACTCAGCCGCCTGCGCCCACAAATCGAGTGTGAAATGTATATATATGTACGGACATATGTGTGTGTGTTTGGGTGTGCAGCAGTCGATAACTGGCTTTCTGACGACTATTAGTCGTGTCAACGTCAATGTTGACAACAGCGGCTGGCAAGCTTTCAACACGACATTTCCTCCTTCTGGCACACTTCTACCTTGTTGCTGCTTCCCAAGCCTTGCTCTCCCCCAAAGCCGTTTTCTCTTAGGTTTTTGTCTCCATGGTTATTTTGGATTGTTACTTTGGCAGCTAAAGTGTTGTAATTACACTATGCTCGAGTGTAAGTATTTGCACAGTTTCACACACACGCTTACACGCAAATAAATGCTGCCTGGTGCTATTGGTGACCCAATTTGTTGGCGAAATGTGAACTTGTATCAGCTACTTGACTTTTGTAATTCGGCAATAATGATATAGAAAACATATTCTACTATAGAGAGCATTAATTTATATTAAAGCATACTTTTGGGAGCGTTTCAAGCAATTACGTTATGCATTATTTGTGCACATATTTCTGAATGGAATGAAATTATAGTCACATATATGTGGATATGCTTGCAAATTAAATTCACTAATTTGAATAAATTTTGAAAACTTGCGAATTCGGATTAAAGCAACACCTATAAATAGAGATATTACAAACTCCAGCAGATTATTTTTTCGAAATTTAATGACGATATCGGACTACGATTAAGGAGGAATGGTGCAACTTAATTATGCCGATTCTCATCTAAATATGGCCGAAATTGGACTAGAGATACCGAAAATAACGGAAAATTAGTGCGATATCTTAATTAAACTAAGTGGGGAGTTGATTCTGATCGGACTAATATTATACAATATATATATCGGTCATGATCTATGGCAGTGTCAAAATTGACTTGGTATAAAAAAAATTGGCTTCACCTAATTATTAGCATAAAATTGCAGCCACAAATACGACCCACAGAAGCAAACGTGGGAGACCCTACAAAGGATCACCATGACTACCTGTGTCAATTTTCTCTGTATATAGCCGAACAAGTCCATTATTTTTTCAGAAATTTGCACTCGCCCTTGTCTCTCTAAGAAGCTGCTCAATTGTCAGAAGTGTCGATGTCCGACTACAGTAACATTTAGTCGCTATACAAACTAACCGGCAAAATAAAAGTCCTAGAGGACAATTTTTTTTTTATTTGGAAAGGTATTTTCCTAAAATTTTACAGGAGTTATTATCCAATGCTATAAGCTTCGAAGAAATTGTTCAGTTCGGACCACTATATAGCTCGTATGAGGATGTATGGAAAATCACGTTCTGTAATTTTGTGCTTAAGCTTGATTTATTGTCCAAAAAACTAAAATATATTTTTTGAAAATTAAATTTTAAAAGTCGAAAAGTTGCTGCATCCATTACAAATACTACGTTTCTAATTTCAATATTGCAATTTTTAACATTTTTTTAAATTCTGCGAAGTTTTGCAGGAATAATACAACATCTGACTTAGCGACTCGCCTGTGTTTAAGTTTTCGCTTTCGTTCCGTTCAAATGGTAAATTAATAGCGGCAAATAATTGCAGCACTTGCTTGCCCTTGTAGTGCCGTCAAGTATACGCCCTGTTGAACTCATTTGCCTTCAATTAATGCAACACCGCTAGCCATTTGCCACTTTAAATGCCAATTACCAAGAATGCGCGGAAAAGGACTACACTTCTTTTCACCCTTAACTCTGCTGCACCCTTTCTTCCACTACCACCCTACCTTTTCATTCATTTTCTCGCTTCTGAAAAAAACAGGGAAAGAAGAAAAAAGTGATTTATGTCATTCAGGAATGCGTGCCACGCTTCCGCCTTTTAGCACTTTCAACGCACCGCGCCCACCCTTCTCCCCAACTAGTCCGTTGATTAGATGCCAATTAATATGCACAAACACACAGGCACATTACTCGCTAATTTCTACTAATCGCCAGAGTGCGCCAAGCCACAGCGAAAAAATCCTTGTACTTATGCGCTTGTGTGTATGAGTGTAGCGGTAAATACCAGCGCAGCGGGGCAGTAAAGTGTAATTGGCGCATATGTATGCGGGAATGAAAAGCATTTCCAGGCGCAAAGCTGTTGGCAGCCAGCTGCCGCGGTCACTACGCACACTATTAGGTTTTTTTATTTTTTTCCTCTTTGTTTTTGTTGTATTTACGCATTCTGCTTGTGTGCGTCACGCATAACAATGCGCATAATTACCGTTAATTTTTACTGACGAAAAAAATTGACAGAACATCAGAACAACAGAACAACAGGACCTTTGACCATCAAAGCAGCTGTTGTTGCTATTGCAATACTAATGGAAATTTAGAACGCTTTGTTTTGTATTTGTAATCATTTATGCTTCGCTTTACAAAACTGTGGACCACACTCCAACACTGTGGCAGTCACCGCCGAAAAATCTCGCTTCGTATTTATGTTTTGCTACATTCGTACATATGTATTTGATCTTTCTTCAAATCACGAGCAAGCGCGCTTTCTTTCTTTGCGGCAAGCGCACAAATTTGCAGCGCTGCCAACGCGTGCGGCGGCTGTTGCTTTGATGTTGTTATCACGCCAGCGAGCCTTAAATGAGCCTTGACTGTTGTTGTTGTTGCTACTGTTGCTCTCGGTTGACCAGGGAAACCCGCCTGCTGCATATAGAACACCTCGACTGTTTGGTTTGATGGTGGCACGGTAAGTGTGGTGCGCGGTTAGTGGTGCACGGTGCGTGGCATGCCACTTCAAGCTGCCAATGTGGGTAATTAAAACTCGCGCCTTCTGCTGCGTACACTCATTTGTCACCGAAACGCGTAGAGGGCAATAAACGACGTGGGCGCTTTGTAATGTCGCGATATTAGCGGGAAAATATCTTTGTTACAATTATGATGTGAGTGAGTAATTATAAATTTCATTTCAACGAATTTTGTTTATTTTTAAACTCATCAGCAAAGAGATTTGTATGAACGTGGAATATTTTATGGCGTTGTATTTAAAAAAAAAAGTGGATATTTGGGATTGCAATTTAAGTTTGAAAAATGCTCCAAGGAATGAAATTTGGTACCGAAATTGTGAAATGTAAAGTGTTCAAATCTGGCATATCACAACTTAAGCTGGCTTTGTATGATAAATTTCATACGATATATATAAATATCCTTTGGAAAATAGCAAATGTGGAATTAACCCATAAAATAACATGTTGAAAGTTTAAGATATCGGAACATAACATAAAAGTTCTGAATTTAAACTTCAAGATAAAATTTCAATGAAATAAAGGCGAAGTGTTTTAAAAGGTTCACCAGTTAGGAATTCTCAAGGCTAGTATTTTTAATTTTAAAAATATATATGTATATACATGGAATTATGATGGCCTCACTCACGCTACTAACCTAACTAACTAACGTATGTTGTTATAGGGTTTATTAGCAAAACTCGGGCTGAATTGACAATACGACCTTGAAAAATAGATTAAATGTTTTCCCCAATACAGAATAATGGGTTTGTGATCGACATTTCGAGTGAAAATTTATGTATTCACCGATGGATCAAGGGGTGAAATGGAAATAGGAGTGGGCTTCTAGTAGTAATTCATACTCAGAAAGTTGATCGGTTGCGACAGCATATTACCAAATCTATTTAGTGCCTGAATAAGAAAAAAATTGCTTACCGCTTGGAAGTGCAAGGGGCCTAACGAAGGACAACCATGTCTGTTTTCCAGTGAGGTCAACTTTTGAAAATTTTGATCTCACATCTTTCTGTATGTTAAACTACTCTTTACTTTTGAAAACAAAAAAATAATAAACAGAAAAAAGGTAAAGCCTTAGTGATTAAAATTTGAAGTAAAGGTGTTAGCCTTAATGAACCAAAACGAATCAATGTCTGTAAGCGATTTGGCAAAGAAAGCTCAAATATGTGCTACTATAGTTCTAAAATACATAATTTAATAACTTGTAAAATACAAAAGGCTTCCAACAAAAACGACCAGTCAAAATGGCGAAAACAAGGCTACGTGAATTGTATGATCAATTGCTACAATATTCTGTTGACTACATTGTAACGGACAACGAAACGTACGTAAAAATGACCTCAAGAATAAATTGAGGGAATACTTTATTTTACTAGTTTTAATTTAAAGAGATTAAAAAATCATCTATTTGTTATTCAAAATTCACAAAAAAAATTGTATTTTCTCTTGATATAGTCCTTATTCTCGATAACTGGACTGGTGCTCCTCAAGACAAAAGCAAAGTAGGCTTCAGGTGAAAGAGGAAGTACTAAGTCTAAGAATTATTTAGGATGATATCAAGTTCTCACTTTCCCATGTTGTAAATAAAAAAGCTGGGAAGAAATGTTATCTTCATAAAAAATATTGGAAAATTTTTGATAAAATTTATTATTTAAACATTTAAATTCAATTCTGATTATACGGACTAAACTGAAAGTAAAAACTATGAATTTTTCAAAAAGACATGTCCTAAGGAATCATATGTTTTTCTAAATCATTTTCATATTGCTACAAATTTAATAACCACGCCAGCTATCGTCTATACTATTATTCGCGGCTCCAAAAAGAAGGCTCCCTGCTTGCACGACTAGCGAGCGTTCACACACGATCAATAGCGTGAGCGTAACTCCACCGTAATTACAGGCAAATAAATAAATAAACGCTCATTAGTTAAGTATATAGATTATTGATAGCCTAGCGAGCTTAACATTTCTAAATAACTATGAATATATAACAATACGATAGATAACATGACATCAGTCATATCATTAGAGCACAGCGAAGCGCGCAACCACGCATTCAACCAAAATATTACACAACCCACGAATTATAAATGCATTATGCATATGGAAGCGTGTTTATATACTTATGTATATGTACATATATAACTACACACGCCTTGTTAAGTTTTTAATATGTGTACATGTTTTTATGTTGTGAGCAATTTTCATATATGTATATGTGTGCATAATATTATTGTCAACCATTTTATTAAAGACACGAATTGATTTATCCTTTGGGATTGAAAATTATACGCTTGTTGTAACATAACCACACGCCTATACATATCAATGTGGCAAAGCGCAAGTGGCGAGCAATTTTGCTAAGTGCCATGAAATGCATGGAGTAATGGGCTTAGTTCAAGTGGCAATTGTACGCTCGAGTAAATGGTGTTTACGACCTGTTTCAAATGCCAAATTAGTTGTGAAATTCGGAGAAAAAGTTATGGCTATGTTTTTATATGAGTTGAGTGTCCAAAACAACAACAAAGATAACAATTGTAATGGCTTTAGATTACTTATTGCTAATTTGCTTATAATGATATGCATTACATTATTATTTTAATATTTTTATGCTAAATACAATAAAGATTCATAAAAAGTATACACTTGCTGCATTATTGAGCACCGTGTATATAATATATATTTACTTTTGATATTTACCACCGAAATACCGTAATAATTATAATTACTGCCACTTGTCAGTTAAATAGCTTATATAAGCAGCCGCAATCACTAACAATTAAATATAAGCACCGCGAGCGCGCACACACACCGCTGCGTATACGCAACATTAATTTGAGGGTAACAAAAATATTTAAATGAAAAATGTGCATATGGAATTTAGCCGGAAAATAATACTGCAGATATTCAATGGAAACGATACACAATTGAAAGTGGATTTTAATTGCAGATTTTGTATTTATATAACAATTGTTGCATAACGTGTTACTGCAAGTGTGTGCGAGGAAATGACCTTTGTTCAATTGTTAGCACTGCAGTTAAACAATATTTGCGCAAGTGCTTGAGGCTAAGTAATTAACAGTTATTTATACATTTTCGTGTGAATGAAATTGTGCTGTTGGCATGAAAGCTAACGAATTTGTTTAAAAATGTTAATAATAGAGCCAAAGCTCATTCTGAAATTCACGAAAAGTATAAAAAAAGTTTTTGTACAATAATTTAATATCATAAATTCTAAATATACAAATACAACCTCAATTTCTATTATTTCTGTTTTTTCTCTTCACAAAAAATTTCACCAAAATGATTTACCTGTATCCTAGCAGCAACCCGTTCGCCGTTATAGCGATTTGGTATGAACCAGCCCTTCGTCGAGCCCGTCACGAGCACAATGCCCAGGCAGAAGAATAATATTAACGCGGTTATTAGCAATTTCGCGCGCGTCGATATAACCATCGCCATTTTGTTACGTTCTTATTTTTATTATTTCGCTTCTGTACAATAAAGCAACAAAAACGGCACTTTTGTTAGCACACAATTTGGGAAATTTTTAATTGGATTGCCAAATATTTTGCTAACAATTTTTTTCTAGATTTTTTTTCTTTACGAATTTTGCTAACTTCTATTTATGCTTGTATAATTTTAGGCGGATTTGCTTATTTAATTAAACTAAATTGCACTAATTAATGGATTTTCGCTGAAATTTCGTATAATACGCGTAAACTTTTCGCACACTTTTCAACTTTGCAGCTTTTTGAGCTTTAATAAACACTATGCATTTCGTTGGCTTAATTATTTTGGAAATTTTAATGATAATTGATAACTTTTGCTTGCACTAGACACTTGAATTTTGCTTTGCTTTGCTTTCACTGATTTTTTTAATTTTTTTTCTACGAAATTATGCCACTATTTATTTGTCTATTTCATTTTTTTTTTTTTTGTTCGGATATGCAATTAGCGTGTACTTCTGATAATTTTTAGTTGTTTGTTTCAGTGAGTTCATGCGATATGTTTACCTGCATTGCTCTAGTTGATTCGTTTTTATTACAGACTTATTAGTATTTTGATATGTTATTTGGGTTCGTTTTCTTAATTGATATGGGTTGCTGTAAGCTATGCTGCGAGAGAAATAAAGTGGTTTAGTACTATATTATTATATGCGTGCACATACATACATGCAGGCATATACATATATATGCAGATATATGTACATCGCAAGGCATTTGGTTTTCTTAAAAATAGAAGTGTCCGTTAATGGCATTAAATTTATGTGAATATCATTATATTTTTCTAAAATCTCATTAAAACTTTTAATTTAAATGATATAAAACCAGTATTTAAAATAAAAAAATAAAAAAATTGATATCAAAATACAAATTAAATTTAATGTTAGGAATGCAACAGAAAATATATTTAAAATTTAAAGACTAAAAAAATTAAAATTATAATTAAAATTAGAATTAAAATTAAAAATAAAATTTTAAATTAAAATAAAATTAAAATTTGAATTAAAATTGAAATTAAAATTAAAGTTAAAGTTAAAATTAAAAACTAAATTAGTATAAAAATTATAATTAGGGGAGAATTAAAATTATAAACAATTTTAAGTTAAAAATTTTAAAATTAAAAAAATAAATAAATATACAAATTAAAATTAAAAATGAAATTTTAATTAATTAGTATAAAAATTATAATTAGGGGAGAATTAAAATTATAAACAATTTTAAGTTAAAAATTTTAAAATTAAAAAAATAAATAAATATACAAATTAAAATTAAAAATGAAATTTTAATTAATATTAAAATAAAAATTCCTGAAAAAAACTCAAAAATAAAATTAACTACGTTTTCCCGTATAACATGTTGTTGGCAATTGTAGCTCGTGTAAATAATTGTTAGATGCATTGACGCATGTCACTCATACGCCATGGCAGTTGCATATGCAAATATCATATTATCGAACAATAACTATAATTTTCTAAATACATTGGAATAATTTTTTGTTCTGAAAGAGTTATTAATGTGTTCTTTTAACTAGACAAAGAAAACTACTGAGGGAGTAAGAGAGCGATAGAGAGGCAAAGAATGCAGATAGGAATAGTTCACCAAAAAGCTCAAATATAGAAAAAATATATTCCCCACTGTGCCATGATTAGCACGATCCTGAACAAATTTAAAACTCAAAATCTCAGCAGTAAAAGCGCAATGATATTTAAAAAGATAAATTGACACAGTTAAGAAATATGCCAACACAGAAAAAGTAACAGTAACAAGAAGACCAATCAAAGGAGTTGTGAAAAGTAACACAGACAAAACTTCCACTAAACTTTAAAACAAAAATATTTTATAAAATTTCGTGCAGAACAAGGGCACAGAAGCGGCGTAGCACCGGCAGCTTAAACTGCACTTCGTTTGACACACGACACAGCTGCTACAGCGAGGACTATCTGTCGACTGGTTGTTATTGAAAATCGTTCCGGCAGCTGTTTGTTACCGTTTCGCGCGATTTTTTCGGAAACGCAACAGCCACACACACGCACATCTACAGCGCACACAAAAGTAATATCTATATTTATACACCCCACCAACTTTACGCCCATTTCACGTTACGCGGCGTTTATTTTGATTACATTTTATGAAGCGACCACCAGACACACACACACACACATACACATAAACCGGCCATATGAAGTAGCGCAAGTACACACAAGCGTATCGGAAATGGGTGAGCCAAATTGCGAAGAGGAAGTTGAAAGTCGAAAAGCAGGTTCTCTGCACATAACATACAAAGTTGGCTGGGGGCAGTGCGCGTCAGTGTGTCAGCGTGCCAGTAGGTGCGCGTGTATATGTAAGCGTATGCCTGCTGCTTTAACTTTATTTCTAACTTGTTTACGCGCCGCCCGCTGACTCTTTCACATACAATAAGTGAGTGCGGTGTAGCTGTGGCAGTTATTTGTTGAAGGGACTTCGCTTTCATTGCTGCCAACCCAATTTTTTTTTTCTGATTCTCTATATATATATAAATTTTCTCTTTTCTCTTTACATTTTTCGCGAGTTCTGTTGCTTCTGCTATTATTGCTCTTGTATGCACTTACATATTGGGCGGAAAATGTATAAAAGTTACAACGAAAAACTTTGTGTTTCCGTGCGCACCCAACTGCGAACAAGAAGCCAAGTTACTCATACGCCCCACACACAACTCACACGCTCGCACACAAAGCGTTGACCAAAGCACCGGCGTCACTAAAGTTTAAAATTACCACGCACTGGACTGCCTTTAAAGCAACGCTGACTTAAATGTTAAATACAAAAAAAAGCAGGAGATTTTTATTCTGCCTAATTGCGCTAATCACATCACAAGCAACTAAGTTTTTGCTTTGTCAGCCAATGACCTAACGCGCGATTTACCTCACACTCGCTGCCATTTTTGGAACAAAAGCACATTATTGTTTTCGCTTTCAGTATTTTTCCTCTTATTTATGCGACACGCGCCAATCACAGCTATTATGTGTATGTATTAGCGGCAAAGTTGTTGGTGTGTCGCCTCTCACGCCGCCGAGCGCAGACTTTTACCGAAAAGTTTTATCAGTGCGTTTCATGCTTTTTTTTTTGTTTTTGCATCCTTTCACGTAGCATTTACTTTGTCGGCGTTTTTTCAGCTTGAAACCAAAAATTTTGAAATGGGCCAAATGCGATTTTCACTGCTTTCACTTTGCTTACGTTCGCAGTATGACTTAATTTTCATTGTAAACGAGCAAAGGCTCGTAAAGTCTTTTCAAATTTGGTGGAGTAGAATGCGCGTCGCTTACTTTGTCCAAAACGATGTTTGTGTTTATGGCTTTTGTGAATGTTTCATTAGTGTAACTTTTATTTTTCAACAACTTACACCTTTAATTAGAGCAAAAAGCATTTTAGATATAGTACATATATTGACTCAGACTTTCTTTTAAAACATACGTCATTAAAAATGTTCGTTTACTTAAAGTTATTTTGTAAAAAAAAATATTATTTTAAGTGAATCCCTTAAAATTACCGTTAAATACGTAATTTTGAAACTAGTTACCGACTAGTTTCATTCGGGCCAGTTATGGAATAACTTAGTATTAGCTAGGAAATGGCAGTTATTTAGCTAAATGTTTGAACCAGTTTCAAACTAGTTACATTCGGGTCAGTTGTAAAATAAGTTGTTATTGGCTAGAAGATCAACCTCGCTAACCACAGATATTCAAATACATGTGTTCAAAGGTGGTTTCCAGTACAGAGTAATCAATAGAAACATATTTTACAATTTTGGTTAAATAAATGAAAAATAGTCGGGTGCGGCTGCTGACAATCCTCATTAATGCACTATATTTTATTTATATATCATTTCACCTCTATGAGGCGCTCACAGCAGTGTCTGTAAACTCCAGAATTTCCTTTCTATGAGAACTCTCACACAGAAACCATTATCTTTAGAATAATCCAGAGCTATTCAAATCTTTACCACACAGAATCCTTACAACATATTTCATTGCAGTTTTGTTAAAAATTTTCCCACTCATAGCAGGCAAAACCGAGTTTGTCCCAATCTTCATCCACATTTCCTACAATTCAAACTTCGTGGAATTTCTTTCATACCCCATCTTTCTTTTATGTTAACATTGTTCTTCTCTATTTGCTATAGCTTAAAGTTTGACAAGCTTCCAAAGTCTTATAATGAAATTACCTACTTTTACTTTGAGGCGAGCGGCTGCGCCGGCAACTACGCGGATATGCCAACGCACACAGCCTCACATGCGTACAAACACTTAAATAAATATTGAATGACTTTAAAAGGGTGCTTTTTCGCAAACTTTATCACCAAAACCCAGTACGTAAAATGAGTAATGACTTTGTGACAAAAACGACAAAGCGCAAAAAATGATTTAAGGACTGCAAGGAAGTGCGTGAGTGTTGGCGACTGGAGCGTCTGTGAGGCCAACGCTTAGAGTAGCAAGAGGGAAATTAAAAATACATAAACACTTGCACATAAAACGGCGAATATAAAGAATTCCGGCGCAAAAAAGAAGAAGCAGCAGAAGTTTGATCTCCTTGCAGCAATAAACGAGCCGCGGAAAGTGTGTGTGTGTGCATGTATGTGCGCAAATCGCTTTTGGGCAAAACGCAAAGCAACTAAATTGGCGTGAGCAAGGGATAATAGCAAAGGGTTCAAAGCTGAAAAGCCCCCACCCCCAACGCAGCTATGTCGCCGCCAGCCTAGCGCGCATAATGGAGATAATGACAAAGATGATTATCCTATAATAAAATAAATGAATTTATTATTTTATAATAGCTGAGGTTACAGCCACAACACAATGCGAAAAAAGTCGACGCGACAACCGCAATAACAGCTAAATAATGAAGCGTCGGTCGGCTGCTGAGGTGGTTGGTGGTTTCGGCCGCTTGCGGTGGGGTTGTGGTAGTAAATTTTCTTCAAAGTTGAAAAGTTTTCGCCTTCGCTGCTTCACTAATTTGGCTGGCGTGGCGTTTGCGACGGCTTGTTATAAAGCAGCCCCTGCTGTTACTTTCAACTTAAGCGTCGGCAAAAGGCACGACGTTGTCGCTATGCGCGCAATTTTTTACGCTTGACAATTTCGGCTTGCCATGTTATGCTTTTAACAATTCGCCAGCCGCAGGCTAAGTGAAACGCAGCATCCTTTCGTGCACTCTTTCGCTGGAACTTGGCCTAACTTTTCGTTTAATTCACTTTCTTTTCGAGCTTTGTTGTTGCTGCCTTTTTTATTTTGTCCCACTTTAACCGAGAAAATCACTGCAGCTTTGCAGATTTACAAGCTGAAGTACTAAAGCAGCTTTAAGTTATGTCTCAGCTTGGATTACTCACATACCGATATACATGTGTATGTTTGTTGTTATTTGTACTACTCTATTTTTAAAACCACCATATATTAGCTGTAATATCATTATACATTAACCTCAATGTGCGTTTGATCGATGTTGTTGATGTTCATTTTGTTGTTAATGCCGTTGGCGTGCGCCTTCTTCTGCTTCGCTCTATTGCCACTCACCACACAAAGAAACTAAAATGTATGACTAAGTAATTAAGTGTTATGAGTCTGTTTTGCCTCACTACTGCCAACTGTCTTGTCATAGTCGCGCGCATTAAGTATTTGAGTTGAAGTTGGCTCAACACGTTCAACAATTGACATTAATGCGAGCGCACACATACACACGTACAAACTAATAATGACATATGTGTAATATGAAATAATAATATGTCTCGCAAGTGCACATGCTCCGAAGCAGTTGGAACAGTTAGCACAAGCAGTTATCATACACCCATTTGTACATGACACACTTAGAAACGCCCGCAGCTGTGACTGTAAAGTTATTAGATGTGCTTTTGTGTGGGGAAAAATATAGACATTAATTAAATAATGCTAAATAGCTGTTAAGGTATGTGTTTATGAATAAATAGTTACGACTCAACATGCCTCATTCGTTCTTTGCCTAGCTAACAATGTTGTTTCACTTATGTGTGCCGGTGCGTATATGTAACTTTTGTTTGTTTGGTGTGGGAAAGTGCTGAAAAGTTGTCTATGGTTGTGTTTCATTTCAATGTTACGTTGAATACATGATTATAGTTGTCATTTTTCATTTCTGGTTACAATGAATGTTGTCCCTGAGTGCTTGCATACTACGATTTCAATCAATATCTCTAGACTATGCTTTTTGGTATTACAAAATAACTTTTTCCTTATACAAAAGCCTTCGATTATGATTGAAAATATACTATAGGGCAGCAACGACAATTTCCTCTTTTCTAATTTTCACGACTAAAATTCCAAAGAAGACAGACATAATGATTAAATTTCGAATTGGTTCGTAGTGAGTCATGAATTATTAGGTTATAGGATAGATAAAGATTCGATTATAGATAGATGTACAATAGGCCTGTCGATATGTGCCTTCCTAAAATCTGCAAGTTTAAACTAAAATACCATAAAACCCAAAACAAAACACCTATTATATAACATAGAATCTAGGAAGGGAAAAGGTATGAATATCCGAAGTCACTTTGAAACAGTATTTTGATTTAGGGGCATTACTATTCAGTTTCTGTAAAAGTACTCAAAAAATACTAATTTATATACATAATCATATTGCAATTATATATTATCTTTCATAAACTATTTTAGAGCTGAGAATGATGAGAAAATAAACCAGTTTTGATAACAAACTAGAAATTCATTAAGTTTACTAAATAAATAGCCACACTTTATTAAAAAAAAGAAAGAAAAAAGTCATAAAATTAAAAAAGTAACATGATGCTCCTTCTAAATTGTTTCAAACACATTAAACACAAAAATCATTACCCCCAGTTCCCGACACAACACATAAGCTAAACAGTCCAAACCAACTTTTGAGATATAAATAAATGTAAGAAAAATTAGAGCAATTACCCGCGGAATTGCATGTAAAAAATCCTTAAGCAATTTATGTTTTACAGTTAAGCATGTCATGCCATAATGATGATAATGATACTGTGAATGGTAAGGGCAATACAAAAATATAAATGAAGCCAATGTCTTTGGTGTTGTCCCTAACAACATGAATCAGCAGTTAGAGCCAATATGTGTGCGGTTTCAAAAAGTTTGTCTGCATGTGTGTGCATACAAACCTAAAACAAATATGAATAAACTAAGAGTGAAGCATGTAAACAGTTTTCTGCGCATTTTTTCGCCATTTTAATTATGTCAACATTTTACTTCAAAAGCATTTATTACATTTAAATATCCCGTTATATGAGTGGCACGCACATTGCGGTGAGTCCAAATAGACAGACAGACATGACTGTTTTATTTACCGACAAGTTTGTCATGTGAGTAACTCTACTACAAAGGTTAAGCGGGCGCGTGCTGGGAATAATCAGTCGAGCAGGTGAACACGAAGGGTCTTCTGTGTTACTCTATTTGCGAAGAACCCAGTCTGTCTGCGTTTTTTCATAACAACATATTTGTGCGTATATGTCCTCTGTTTGCATTTTGCTGCTTTGTATGCTGATGTGAAATGTTAAATCATATTTAATTAAAAGGCGCAAGCAAGCGAGCATCCCCCTTCGTCTGTTACACCGTGCAACATGGTTAATTTAAACTAATATTGCTGTAGTTGGATGGAAGTGGAAATAGAAACTTATATTAAAAGGTAATAGGTATAATATGAACAAGAAAAATAGTTAACTTGCGTTGCACGAAGCCATAAGAAACTTCAAAAATACATAATTGAACGGTTAAATTTCACGGCAACTACATACTATTATGGTCCAATCTGAATAATTTGTTTGGAGAGTGCAGTGCAGAGTCACTTGAAATAAAATTTTTTTCATAAAAAAGCTTCAATTTGATAGGTCACTTTGTATGGCAGCCATATGATATAATTGTCAAATCTGAGCAATTTCTTGATGGTTTGTAGCGTTCTCTCAGACAATAATTTGAGAGAAATTTCGTGTGATAATCTTCGGAAATAAAAACGTCACAATTTCGATCGTTAAGCAGTTATATGATATAGTCCAATATCTAAATGACAAATGAACAGCTTCTTGTGGGAGAACAACATGTGCAAAATATCGGCACGATATCCGAAAATTTGTAGGATTAGTTCGTTTATCGACAGAAAAACTGCGACTTCTCTTCAGTTGTCGAATAAATCTTTCGCATTGTACTAAAGATATCCGTGGAGAGAAGTAAATATTGGGTCTATAAGACGGACATCGCTAAATCGACTCAGGCGTCACTTTGAACTTAGATATATTTCGTTGCATGTAAAAATATAATAATCAAAGCAACGCCATTCTAAAGAAATTTCATTTTTATTTCTTTCATATATTTCTTTTGGGCAAGTCTTTATTGTTTTTAAGACATTTTTTGCTTTATGCCACTTTTATGATTATATATATATATCCTTACGATACACAAGTGATATTCAATATTCATTAAAATTTGTTAAAAATAATATATAAGAAAAAAGTACATTTTTGTTGCACAGTGTCGCTTCACAGCCAACCAAGCTCCTCACATGGTTGCCATAGCACCACACACCCGCTTTTTCCTGCGAATTGAAATGAAATTTAATAACTACATAAATGTTTACACGCAAAATTGCCTTTTTCCATGTAAAACCTCCCTCCCTCCCTCTCTCCAACGCTCAAGCCGCCAGCCCCGGCATAAGTGCGCCACTTACGCGCTTTTGTCAAACCATTTTTATATATTAAATGACTTTCACCTTGTCACACGCTTCCCTGCTGAGTTAACATACAATATATTATTTTATTTGTCTATCGACCATTTAGGCCTGTCAGCGGAATTATTTACACAAAACGTTTGCTCCTGTTGTTGTTGCTAGCAGCATTTGAATAATAACTCAGCAAGAAAAATATTTAAAATAGGCAACCACACGCTGTGCTCCGCTCATATGCATATGTGTTTCGGTGTATGTCAATGCAGGCGTGGGCGGTGCGCCACTGCGTATGATGAATTGGCATGCGTGTCTAGCGAAGAGTCACTCGTATTTCATTTGTGACAAAATTAATTCGTTATTGCTACTAAACTGTCATAAACTACAAATCAGTGCGCAGGTGGAGAAACTTGAAAATTTGCCAAAGTAATAAATGGTCTTAATGTAATATGAGATTTTAATAATTTAAAAACATTTTTGCAATGTACGCAAGCTTGAGTGTTTGGGCAGCTTTCTGTCGCTTTTGAGAAGCCAAAATAATTTTCATATATAGCTATTCTATTCTGTAAAATGTGTGTACATATTGACAGTAAGCTCAAAGCATATTTCTGCTTTCAGCGGTTAACCGACATGAATGTACAAACAAAATTGATAGACTAGCTGCAGGACTGCGTAATTTCTGGGAAGTTGTCAGCCGACTATAGCATTAGGTACGCTTTTACATATACTTATATAATATTATATTAATGCATTTATTTATAAACACCCACTTGCGGCTTTCAGCACTTTTCGAGGACATTTGAACGTTACAACTCACAGCATCAACTACAAGCAACAACAACAACAGCTAACTAACTCACTACAAAGTCGCAAATGCCAAAATGACAAGCGCACACACACAAGCACGCTTGCGCAACACTAATTACACGACAAGCGACGCGTTTCAATGTTAACTAGCTGCCATTTGTTACACAAAACGACCACATAGCAGGTTTCGCGGTCTGCCAGCAGCTGTTGCACACATCCGCTTGCACCAATGGCACTTGGGATCCACATCAATGGCAGTATAAAAGCAATAACTAAAATACCTTTGCCCTTACAACTGTTTTCGCCAATGCACAGACAGAGCGCTTTGATGAAATATTTCCATAGAACGAACGCGCAGTGTGTGAATAAATATATTTTCGCGAATAACTCAAAGCGCCAACGCTTGTTTGGCGCCGCACACACAGATTTATTTTCGGTCAAAGTATTTGGTGAATTTCGGCTGCAGTTTGCCTTTTCACTTTCCAACCAAAGGCATTGAGGTCATACACAATGGCCGCCTAGCGTCGAGTCGTCTCTCAATTGGGCTTCACCTGCAAAGCAATTAATATTTAATTACAGACGCTTCTCATAACTGAAACGTAATTATTGTGCACATTTCACGCGTCATGTGCTCGCTTTGCACTGCCCGGCCCGGTCACATTGGACAGCAGGCGAAATTTTCGGGCACCAAATTGTTGCTTAATTAATAACTAATTAAATGTCGCGTATACGCCATGCTGGACAGTTGTGTCACTGAGTATGCTTTGTGTTAGGGCGCTAACTTTGCTGCTGGCAGCGGTAGAAAAAACACTAAAAGGACTTCAAATGGTGGTTAAATTAAAAGCGCTAAGAAAATATTTGAATTTCCACACAATTCCAAAAACTCAAATATCGAGCAAATAATTAAAATTTTTCAATTTTAGCATTAGAAAGGATCATCATACGTTTAGGGAACCACGGTTCAAACAAAAATGTTGAATTAAAAATTCGATTTTCGGAACTAAAAAAGGATAAAATATTTTTTTAATTTAAACATTGTAGAACAAATGAAATATATTAAAAACTGTAATAAATGGTATAAAAAGGCATGGTTTACATATTTCTCGCGGCAACACTATAATGAAGGATAAATGAGTGTTGATACGACAAAGGGAGCCAAATTTTCAATAAAAATATGTTTTACTTTTCAAAAGATAACCAAATTGTTAGATCATACAGTACGCAAACGCAAAAAAAATTAAATTCTAAAAAAATATTAATATTTTTATTTTTAACTTGGATTGACTTAATTTTTAAGTTTTGGGATTAAACTTTTTATTTGTTATTTTAAGAGATTAAAAACATAAATTTTTTTAATATTTAATGCGGTATTTCAGATTGAAGATTTTAAAATTATTTGTTCGGATTATTATATAAAACAAATTAATTCTACTAATTTTTCAAAGCATATTATATTTTATTTTATTATAATTTATTTACTTTTATATTATTTTTTTATCTTGTTTTGTTTTAATGATATATTATCACATAATAATTATTCACTTTTGGTAAAAAACATTAAGTACAAAATTAAAAATTTATTGTACTCTGCAGTAACACGCTGCAAGAGCAAGAAGATTTCCGTTTTAAAAAGAGAGACAATAAAATTTATATTCAAATTTTAACATATTTAATTTTTTTTTTAGATTTTTCTCAGAATATTTTATTTGATTTTGTCTCGTTACGCTTCCAAAGAAATCTTTACAATTATAGATTGTAGTAATAATTATAAATTTTTTAACTATAGAATTATGTATATTTTAGTGGTTTTCTGAATATAATTATTTTTCTAATTCTAACATTGATATATTTTAATAGACTTTTTCTCGAAAACGAATTGTTCAATTAAGATCACATATCGAAAAATCATAAAACTCTGAGTTAATTAAATACCGAGCAATAACTGATAGGCTTTTAAACACTGCGGCATAATTGTTCCCAAAAAAAATTGATTTTAAAAAATACCATTTCATTTAAGACACTCGCTTTCTGAAATACTCCAGCAGCAGCTGCTAGTAAAACATACCAAATTTTCAATTTCGAAACATCAAATAAAACCGCTTCCTAATAAAAATCACAAAATCGCTGCCAGCTAAACAAGTACAAGCGAAAACAAGTTACATAATGCACTCAAATAAAAATGCCCTTTAGCCTTACAAAACATAAAGAATTAATGAACGCACATAAGTACACACAACAAACTGACACTCGCTGTTTGTGAACCAAAAGAGAGCAACAACAATCTGGCAAAAGTGCGTACAAGTACGCTCATTAAAAATTAATTTGCTCACTTGTACATTAACAATAAAACATAAAGACGGCGGTATGTATTTGTGTGTGTGTGTGAATATTGCATAAGAACTTAGCATGTATGTGTGTGTGTGAAGGTGTGCGTAGAGCGCTTGTCCTTCAAGCAAAAATAATGCCAAAGTAATACCGAAAATTCCAAGCATTTGCTGTGCTGTGCTTTTGTCGAAGTTGTTTTTGCATTTTTCATACGCTTAGCTTACATAAAGCTTTTCATTATTACTTTATTTCATCATGCGTTGATTTTATGATTTTGTGATTGTATGCCGTTATAAATTATAGCTTAAGCTGCTCTCTTGCTTTCTGCTTGGCACCGACACCGACGCTGACGCTCACTTGCCGCTCCGATAAGCATATGTACACATTATGAGAAAGTGAAATAAAATAAAATCAAAATGTTGAAGTCAGGAATTAATAATGACAAAAATTTTAATTGAGAAATTCCATTTGGTTGCAAGTACATAGGTTGAATATGCGCGTAGGAGAATTTCATTAAATATTTTGTGTTACGCTTCGGTAACTTATGGTGTATGCATGTGCACAAGGTTTTATCCGGGAAGCAGTGCTTGAAATTATGACCTAAATCTAAAATTGTGAAAGACATTTTATATTTCTTTTATAAAATTCAAATGTGATAGCAAAAATCCTATTTAAAGATTGGGAGAAATAAGCTTATGTCACTCCTTCACTCCTTCATAATCCGTTTTCTGTTACTTTTATCAATTTGATCCCATAAACATTAGACAGTTATCGCATATAATATTCAAAACAATAAAAAACGTTAACTTCGGCTGCACCGAACTTACAATAGATATGTGAGTAAATCAACAAAGGAATTGCACAATAAAATTCCCCGAAAGGCATTATTAACAAAAATTTATCTGATCTATATCTAATAAATCAGAGATATATATTAATGTGGCAAAAGGCGCTTCACTGGAAAAATGTTCAGCAAAATTTAATATTGGACCAGTTAAACGTCTAGGTGCGTCGGCTGGCATCCTTCCTACCTACATATCTACTAACTGTCACAAGATTCAATGCAAATCATAATAAAGATGTATAACGTACACTGAAAAGATATGTTTTAGGACTAAAGACAGTGGGATAGAACTGCGCATCCGAATCCAATGAAGTAATTCAGAGCGAAAACATATATTTGCTGCTCAAATGTTATGATCGAACGCGAGGTTATGTTGCAAGTACTTCTATATCAAAATTGATCACGATTACTCCTATCAATCAGTATTATCTTTATTTTATTTCACGTTTCTCATATCTCAATTCAATATAAAGAAATACTTTAGGCTTCTTGAATACTCCGAAAAGTTAATAATTTTAAAGCGACCGGTAGACAAGAAAATGTTGAATATCCGTTGCATGCCAATGCACCGCTATGCACACTATAACAACATTAAAATTGTAAAGCTATTAAACTGTAAGAGTGAATCTTGCATATTCCGACATTAAATTCCTTGGTTTTATTAAATTTATTATGAATGATTGCTTAAGCATCCAGTATGTGTGCCAGCATGTGCCTTTGCGTATTTGCACTGTTTGCACCCAACTGTGCGTTCGCACATCCAAATGCACTTTTGACTCAAGCAAATTCATTAACATTTCAATATTATGAAATTTGAAATTATTAATTAATTTATGTGTGTGCCTTAAAGCTGTTCCATTGATTGGTATGCACGCACACACACACGCACGCACGGGCAAATATTTGAAAACTAATGAATGCGTAGTTGCGTCTTTGAAGGCGAATTCCGAGCACAATGATGCATGCAAAATATTTGATTTAATTAAAATACATTTCACACACACATGCATACGCACACGCATTGAAACACATTGTTGTTCTCGCTATGGCATTAGTGTTTTTGTGCCACGCTGAGGAAACATGAGCAGCCGCTCCGATTCTTTGAATGAATTTTGAACAAAAAATTAATCTAAAACGTCGAAATATCCTTATTTTATTGAAATATCCTTATGATTTGTTGAAAAAAAGTTTATGTATTATAAATTACAAATTGTTTTTGCCACTTATTAATAAGCCTTTGAATATTTCTGCATACTTTTTGTGAAGTTTCCGCTTTGTACGTTTAATCTGTGTGCAACAGCTCTTCAATTAATCCGCTCAATGATGGCTTTTGACAATTCAAATGTGATTAAGTTGTCAAAATAGCTTTGCAGATTCATATGGCAAAGCGGAAGTGAACATATCTACACATATATTTTTAATATATTTAACTGTGTGCGTGCAAGCGATACGCAGTTGTACAGTTTTATTATTAAAAATAAAATTGAACTTAAATTTCAGCATTTTGTCATGCCAAATTGTGGACTTTGACTTTTCTAATCAAATATGTGGCATATATTTCTAAACATGATATTTGACATTTTACGAATACAAATTACTCCATCTCACTTAGCAATAAAAGTAATTAAAATTTTCTTTCATCTTTCAACTCAAAGAAATGTAATAAGGCAATATTGATTGACCTCAAACCGGAAGAACAAGAAATATTATTTTAAAAATTGATATATAATTTTTTTTTACAAATTTATCGGTTGTATTTCCGGCTCATAAGAGTCTTAGCAGCTGAAACGGCGAAGGATTTTAAATTAATTTAAAATTTTTATATTTTGAATTAAATTTTATATTTGAATATTTTTCATAATTTGTATTTTGGTTTACAGGATTGAAAAAGTTACATAGCTGCTTATTACTGCCGAAGAGCAGTTCGAATTCCCTTTTAAAACCCCCTATGCAAAATGTCAAGTAAAAATTTCTCTGTTAAATATAATAATGAAGGACGCAAATTGTCAAATGTCCAGTGAAGAAGATGAGGTGAAAAAATCTAGACACTCTTTTCAACTGCCCGGAGTTCATCAGATCAAGACTGAAGCATCTCATTTATCAAAAATCGGCTGGCTGAAGGATACTTGTGACAGGCTACAGGCGTTTCGTGGATAGGCGACGGCTTTTTTGATCTATACCTGCGAGCTCTAAGCAAAGAACACGTTTCTCTAACTGTCCGAGTGAAATTTTTCGTGGCCTCACGAGAAAACAGCCTGTTTACCCTACCTTATCTTACTGCAAGCTTTAAAATAAAAAAATATTTTTAGCACATAGGACTAAATTTTTATTTAAAAAAAGAACTTTCACATTTTTAGTTCAGATTTTGGAATTAACTTAATATTTAATAAAAAATTTTGTAATTAAATAATTCGCAGCCTTGGTAATAACCAACTTTTAAATCCGAATATTTTGTAGCAAATGTGCGATTAAAATGTGGTCCCAATATGAAGTAAATAACATAGAAAATGAGATGTTTTGAAATATTTCTATCCCAGTAGTACGTGTAGCGGGTCGATTGATTTTTTTTTTTTTTTTTTTTTTGTGCGAGACACATGTTTTCTCTATTGTTAACAATCAAATAGAAAAGTATGCGCAATAATTAACCAAAAATTTAACTGCTTCCTATTATTATGTCATAACTGATTATTTAATAATCATAAAAGCAAAAATAAGTATAAGAGATCTCTTAAAGTGGAATAAAGTTAAAATTATATTAGCACAAGTACTCGATATTTCTCTCCCCTTCAAAGGGAGAATTTATTTAAACCAAAATTTACTCATAGTTTTACTAATTTTTATCTCTGTTTTTGGTTCTTTTATATTTGCAAATATCCTTATTTATGTTCTCGCATATCCGTACAACAAATATGCAATGGTAAACAATAAAAATACCAGCAAACACACTTAACTTCGCACTTAAATCTGTGTAGTGCTATAAGAATAAGTTCTGTTTGCTATGCTAAGCATTTGACTCATTCCATTAACACAGTGCTTAAGTTCAAAAGTCAAATAAATAATTAGATGAATATCGCGCAACAACAACAAGTGCGTGGGACAAGGAGCACGCACGACACGCAGTTCGTTGTTTACAGACAACATATGTGTATGCGGGTGTAAACAAGTTTGCCACACAAACAAGCCCACTTGTAAGCCGCTACTTCCACAGAAACCAGAATCTGATATTGAATTGATAACGGCAGTCGACAGCGGCTTAAGAAGTTGGAGCGCCGAGGTATCGAAAAGGAAAAGAGTTTTTCTTGTTTACTGTGAAGTTGATACGGGGATCACAATCTCGTAAAGAGTGTGTGTAAGAGCTTGTTTGCTATGCGTTTTATTTGTGTGACTTTAGCGTGTGTGGTTGGCTGTGAGCAGTGTTGGGGGTGAGGCGTTTAGCTAAAGCCTTCAATTTATTTATTCCCATAATTTTTCTTTCTATTTTTTTCTGGGCTTAATTTTTTGCTGTTTACGCTTTCATGTTAACCCTTCGTATTTATTTGCCTCTTTTAAATTTTTATTTGAGTTTAATTTGTTTACATAATACAAATAAACACAGACGGGGATTATTCTCTATATACCTGAGCATATATGGAGGGTTCGTGTAATATTGTATGGGTAAACTAATTAATATTAATTAATAATAACATTCTTCGTGCTGCTTGAACGCGCATAAAATTTAACTGGAATTTGGTAGAGTGGTGAAGAAGAGTATTTTTGGCCTTAAAATAAATGGAAATATGAAAATTTTAATTGCAAGAAAATTAAGGATTATTAAGACTTAGATCGTAACAATTTCCAAAAAATTATGTAATTACGAGAAGTCGTAAATTTTTCTTTTCGTTTATAATTTATAAGCTTTCCTAGTAATTGTCAAAAATGTGATTGGAGACAAAGACACAATTGAAGGTCAAATGCTTCTATTATCGCCTTCGAATTGACGTCTTTTAAAGTAAATACAGCTAAAGTAAATAAAGCAATAATGAGATCTTAATTCAATTTCTTAGAAAAAATATTTAAGTTTCATCATTCTCATATCAAATAAACGCATCAATTCCGATGAATTTTAATGTATTTTTCAACCTTTTCATTCTTATGATGAGAATAAAACATTTGAAGTGTTTCAAAAAGGCTAACATAGATTCTAAGCTGTTCTCTTCCATGTAATATTAACATACCTTTTAAAAATGTTGAGTTAAAAAAATTATTCGCTATAACATTTCAGCAAGCCATACGAATAATTATCAAAAAAACACGTCACGGCAATAGGCTTAAAGAAAAGTTATTAAAATCCTTTTTAAAGAAATATTTGTAATTGGAAAAAAATATATTTTATTCATTAAAAAATTTTCTTTTTAATAATTTTTAAAAATAATAAGGAAAAATAAATCCTTTAATTTTTTGGTAATTTGTTTTTATCACAAATCCCAAAAAAAGATATACAGAACTTAAAAAACAAAATTCAAAAAATTGTTATAGGCCTTGAAAAAAATATTATTAACTCGAATTTGAAATATTAAAATATATTTTAATCAAGTTTTCCTTTATTTTCATAAATTCCTTTTTCGATTTAGATTTTTGGAACTTTTTTATTCGATATATCTAAGATTTTTCACATACTACGAGTTATACGTTTCAACTTTCAAGAAGTCTTAGGAATATGATTTTTGACACAAATTTTAATAATTTTAAATCGGCTACTAAAACGAGTTTATCTCGAAATAGTTCTCAGTGTTGGTGAGAAAAATGTGTCTAAACCGATTGACCTTACAAACTTGAAATTTTCACACGACCTTCTTAAATATATCTATGAAGTAATCATCGAAGAAACAAGTTTTTTGATAATAGTTTAAATTTTTTTCAGTCACCATGAATTGTAGATTTTTTCTCAAAAACTACGTTTTCTATGTTTGCTTCCATTTTATCCAAAATCATTTTTTACTAATTCAGCGATCATTACAATGCAAATGTGTTTCTTTTCTTTATAATTTTAAATGGAAAAAAAACGTCTTCCTGGAGATTGGATGGGAATCCAACTTTGCTCAGTTCCAAAAAAATTGACAAAGAAGGCGTCTTTTCTGACTTACAAATACAGCTGCCATTCAAACTGAACGATCGGAATAAAGTTCTTGTAAAAGATTTTTTGAATTGGTAATTTTTCATGCTTCCACATTTCTAGAAACACAAACGGTCACAAACACTAATAAATCAATGTCCGATATTAAATTTGCAAAAAATTTAAAACTTTATAGCTCAGCACGAACAACGTAGCCGCAAATCGCGCACTCCCTTGAATTCCCCGCGCCAGCTCGCCTAGCCAGGCCTTCCAGCGCATGAAAGAGCAATCAGAGTAATTTACATACTTAAACTACAAATTAAATGCAAATTTCATGTATGCGCTGCACTGTACAACTGCCGCCAATGAGTGACTACGCTAATTAAAATGCAATAACAAATATTTACAAAGGCAAACAAATCGCAAAAACAGAAACAAAGCAAACAATGAATTGCGGCACAAAGGCTACACCGGCACGCCGTTAGCTGATCGCGTGTTTATTAAGAGATACTTGCCACGAGCATTTGCAGCGCGTATGGGGTTCCAGCTACTATTGCATATTTTGAGGCGTAATAGTAAACACTTGCGCGCTTTTATTATAACTGCATTTTTCTAGGCGCATAAAGCTATTTTTGCGCCTTAAGCATGGACTATCCAACGTTACCGGCACAGCACGACACTTTGTTTTGCTTACCATAATTCTTTTCTACTTTATTTCGAAGTATATAAAAAAAAATGTAAAAAAGTTATGTTTTTTAATATATTTATTTATGCGCTTAATTAGCAGCAGGCACGCCACACGCACGCCGCCCGTTCACCGCAACACTTTCGCCTTGGCACGCGGCATATATGGCATATGCAGACTTGTATGTATGTACGTGCAGTTATTTAATTGTATAAATTTAAATAAATATGCCTGTGTTCTTGCATGTAGCAGAGTCAGTCTTCAACTTGGTCAACACTCTTGCTGGCATTTGTTACTCATACGCCCCGGCACACACATTTGCATATCAATATGTGCAAATATTTGCGAGCGCACGCGGACAATGCATACAATTTGTACAACAACTTCATATGCATATGTGTGCATATGCAAAGATATTTACATAAGTGTGGCGTTATGCACTGGATAATGGTAAACCGGTCAGGATGCACTATATAAAGTTTTTTTAGTTGTAAAGCCGCAAAGGTTTAATGTGCAGCATATTTCATGACGTAGCACTGTTATGTTGAAGTTTGGTGTTTATTCTCGGTTTTTCATATTTTTTGAGTAATTTTTTAAAAGCTTTTCAATTTCAATTTTTATTTAATATATAAAAAATCAATTTAATAATTTATACATTTTGAATTATTTTTTAAATGAAACTATTTTTGAATTTATATTTATAATTTTTTATTTTCATTTTAATATATTCCGATTTCTTATTTAATTACTTTTTAAATTTTTCAGTATTTTTTAATATATATTATTTAAATTTTTTTTAATATTAAATATTTGTTTTTGATTTATTTTTTTATGTTTAATTTTTTTTATGCTTATTTGTATTAAAAAAATATTTTAATAATTGTATATAAGTAAGATAATAAAGAAAACTATTTTAGTATGTTTTAATATTTTTTAAAATTACTTTTAATATTTTTTAAATACTTAGTTTTTATTTTTATATTTTAATTTAATATTTTCAAACTTTTTCGAATTTTTTTAAATATTTTCAAATGTTTTAAATATTTTTTAAACTTTCAATTTTTTTATTTTATTTTAATAATTTCAAATCTTTTTAATTTTTTTTCAATATTTTTTAATTTTTATTCGTAGTTTTTAATTTTTACATTTTCTAAAATCTTTATTTTTTAAGTTTTTTAAATACATCTTTATATTTTTTAATTTTATTTGTAATATTTGAGAGTTGTTTTTGAACTTTTTTTTTTGTTTACATTTTTTTAAATATTTTATAATTCATAAAAAATATTAAATTTTAATTTTTGGTCGGATTTTTCTCCGAACTACTTTATGCACATTATTTGCTTGCAATTTGCCTTTTTCTGTCACTTCACTTTACTTGACTAGTGTTGTTGTTATTTACTGACAGCATATTTGTTGTGTTGACTTTAATACTTGACTGACGCTTACTTACGATTCATACACGCACACAGGCATATTATTTGTATGCGCGCTTGTAACACGCATGCAGCTGCTCACAAAAAAATGCAGTTGTTGTTATACTTGTTGTTGCTTTGGACATTGATGCGACACCTCTGCTTGAATGCATAATTGAACAAGCATATTTCATGCCACACATGCGCTCGTGTTTATGCTGTTAATATTTGTCGTTGTTTTTCTTTTTGTTGCAATTGCATTTTTAAGTGGCTTTGGCATTTTCGCTGCGCGCACCAGTGTTTACCTTC
Source organism: Bactrocera zonata (assembly GCA_037783105.1). NCBI lineage: Eukaryota > Metazoa > Arthropoda > Insecta > Diptera > Tephritidae > Bactrocera > Bactrocera zonata. The sequence continues at coordinate 293,098 of JBAWJQ010004182.1, read as the reverse complement.
TTAATGCTTAATTAATTAAGGAAAATTGCACGGTGTTATTTATAAGTAGTTGCGAGCGCATTGAATCGCATTGAATCGCACTGCTTTGGCGGCGCGTAAGCTATTACAACTATTGTATTTATAATTGATGGGTGTCTGCGCGCCGCGTTTTCACTATTATGGCACATAAGTATGTATGTAACTTAATTGCGCGCAGTTGTTGCTTACTCACTTAAGTGCGCTCGCAGCCGTATAATTTTTTAGCGGTAATTTTGCGAATGATTGCATAGTAAAACAGTAAATTGGAAAATATTTGATTCTTTTGACTCCGGCGCGCGCTCACATACAAGCACACATTAAGTATGCGCGCTGTTGGCTGCTGGCGGCAGGCAGTTGAGCGGTTGCGCCGCCAGGCAGGTGGCAGCCAATTTGTCTGTTTGCGCTGTCGTTAATTTTCCAGCGCAATGATTTTTAAACTCATTTCGATTACTTAATTGCACACGTTCGCGACGTTTCATGCGCTTTCTTGATTTCTTTCACGTTTCGCTCCGCACATTTATTGCTCTTTTTGCCGCTGCTACGTCGTCTTCTCGCTACGCGGCGTACTTAGTTCGCGGCGTACATTTGTACTGTGTACTTAATCGACCGGTTTTCACAAACGTTTACGCTTAAATGCTGCAACGCCGAACTTTGCGCGTAAATTTAAAACTTTTTCCGGAAAATTTATAGAATCTCCTCGACGCTGTACATTGGAAGCACCGCGCGCGCGAGTGTACTTACACACGTGGGAGTGTGTATATGTGCGGCAGATAGAGTAAAGTAGTCGTTAAGTGCGTGCGTGTGTGTGCGTGTGTCGGGAAGTCAATAAAAATCCACTTAAATGCTTAAGCAACAACACATATGTGGAAAGCACACAAAATCATGGCAGCAACAACGGTGGTAGTAATACATGCTCTTTTGTTTCGATTTGCTTTTTTCATCTGCTTTGCTTTGCCTTTTTTCTTTGCTACGAAGCAACAATCATAATTATAATATTTTGTACAGCACACAGCAGCCACTTGCCACCAAACACTTCAGCAACATCTAAGTGCCTTCAGAACCAAAATATTGCACGGCGCACACATGCAGGCGCACTCGAAGAAGACACACACACACTAACACTACAACGACAATATTTCGCCTTTGCCATGGCTACTAGGTGCGAGTGTACACGTATGCATACACGCAAACGCACACAGCCAAACAAAGCGCAATAACAACAAATCTCGTAACACACAATAGCCAATGGCTGAGGGAATCCGCGTTTCGGGCGAATCGCAACGCAGCTCAACGCAACACTCGAACACTTGGCGCAATGACGACGTTAGCCTCCCGTTTAGCACATCTTAACCGGTTGCAGCACCTAACACGACTGAGGTAAACGCACTTGAGGCGCATAACTTTTTAGAAAACTCACAAGTACACGCAAACACACACATGCGCACATATGCAGGCAAACACGAATGCATGCACTCGCATTTAAAGCTCAGTTCAGCAAGTGGAATTTACACGAGCCTCAGCAAAAGTGGTAAACCGAGCGGCGGCACGAGCCTGTGAGCGCGCGCCGAGTGCCAGTGAGGCATCTAACAGGCGTTTAACCCACACAAACACATATATGGACTCGCTTGATGGCCGAATGCCTTGCTCGTTTGAAAAGTGCTTACCGAGCCCCAAGCGGAGCGCCGCTCTTAAAAATTTGTGTGAGTCCCATAGAAAATATATTTCAACCGGCTAGTAGACGCATCCTTGCAATGAGCAAAGTAAGCATTCTTTCAGCATATTCGCTCTTCCAAAACAATAACAAAGGAATTTGCAATTCGCTCATTCGGCGCGTAATTCAGCAAACATTATTTGGACAATCACCAAAAGAGTGTCCTAGGTCGCAACGAAGAGTGGGCAAAGTGAAAATGTGTGGGCACACTTGCAACACAACTCAATTCAACACTTTCACTTGCGCGACCCAAAGAAACTCACTCAAATGCTCCGGAATGGCAGATAACGCTTTTCGCGCCATCTGTCGTACGCAACCCTAACGAGGTGTAGTGGTGAAATTGCTTACACTTCATGTGAAGAATAACTTACCTCGCTTTGCAACAACCCCTATACTCGCTCACAATGTGTTGGGATTCGTTTTGACTCAAACACTTCTCTTGCTCACGCTCTTTTACTCAATTTGCTACCCCATTATTTTGCAAGAAACTAAGTAATTTCTTTTCTACCCAATAAGGCTTTTTTGTCGCTGCTGTTGCTAAGGGCAAATAGCTTTGCTTCTGAGAGCGGAAACGCCGATGGTGAAAAGCTGTAAGCGGAGATGATGTAACTTTCCACCCTCACAACATTATAGGTGGTTATTAGAAATAACATTTTTTCAATAATTTAAAAATGGATTACAGATTTGCAAGTAATTAACTGAGACAAAACTTTGGTAGAAATTTGGACGCATTTCGAAGATAATAATATGATATCAGGACAAGGATGCTTAAACGCAATTTATTTGCAATAACTATACCTTCACTCTCGCTCTCTTAAATTTTGGGAAAAGTCACAGTAAATTGTCTTCGAAGGAATTAGGATGTTTCATAACTAAAATCTTCACCTTACAACAATAAAAAAAATTTTTATTTTAGTCAAGATTTAAGAATATCTATATATATAAAAGAAAGTTGATGTTAGTTACACCATTTATAACTCAAGAACGGCTGAACCGATTTGGTTGAAAATTGGTAAAGAGGTAGCTTAGAACCAGGGTAAGGACATAGGATACCTTTTATCTCTTTATGTCAAAATTTAATACAACTCATAAATACAAAAATTATATTTTAAATCATAAGCATTTGTTCAATATTCATGTTTGTCGGAATCATTTGAATATATGCGTACAATTTTAAACAGAGTCTTCTCATAAATAATACAATTGCTAAATATTTGGAATAGAAGAAAAGAACTGCAACCAAATACGCAGTGAAATAGATTATAACTAGCTCAGTATTCAGTCGTTGAGTATGTATTATACCACGTGCATCCCAAAAGACTGATGTCATAACCTTTCCCGCCGCCTTTTTGTTTTTCCACGCCTAAGAACCGGTTCATCAGGTTCATCATGTGGAGTCCACTACAATGACTGTCGATTGGACTCCAGTGGGAAATGATGGAGCTATGTTTCTATCACTGACGAAAAATTTCGGCTTTATTCCGATTACAGAGCACTTAAACACTTCTCAGAATCAGTTATTCGTTGTTTTTGTTGGATTATGAACTTGCGAGGCACCTACTTTGCTCATTTCGCCTGTTTCCAGGTTAGCAAATATCTTCTCAACGGTGGATTTCGCTGAGCCCAAATTCAACAGTATTTTCCCCAAAAAGCCAAAAAGTCTTGCGGTATTTTTATTGAATCAATTCGTGTGGCACCCATACATCGAGCTTCTTAGTGACTCTAAGCTTCTTCAAATGGTTTATAACGGTTTGATGACTACTATGCCGGTCTCTTTCGACCAATTCAGCGATTTTATCGCAATTTTCCACGACAGGTCTTCCGGAACGTGGCGGAAAACGTTGAAACCATCGTTGTGCGGTGGAAATGGAAACTGTATCGGGTCCATAAACTGCACAAATTTTATTGGCGGCTTGAGATGCATTTTTGCCTTTATCGTAGTAGTACTGTAAAATATGCCGTATTTTCTCTTTATTTTGCTCCATATTTGCGACGCTATAACTCACGAACGACTTAAAAGAAACGACAATCAATCAAACTCGTGTTAGCGCGTGAAATGGACTTTCCAAAAAGGTATAGCATGACCCGATGCGACGAATAAAACTAGAACTAGCGCTTTCAGCGCCAACTAGCGAAAATACCGCAAGAATTTTTTGACAACCTAATATATCTCATTAACTAATAGTTATAATCCAACTAATAGAAATCATATATATAGATGGTAGTAGTATTATCTATGTATCAGCCACAGTGAAGCGTGAACGGGTCCTCTAGTAGATCAATATAATACGAAATCCGTAATATCAAAAATTTGATGTTAGCAAGATTTAATTAAAATTCAAAACAATACCGCGACGCCCCAAGGATCGTTCGAATATGAACCAGTAGAAGGTTAACCCAATGTAATGAAACCAGATGTTGTAAGAGCTCAAGTACTGAACTGAAGATGTATCAACTTGAGGAAAGATTGAAGTATTTATTGAAGCAGTTGATACGAACGGATATGAATATGCATAAGGAGCAAAGCGGATGGGAGATATTTGACAACCTTATATCATCACCAATTAATTTTACTATCTTGAATAAAACCATAAGAGACTTCAGTGGATATACAAAAATATATAGTATTCCTTGTTGTGAGTACACTCTTTGACAGAACTCCGCTTGAAACACACTGCAGTGGGCTGGGGTCGGAAATGTATATAATTTTGCCTAATAGACACCCTTTCCTCTCACTATCTAATTTGGAACCATCAGCAAATATGCTTATACCTCTGTCCCTGCCCACTTCACTCCTGTTTTACTCTTCGCTGGAAGGGAAGGTCCGCGATCCGAATTTAAATTTAATTCTGTAAAATTTCTATAAAAACGCAGTTTGTGGAAAATAAAAATAAAAAAACATTCATTGCATTGAAAGTCACTTACCGTTGCCAAAGAAGCAGTTTAAATGAAAAATTATTCAATACATTGAAATTTTAAATGAAAAACAACGATCAGGAAAAAGTTCAAATATATTTTTATATACATATACTATCTATGAGTATCTGTAAAATTAATGTTATAAATATTTCATTATTTTACCAAAATATCAAAATAGAATTCAAGGCTGAACTAATGCCTGCAGATTTCTGAAGGCAGTTCCTATAAACATAATTATTTTAAAAAAAGAGAACGCAGTTCGAATCGCTGATTTTGCTCAAATAAGCTTTCAGTACAATAATGGCACAATTCAATATCATAAAATGGAAAATGCTATTATAGATAATAACAAATTTTATCTAAGATGTTTTCATCATACACAACTTTATATGGACACTCAGCCATAAAGCTAAGTGCCACTATCAAATTTATTATGACATACCTGGCATTTAATCACAGAACTTCAAAGAAATAATTTTAATGTAAAAATATGAATTCGTGGAAAATTATTCCGCCATGTGTACTTTCCCAGAAAGGCGTATTTGCGAATAAAAAACGAAAAATAGAACAACAAATCGTATCCGAAATCACTTACCTCAAAATGCCCAGTTAATTTGGGGCCCGCTTGCGCTAAGTACAAAGTTGAGGCCGAATCGAAGACCAAGTCCTGTGGTTCCCGCACGACCGTTGTCGTCGTGTTCAGTTCGCAATCGTAGTAGAAGAGCACCTTGTCCCTGAGTACCTGAAATGAAAGTGTCGTCCACTCCTTGCCCCTGTATGGCAATTGGTAGCTGACCAATTTACGGCTAACGGAATTCTGATCAGACTGCGTGTAGAGCAACGAAACATTCCAGAAATTCTTGCTGACCGTCGACAAGTGTAGACCCAACTGCACCACAGACTCGAAGGAGTTTACCACGCTAAAGAGATAACCACCCTTCGGGCTGTTCGGCAGAAATTTGACTAGTATGGCGAATTCGTAAAGTCTTTCGGGTAGCAGGACGCGATATGATGTCTTAACATCGGATGTGGGTAAGAATTTGTACGAGGGGAAACCGTCGTCGGCCTCCTCGTACTCGATGCCCTGCGACTGTGCGTTGATCATGTCCGTTAGTGAGTATTCGCCGAAGGCATCTGTATGTGTGTGCGTGTGCAAGCGTAAAAAAGAGAAGAAAACAAAAGCAATAAAATATTTACACAAAAAACGGTACTTTTTTGCCAACAAATAAAAATTGCATAACATTTCAATTGTGTGTGGCAAAAATTATGTAGTTTACATATTACAACAACAGCAAAGCGCATTGATTGCAATGCATTTACTTCGCGGCAGTCAATAAAAAGTTGGATGTGTAAAAACTCGGCATTTTTCGTTGTTTTACTGCAATGTATGCGCGTCGGGTTGCAAGCATCGTTTGTTTAATTTGCAATTCTGCGCATTTTACAGTTGCAATTGTTCGAGCAAATTTTTTATTTAAATTTAAGGATACTTTACAAACCGTTTTCCATATTTTTACGAATTTTTATTTTATTCACTTTGGGAAGTATGTATATTGATTGCAACAAACACAAATATGCTTTGTGCAAATGCAATGAAACGCCAAAAATTATGCAACGTTTTCGAATGCATGGCTAGCGACCGGCACAGTGATGGCACGCCACATTAGGTTATCGTGCTACCAAATAAGAGTCTGGAAGGAATTTGCGCGGGATGATAAAGGAACCAAATACCTAAAGCGGCGGATTATAATTTTATGAAGTTTAGTGCTTAGGTTGGAATCCATGTTATTTTCGGAAAGTCTGATGGAATCCCGAATATTTTGGCTCTTTATCTTGCTGCTGATAGCGTAGAATTGCTAATTTTAAGAGGAATAAAATTCTGCAACTGAATTTGCAGTTTCATTACTATAAAGAAATTCGTTCCTTCGGGTAGGTAAGGTCGTAGGGGACCCACCAAACGTAAAGTAGAACCCCTTTGGTTAGCTGTGAACGTTGGATCTTTGTGCTTCCCTGAACATAAATACCAGATCTTTAAGGATCGACGAAGTGCTTTGACAGATATATTTTAAGGCGGCTAATATCATCCCCTGATTCACTGAAAGTGTGTATATTGAAATACTAGCACCTCAGTCTGCAAAAGCCAAGAGTTCAGATGAGTCCACTTCGCCTTGTTGTTGTTGTTTTAACGGATTATTTATTCCCCTTTAGGATGGTAAGGATTATCTAAGTTGTCGTCGACGTCATCTACCGGGATCCACTTCGCCTTCTTCCACATAGCTTTGAAAATTTGCATCCACAAATAAATGTCATCTCACCGCAGGAGAGTCTATTTGACAGTGTTCAGTTCGTAGGACTACCATGGCAGTGAGATGCTCTTTGCTAAAGGAAAGTAATTCAGAAAGATGTCACGAAAGGTCCATGGAGCCAACGCAATAGGTAAGAAGGACAGCGGAGTATCGACTCATTGCCAATCTCATGAAGCTGGAATAAGGGAAATCTCTCCAGCATGCTCTTGGGATTTGCAGTTTTCAGCAATTGCTGTATCTGGAACCAAAGCATCTTGATGGATACTTTATCTCAAATTAAAAACAACCAATTAACGGAAGTTTAGTAAAACTGCCCTAATTTTCCATTAGCTGCTCCGTAGTATAGTGATTCGTCGAGATAGTTCAAAGTAGGATTATCATTTCGATGATAGAAAAAGGGTTGAATTTAAAATTACTTAGTCAGTTAGAGAGTTCGTTTCACTTGTTAATTTTAATAAGATTAATTTCGAACTTTCTAAAGCATCTTGGTCAGATTACAGTGGCAATATTGAGTTTAGTGCTTCCCACTTTAATGAAACTATTTTAACTTATTTGAAAAAAAAAATGTTCTGAACTGTGTTGTTACTCAAGAAGTGAGTTCTAATTTATGGAAAGAATTGCAATAAGGCGCGTATGGAACTCTCTGAGATATGGTTAACGCGGAAATGAAATTTCTAAGTTTCGAATGGTTCTCCTACAACATATCTAAAATTATTTGAAATTCTAAACACCAAAACTGCGGGAAAGATAAGTAGTAATACTATTTATACGCGGTTTTTGGTTTTTAGTTCTTTCTTCTCTGAGAAGGTACTATAAACAATCGAAATAATTAAGACCCGATAAGATAGAGCGAGATTAATATATATTGACGAACATTCTAATTGTACGCTTCGAGCTATAAAAGACAATACACTACAAATCGAGACATTATGCCATAAAACTTACCTTTAATAGACTGCCCTTGAAGACCATCGAGACTCGAAGCGGCCAGCAAGGGTCCACAACAAAGAAATATCGCTAGCAGGGCCAACATTTTGACACCAATACTGTCGTGCGCTTGTCCTTGGTGCGCACCGAGCTTATTGTTGCTGTTTTGCTGCATGTTGCGGCTGCGAAAGGAAAGGAGAGCAATTGAAAATTCCATTTTGTTATTGTCATAAATTGCACCAACAAAAATTGATATAAAATTGGCTATAAAAACGACGTACAAACAATCAAATGCAACGCAGGACTAAATAATTCCGCATATATATATATGTGTGTGTGTGGGTGACTGTGTAAATACGCACATAAAAACGGCAAAGTAATACTAAATCTTTTGCAAGCGTTTGTGCATAAAATGCGCTCAAACGAGCATAGATTGATTGCCACAAAGGATGCAAGCGCCCGAAACAGCACAAACACAACAACAAATATATGCAAAATGGCCAACAAGTGAGTGGAGTATAAATATTTCTATGTGTTTGTGTATATGTCTTTGCTTTAATGTTTTTGTTGCTGTTGTTGCATAAATGTAGTAGGAGCGCAATTAATTGTCCATAACGCATGTGGCATATAAAGTACAAGACCACAATTGAGTGTAGCAGGCACAACACTACAATATGCAACACAATACTAAACAACAACAGCAACAATAAGAGCAGGCTCCCACACCATATATCCGCATACAAATTTCAAGTGTAAATTTTCAGCCCAGTCAATTGCTTTCCTCCCTTTCCCTTTCCCGCCACCACTTTCAATGTCATCATACATTTACCGTCAGCAGGCATTTGAAGTAAAACTAAACCCATTTAGTCGCATCGGATTTGGGGAATACAGTCAGACTATCGCTCACCGCTCGCACCACCACACCGAATGCACCGAGCTGCGGTTATGTTGCACCAGTCTGCTGTGGACTGTACGTTTGCGGTGTTGCAAATTGACTTGAGCGTTTTGGTGCGCCCCAAAATATGTACCCCCACACATCTGCATATGCATGTGCGTATGTATGTGCGTCGGTATTTACATTCAATTGCACACACAATCGGTTGGCGTTTGTTGTTGCTGTTGTTATTGTTGTTGGTGGTTGGCTGACAGTTGGCGGTCAGTTAGTTGTTATTTGAAACTGGTCCGCGTTGTAACTCAAGTCACCGACGATTTATGCCACACACATCTGCATGTGAGTATGTCAGTGTATGCGAGGTTGTCGATGTTATGTGTATGTGTGTGTGTGTGTGTCACAGCCAAAACATTTGCAATTACAATAACAACGATCCACATTGATTTGTAGCATTCGAAACCACAAATATGACCAACAGCAAATGGCTTTTCCGGCTGCTACTTGAATTTCGTCTGCTCTTAAGGACTTACCTACCGGGTGGGCAGGAGCTAGACAGGTTTAGCAATTGACTTTGCAAAAATACAATACTAATACATTTATGTAGCTATAAAGCGCTAAAGGAGTTATGTGTTGTACACTTGAAAGTAACGGTATTCTATTGTTATGACAAATGAGATATTGAATAATATGCATAAGAACTGTGGCTTATAAATCAAAGCGCAGAGAATGATGGAATGCAAAGTTTGCTTAATTTGTGCTTGACCACTAACAACTAAATCAATTCGTCTGTTACTATGGGGGAAGAATGAAAATACTCTCGTGCTCAAGAGTTGAGCTCTGTGTGAATGTTGCTGCAAAGAAAGTGGACTTGCCTGTTGTTGGCTGGATCAGATTAATGTTTCGTGATAATGAGATCTTCTCATGTTCTCACTATAGCTTTAGACGAAAGATGGATTTATTGTATGGCCCAACCCTGAGCCAATCTTAAGTTCTCATCAAATAATCCTAAGTCAATCAATCAAATTTAGGTAAAAGGGTCGATCATAACAGGGATCTCCCTGTAACAGCTTATAACATTGTAGTACCCAAAACTCCTTTAAAATTATCTTAAAGATCCCCATATATCGAAGAAACCCGGCTATTGAAGCGGCTAATATCAGTTTCGGCTATGTCTCAACCTCAGTCTAGAAAAAACTGGATATTTTAGGGGAATATACAACTTTGAAAATTTGCCTTCGTCAAGGTTTTTAACCTAACCATATTTTAGAATCTCTAATAGGAAGGTGATCTTTGCTGAAGGCAAGAAGCGCAGAAGATCGCCCACTTTATACTCTATACTATAAGGATCTTGAAGTTACACAAATGCCTGATAATTGTACGCGGGATTCATAGCTCTAGTGCTAGAACGCAAAATGACCACGCGTACACAACTTCGTACGCATTTCGATGTGAGCAGGTTAAGCGTGCCCTCTTTAGACAGATCGGTGCGTAGAAAAACAATCTCTAAGTCGCAGTGTTTCAAATTTCTAGGGTTACAACTGAAGGATGATTCATATACCTAACTTCGCTGAGCCTTAGAGTGATCTTCGCAGCAGTGCATCTGCCGACAATATCCGCGGGTGCTATGTTGGTGGTGTGAGCATATCTGTTATTGAACATCTCATAGGTCCCTTTTATAAATTTCAAACGCCTTTCTTACTTTTGAAGCTATCTGGCCATGTATAAGAAAACAAAATATTGTTTTTAAGTTTAAAAAAACCTTTTGAAGAGCGCACAATATAGTTAGAGTGTCGGGTAATATTAATATGACCAGCGGGCCAGTCTGTCAAGTAAGAGCGTAGTCGTGTTAATTTATAAAAAAATTATTTTATGAAACTTTTATATTTATATGTACATTGTACACATTACAAACAATGATGCAATTTGGTCGATAATATTTCCAGTCAGCACCGTCGTCGATAATTGCCTGGCATCTCTGAGGCTTGCTTTCTACTAATTTGACGGCGTATTCTAGTGGCAAGGATCTCCAGATCCGACAAATTTCGTAAGACAACTGCTTCAAAGTGTATGTGCGCCTTCCACGAAGCTTCTGTTTAATATATGGCCACACATTTTCAGTAGGGTTTGAATCGGGCGAATGCGACGGCCAGTCCAATGTAACGATGCCAGATTGAGTTTCCACTGAGTACAGAGCTTACTGCGGTGTTTAGGATCGTTGTCCTCCTGCAGAATCCAATCTTAATTTTTTCTATGAATCACCGTTTGGAAGATAGTAGTAAAGCCTTTTTGTAGATTTTTATCATTTTCTCGGCATTTAGGTTGTCAGTAAAGAGGCAGGATTCGGCACTTTATCCTTGCTTCGAAAAGCAGCCCCAAAGATGCACCTTTATTCCAGGTTTTACCATGCTCGAGTGAGAACAGAACGTGCCCATATAGAACATTCATCAGTAAAAATGACATTTTCAAAATCTCTATCAATATTCTCATGCACCCAAGCGAGTTGCTTTGTCACAAGTTTTTCAGTCAACAGAGGCTTCTTCATTGTGTTGCGCCATTTCAGATCAGGTAGTTTCGTACGACAATCTAAACCTTTTGCCATTAACTTTGCTTGTCCTTGTCGCAGTGTTAAAGCAGGATTCCGTCAAAACAGATTCACTCTCCTTATTTCATCTTTTTTATTCAGTTTTCCTATCAAACCACGTTCTGGTAAATCATCGACATTTTTAGCCTCTATATAACACTGTACCCACTTCTGTACAAATGCCTTCGACTTTCTCATATATTTAGCAGCCACTGATTGCGACATTTTGGGACCTTTCGGGTGGATGCAAAGGAACACAGCTTCGTAGCGCGACGCGTAATTAGCGCTCATGGCCTTTAACGTGATTGTCTTTCAAAAGATGAACGGCAACTGAACCTTTGTTGACAATGCATCAAAGTCAAAGCTTCCCTCTATCGGCCTGCAAAGGAATTAGAGCGATATCTTTCATTAACTGTCGGCAAAGTCGACCACGCTCTTACTTGACAGACTGTATATAAATTTGAAACATCAGAGACACTGCTTTTGTCTACTTTTGTACCAAAAATTGAAGTGTATTATTTTGCTTAAAAACTGCGAAATATTCAGAAAACATTCAAAAATTGCAGGCAAGCGCATCATGACGGACCACACACTCACGGTATTTCAGCATTTTGGCATTTGTTTACATGTACGAGTACAGCCAATCTGTCTGTCCGCAGCTCCCATTGACTGACTATTGCATTGATGTGAAATTTCAATTTTGAAGCTAATGACAGTGACGTTGATGTGACGTGCGGTTGAGGACGTCAATACACGCGCTTCTGCACACCGCAACATGCAGAGCACAAGCACCTGTACACATATGCACACACAGCTATATACACACGTATATACGCACACACATATATGATCCAGCAGTTGCAACTTGTTGGCCAAACAAACTGTTCCAAATTTTCTAGCGCTCCATTGATGTCACTCAGTCTGTCTGTGTATTTGCGTGTGTGTGTGCTCATGTCATATTGACGTTAATTTACAGCCACTATTAGTACAATGTAATGGCGACATAAATTAAAAATGCCACTTGATGTAATTGTCCGAGAGTGGTTTACGCAAACGAAATTCAGCAAACAACACTCACACATACACATGAGCACGCTTACTAGTGCAAGTTGCCGAGCTTGCGCTTCAATATGGCAGACAGACATTGTATTGATGTTATTGTCATTGTTGCATTTGTTGTTTGTGCACATAATCCCTTGATGAGCTGCCAACATAGTCGCACTCGTTTGTCGAACCCTTGTGTTCGACAACTTTGGCTGAGTTGGTTTGGCGATTTGGCCCCGAATTGACATTTGTAGGTAAACAAACACACACACACATAAATATGGATTTTTATATGCTTATCATTTCCTTTTGCCCATTCTCCATATATTTTGAGTTTGCATTATTGTTGGTCCATCATTTGAACCAAAATTCGCCAAATTAGCTGAAATGTCATTGCACACACATTTACATATTGTATTTGCACCGCTCCTCTGGTATGTATTAGGGCTGGTTAGCGAAATATAGAATCTACGAGTATCCCACTTTTACCTCAGCTATTCTGTATGAATATGGTCTGCTTGGTGATGAGTTAAAATTAGCTTCGAGTGAATTGTGAAATAGTGCTAACAAAGAGAAGGAAGGCCAAGTCATGGTAGATTCAGCGGTACATTTTCAACTAATATAATTAACCTGTATATACATAGATATATACCAGACAAGTTGGTCTCAGTGACGTGGTAAAGAGAAACAAAGTTTTTTGTGTCATAATTTGAGTTTACTATTCAACATAGTTGTAATCGAGAATGGCACACCGATTATAGCTTTCGAATACCATTTTTGCATTCCGATTGATGTTTTGCTTCAAAATTAGAAGATAAAGTCTCAGTCTTGGCAGTTCACACTTTTTGTCGATGAATCTCTGGAGCTCTGATTGCAGTAAAAGTAACTTGAGACGAGATCTAAGAAAAATGGTAGATGCAAAAGCATCCGAAGCTCAAGGTCGTTTGTGGTGTTGATGGGTTTTCTTTTTCTTTTCGAAGCAGTTATTGTATTCTAGGGTCAAATGTTGGCTCCATGTTTCATTCATTGTCAGATATCGACACAAACAAAGTTTGGATAACCAAAGGTTGTTTCCCCTCACGCAAAATTTATAACAATAATTTAGACGTAGTGGCTGTCTTTGTCTGATAGTTACCACGAGCATAACTATTATAATACCAAGAGCTTTAAGTTCGAGTTGAAAGTTCGAAGATTATCAATAATTCTGGAAAAGAGAGAGAGAAAGACGAAATTTGTAATTTCGAATAGCTTAAGATTCTAGTTCACATGGAGAGCAAGAGAAAAAATCAAAACTAACGTATGAGGAGATCCCGAAAATTTATTGATGCAACACTAAAGTTATAAAAGAGGATCTGGACCTGGACCTGGATTAACAAATCAAAGCCAGGGGCTACAATGTTGAACGATTTCCCTACACATATATACTCACATCGGAAAAATATCTAGTTTTGTCTTATTCATCACTATGGATGAGACTTGCGTCTATCACCATGATCCTCAATTAAAACAAAGGGCTAAAGAGTGGTGTGAACCTGGTTGTTCGACTTTGAAACGAGTTCGTGTCCCGAAATCGTCCAAGAAGGTTATGACATCAGCTTTTGGGACGATAGAGGATTTTTGTTTGTGGATTACTTGCAAACTGGTAAAACAATTAAATTTGAATATTATTGCAACCTTTTGGACCAATTGAAGCAAAAAATACGCGAAAAAGACCCGCTTTGCAGAAGAAAAAAATCCTTTTTCATCAGGCCAATGCACCGTGTTACAAGAGCATTTTGACAATGGCTAAAATCCATGAATTAAAATTCGAATTGTTAAAGCCTCCACCGTTTACACCAGATTTGGTCCCCAGCGACTTCCATTTGTTCCAGAACTCAAAAAATAAATGCGTGACAAGTGTGTTTCATCAAATGAAGAGGTCGTAACGGTTGTTGAAGCGTATTTTGCAGACCTTCCGGATTCTGACTTCAGGGATGGAATCCACAGATTAGAGGATCGTTGAAGCAAGTATATTAATAATCAGGGAGATTATACTGAATAATAAAGAGTATTTTGAATCATAAAATTGTGTTTTCCTTATCAAATGACAAAATTTTCTCGTATACCATCATCAGCCTTACACAAATGTAGTCTGAGTATTCAAAGTTAAATAATTTGTTGTAGCAACCACTACTTTAGGATAACTTTGGGATATTAAATCCCTTCTTTCTCCAAATCTATACTAAAATCTTTAAATTAACGCGAAAATATATATCGATTTATGGAACGAGTCATAGTAAGTGGTTTAGTGCCTTGTGTTAAAAAATTGACATCATACATTTTTTGTTCCACAGATTTTAGAATTGTAACAAATTGTATGTCAGCTAAAATTATACACATTTTTTCCTCCTCTGAAATATTTCTAACACCAAGTATTAGTCAAAATGAATATGTCCATTGACATCATTAGAATTGTGTCACGTCAGAAGAAATGTGTAACCCACAGCCGTCACCTGCGGTCATCAAAATTTTACAGGCAAAAAATCCGTAAACGTAAAAGCAAAAGTTCAATAACATTTTGTAGAAGCTGTCATTTGAAACAACGAAATTCAAATGCAGTGTTTTTTCCCTAAGGGTTTGAAAGTTATTCTATGGAAATGACAAATAATATGACATCGGCGCTTACATTTTAATTAATGTGCTATTAAATTGATCAATAGAATATTGTCACCTATAATTCACGAGAATTCATGCACTCATGCATATTCATAGATTCGAACAGTTAATGCTCGAAGTTGAATCAATTGATAGATGTTTGATGCGCCGCGCCGCTGAGCCTAAAATTTAATGGATTTAGCAATAAAAATTAAAACCAAATAGCTCGGCAGTTAAAAATCATTAGCAAAATTGCCGAAAAGGTGCACTGTGGCGTGAAATTCATGTGTAAAGTAGATTTGACTTACATGCAGTGTAAAGCGAGTATTTTCAGACAATTTCATTTACATACATACATATGTATATATTTTATTCGCATTGTTTAAGCTGTATTTGCGAATGTCGTTCTGTTATGACTTCATTTGGTTATTTATTTCCGTTGATTTTTTCATGATTAAACCGCTCTTTGAGAGGTTAAATAATAGTATAGTAAAGAGAGGCCTACACGTACCAAACTGAATGACAATAAATTGACAAATTTTACTTTTTTATTACCATTGGCAGTTGATTTGGCTTAAAAAATTGCTGTCACAGTTTTCGATGTAATCATTTATCTGTCAATACATTTGACGTAGTGAGAACTATACGTAATAATGAACTACAGAAGTGGAAGGGTATGCGACTAACAACAGGCAGAAAAAGAGTTACTGAAGATAGAAGAGTTGAGGAATAGCAAGTATTAGTCGTGCTATCCAATGTAGAAATATTGTTGACTAAAAATTAATTAAGTAATACTATCTAATTCAATATGTATAATGCATCTAGCGATTTTACTATAGAAAAATTGTAAGAACGAGTTGCTTGAAATTTTATGGTTCCAATGGAATCACTATGACACAAAGCATTCCATCTCGCTTAGTTAATGAAGATAACATCGAAAAGGCTAAAGACTGTTGTCGAAAATCGTTGTGTTGGCAACAAAAAACAGCAGATGATCTCAACTTCTCTTTTGGATCGACTCCACATAATATCAATGAAAGACTCATACCAAAATATCTGAATCTTTTGACATTTCAGAAGAAATGCTTCACAACGTAGCTAAGGACCCCACATTCATTAATCGTTGGCTTATATATATGACGTCGAAACTGTCCAACAATCGAGCGAGTGGCGCTCCAATAATGAGCTGGAAATGGAAAAACCAAAACTCGCTGAAGGCACTGACGATGGTCAGCGACAGTGCATGTTTTAAAAGCTTTAATAATGCTTTGTAATAACATTAGTGAAAAGGTACTTAGTTTTCTTCTTAGTTCGGATCAAATTTGTTCAATTTATAAAATTGTGCTTAATTCAGTTTAATTAACTCAGAGGTGAGAAAACTTAAAAACAAAATTAGATTATATCTAAATGTGATTAATATTTTAAAAAATATTGAAATATATACATATACATATAAAAATTCTAATATTAACGAGTTCTATGTAGTTCAAACATATTTACTGGATCTCAGTGACCTCATTTCATTGTTCACTCAAGGTTAACTTGCAGATTTCGGAGTCTTCAATAAAGCAAAAACATCAAAAGATGAACTTTTTCAAGGAAACGCAACAACAACACACCATACGAGTCAAATTAATAAGCTAAGGTAAACAAAAGTCTGGCAGATTTTATTTATTTTCACTTGCGCACACTTGCAACCAAACACACTCGTTGGAAAAGTGTGAAATTCCTGCTGGAAATGAATCATAAAAAGCAACGTCTCATCGGCAACTCGCGCACGCACTTATATTGCCAATGCAACAACAACAAAGCAACGAAAAGTAACCACAAGTCGAATGACATAGAAAACTGTAAGAAGTTGCAAGTGCCACATTAGCATGTGACCGCGGACCACTGCTGCAGCTGCCACACTTAAGAGCTTTATTACATGAGTACCCACATATGTAAGTGGGTGTAGGTATGTATGCACCCGTATGTACATATGTACGTGGATATGTGTACACTCGTAGTGTTGTGGCCATTATTGCTGCCAGCTGCTTGCAGCAGCTCACATTGCCGCACTCGAAGTGCTGCGGCGGAAACTGAGGCGAGTTGCGCGTGGCGCTTCGTCGATTACTCGACAACTCGCACAGTTATCTGCAGACAATGGCAGATATATGCCCTCGTGTACACACACACACACGTCGGCACTCACAATTGCTTTGTTCAAGAAGGTGCTGTCACATTTTGACTTCTCCACTTCAATGTGAATTACAAATTAAACACTAATTAGTTAGCATGAGTTTCAGCGCGCCGGGAAGGGGGTTACGTTTTGGTGTCAGTACGCTGGTGAGATATTTGTTTGTTGGTTTGTTGGTCTCCAGTTGCAGCTGCTTTTAGCACTTCGCCCATATGTTTTGTGGTTTTGTAATTTCACTGTCACTCGTATTAACTATTTGATGTTGAGTATTCGCGACATTTACGACTGCTTGTTGTTGACATTTGTATGTATATATGTGTGCGTGTGTGTATGTAGCTCTGTCGTGCTGCTGGAGTTTGTGTGCGCATGTGGCTTTGACTTTCATTAATTACCATGGCAATAAACTTGGCGCTTGGTTGTTGTTAACTGTAATTTTATGAAATTTCTAAATTGCTCATTCAATTACTAAACAAGTGACATTTGATGGCTTCATAATATTGACATTGTGCGCGCACATTTCGAACTGGGTCAATTGCCATGCATTGGGAGTTTTCAGGGTTTGCGACAGCGAAAATAGAAATTTAATATTTTAAGGTTATGGGGACTAAATAGTGATAAGTGTATAAAATTTACAGCTATCCGACAATTGGTTCGTTAACTGTATAATTCTGAAGGATTACAAGAACAAGAAAACAGGTTTACATGTACAAAAGATTCTTTCCAACAACTTTGATCGCTCAGTTCATATGGCAACCGCATGCTACAGTGATCCGATCTAAGCAATTTTATCGCAGATTACATTTGTTAATAATCCAATCGGAATTTCTTCTTCCATACAATTTACATTTCCATTGATTCCCATCAGTTTATATAGCAGCTATATCCCACAGTGATCCGTTCCGACAAATGAACAACTTCTTGGTGAGAAAATGACGCGTGCAATTTTTCAGACCAACACATCAAAAAATGAGAGACTATGTAGTTCTCATAGATGGACGGACAGACGGATAGCTCGTCTAGCTGATCACATATATACAATTGATAGATTTTCCGAAGTTGCCTTAAGAAACCTTCAATAATTTATTTTGGATATTCGTAAGCTGCAGTTTGACAAGATAACCAACACACTAAAGATATTAAAGAAAGGTATTGCACATGAATATTTGGCTCTAAGCTTAAGTTTTTTCCTTAATACCTGTATTTCACTTGTCATAACAAAGCGATGACCCAAATTCAGGGCATAGAAAATTGTTGCCAGAATGAATTTCAGCGATTCTGGTTTTGCCAATGGCAGAGATTATGTTATAACGTTATTGCAACTTTAGAGATACGTGCTTGTGCAAGGAAGGGTTACATGTTTCAAGATTAGGAAAGTATGATCTTGAGAGTTTTACAAATTTATGAAACTGCATGAATTAGGTTTCTGGTTTCCTCCATAAACCATATTAACCGGATTGGTTTAGATCTAACATAATTCCAACGACTTGAAGAAGAATGTATATGTAATCACGTAGGGATTAATTTTTACCTTTGCAGCCATGTTTTCCTCCAACGACAGGAAGAAAAAGTTTTTTAAAGCCCACAGAGCCACAGTGAGATTGTGATATAATTTCCTATGCTAATATGTCTTTTTTGACTACGTCTCAACACTCCAGAGTTTGCGATGTCAAAACTCCTACGTTTTATCCCATAAAAAATGCTTTGAGACAGCTTGAATCGATTGCTGCCAATACGTATGTTCTCCGAAGCTATGGTATCCAAAATAGAAGGAGAAAAAGTAATTTCCTTTCATGCAACTTTGATATCATCGGTCGATAGGATTTTTGCGTCTGATTGCTGCAAGTTAAGTTTCAGTTTCTTCCACATCAAAAATAAGAGAAAATATTTTTAAATTTAAATTTGCTTTTTTATAAATTTTTTCGTACTTTTTTATGTTCGTAAGGTCAAATGAGGCCCGTTCATATCAAAAAAACTATGAAAAGAGAAACCCAAATATATTTTTTTTAACAACCGTTGTAAGTGGCGATTGAAAACTTGTGCAACTGTCATAAAATATACATTGTTGGAGGCAATTCACATGTTCTACTCTGGAACAGAATGATGTGACAGCCGTAAAATTGATGACTATTAGTCTACGCTCACCAGGATCGCACGAAGCAATGCCACTCAATGTTAGAAGCAACTCCGACGCGTTCTCAGAGTAACTAAGCCAGCATGAAATTTTCGTGCAAGATCAACGGTGTTAGTGTTTCCAACTATCCTGCAATGACCATACTTAAACCTATAGTTCAACAGAGGAAGTCAGTAAAAGTCAAGCACCTCATAAGAGTGATATAACCTTTCCAGTCCATGGGATAGTTTTTCAATCTGGAAGACAGCAGTTATTTCATTAGAAACCCACCGATGAATCAAAACCACGTGCCGTTATTAATCTCGCCAACAACAGGACTCGCAGTACTTGCATACAATAAAGCATAATCTGTTAAATATTAATCCAAAACAATCAACGTGGAAAAACTCATTTGAAATCAATTTGCATAATCACAACAAATACACTTCAGTGCATTCATTTTAATGTATTTGTATTCGCGAAGTTCATTCAATCACAGCAACTCCATAAATAGTAAGAATTGCAAATCAATGCAGGCAAACAATAACAAATAAGTGCACTCAACAACAAAGCGCTGAGTGTTCAGCGGCTGCCTTCAGCACCGCATTGTGGAATATTTGAAATAATCGATTAACAACAACAAGCAAGCCATGAACTGATTTGCACTACAATCCATAATAGCTTATTGTTGTTGTTGTTGCTATTGTTATCGTTAACAACACAATAACAATAGTGCTGCATTTGTGCATGGTGATTTTCAATATTTACGAAGAAAAACGTCATCGCCACTATTGTTGTTGTCAACGCCGGCGTCAGACGGGCGACGAGACAAGCAAAAACTCGAAAAAATGCCGAGAATACATAAATAGAAATATCGACTGGGAAATTACAAAAATCAAATATTAAATAATAAATGATGCGTTGTTGCAGCGCTGAGTTGTTGAGTGGCCGGCCGCGCAGCAACGTTGAAGGCACTTAGTTGGTATGCAACAGGTAGCGTTGTGGTAGCCCAGGCAGCCAAACAGTTTAACAAGAAGCAACAACACAAACGCCTTTCGACAATAAAATTCAATATTTATGTGTTAGTGTGCAACAAGTTTAACAGCTCGCATTTTATAGGCTGACAATTTATCTATATATAAGTGGCACAACAACAACATTTGTCTAGCTTTAACAATAACAAATGGAGATTTATAAATAAAAAATATTAATATTCAAAGCGGCTGAGTGTTTGTTTTTGTTGTGTGAAATCACTTCAACACTTGTTGGTCAAATGTTTCTGCAGACATGTTAATAAGCTTAACCACCGATTGCACTTAAGCGTCTTACTGATTTTACTTACATATTTTGGTTGAAACTTTGCCCGTCTTTTATTTTCATTTGTGGGCAAAAGTTTACAAACATTTGAGGAATTCCTAAATTCTTGAAACTTGAAAAATTACCACACCCTGCAGCCCCAAAGCCGACTCTTTCTTGCAGCTAAACACAACAACTATTTACTTTACAACTGAAGACTTTAATTATATGATTTAGTCTTAAATGGAAAATATGACATAATTCATTTATTACAATTTAAAAGAATACAAAATAAGAACAATAGTGGATTTTCTAAGACTTTGCTCTCATAGCCATCTAGGCCCTGCAAAGTCTACTGCCGTTTTTGTGGCTATTCATATGAGACCCATCGGTAGTAATTCTCGACACAGAGAACTAATGAACAAAGACGTAGCTATTTTAAATCTTAGAGCACTAATTTTATTCCAGTCTGTCAACTACATATATAGACAAAAATTTTGTTTAAGAACGCTTGGGTTCGGCTACTCTAGTACGCTTATTCCGTATGGGATAAAATTATGAGGTCCGTCATCGCTGAGATTTGTATCTCCGTTGTCATCTTGCGTTTTAGCACTGGACCTATGGACCTCACGTGCGCTTAGCACACATTGGTGTGCGACTGGGATCGTTCAGGTCCAGAGTAGAACGCAAGAGATCTAGTAAACTCCTTCCCGTTAGCAAAGTTCATATTGCCGCAATCACAAGATGTCTTACTGGACATTTATGTAAAAATACGAAGGATTTTCTACTCGGCCGGCTGGCACTCCTGTTCTCTGAGAGCACTCACCAGCAACTTGGTATAAGGGAACTGTAGTACGATATTTTAAGCGCCTTAAATTCTACGAAAAGATGCGCCGACTATCGGGCTCTTGTAGAACCCCCAGAGATTATCTACTGACTGACGGCCAGAGCATACTAAAATTTTGGAGTTCAATAGTTATGTCTTCCAAGGCGACTCAGATTAAAGCCAACTTTCAAATTTTCTTTACCATTTTTCAATTAGTGGTTATTCTTACAACAGCCTCACTTACGTATAAAATCGTAACAAGTTGCATCACTTAAATTAAAAACGGCAATATTTTTCAAAATTTCATTTTAAACAGTGTTCCCTTCTTGCACCAAAAGTCAGTTGTCCGTCGCAACGAGTCTCACAAAATACACGCTGATACAGCTACTTTACACTGGAAACCTTGTGAATAACAACACCAGCAACAACGGCGCCTCCACCAGACAGACGTCTGTTAAAAATCTTTGATGTTTTGTCACTTCACTGTTGAACATCATTTGTCGCTATTATTACCATTGTTGTCGGCGCTTTCATATTGTCTTCATTATTCAATTGTGTCAATTATGCCATCGGAGACAACAGCCTTTACGCATATTTTTTTTCGCTTCACACTTGTTTTGACTTTTCGACTTCCATTGGCTTCCGTCGACTTCATTAAGCCAAACACTGTTTGTCTCTCTTTTTGTGTGGGTTTCTTACACACTAGACTTCTTGTGAATGATCTCGTCGTCTTGCCACATGTTATTGATGCTCTCATTAAGCGAACGGCTTGTCAACCGATGGAAATTTATTTGCTGCAGTCAAATTGGTTTTTACTGTACATTTTACTTAAAATTTATTACTCCACTTTATTTGACGAACTGCGGAAAACAGAATTAATATGCACTCGGTGCAGTTAGTGAATAATGACTGTGATTAATTCGAAAACTCATAAAGGATTAGAGCCATTGCTGTGGCATTTTTTACGAAGACTTTTTAAAGCCATGCCAAGAAGTTCATTTAAATAAAATATAATAATAAAGGAGCTTCTAGAGAGAGCAGAAGATAACAGTATTATATAACCAATATACCAATGTTGACCATACACAAGTCTGATTTTAAGTATGAACTAAAAGGATTACCGCATATATTTCAAAGTAATTCACAAAACTCCAAAAATTCGACAAGGTCAATTATGAAATTCATGATTTCATGATTTTAATGGCGGACAAAAATATTATGCTTCCTTCGAATCCACCTAGAACCGAGCTATAACCGGCACCGTTATAAAATATAAGTCTTTGATAAGAGTTTAGTCATTTTTATTAATCTATTGCTCCCATTATCTAAATTATGTCTACGCATAAGAGCCATGGGTTCTAAGAGAAAATAGAAATAATAATACCTGTTAGTTGACCAAACCAAAAAAAAATATTTTTTAAGAATTCATGAACTGTATTATAACAGCCAAACTATTGTATGAGACAGCTCATTGTTTCAAGGTTTAATCGGAGTAGAAAGGGTATTCACAAAAACCTATTGCTCCAGGATAGGTAATGAAAAATGCCAAGCTGTATCCTTTATCGAAAGAACGTTCTTTTGAAATTATATTAGTCTTTTAGATATTACCCATGAATGTAGAGTTCCGAGATCTTAGCAGTGTGTTCATCGTTCCTAACTCCCTTCCTTTCTGTGCTCACGTGTTAACTAAGATTTCCTTGAGGTTTTGGATTTTCGAACCCACTTTGCTTAGAGGTAATGCTTTTTATACTACCCATAATTATGCTTTGATTTCTAGAAAATGACGTTGATTACTGTTGGCCAATATTGCTTTGACTCAAGAAATCAAGCCTCGAAAATAAACTTACAAACTAAAAAGTCTATAAAAAGTACCATAAGAACTTAATGATTATAAATTGGAGCAAGACTCAATATTAGCATGAATTCTTGCAGTCGTGGGTGAACTAAATGTTACCGAAACATTTGCTGTTGATAAGAATGAATGAATGAGTTACAATGCAGATTTATTGAATGCATTTGATTGTTTGGCAACAAAGTTGCGCGACAAGCGGGCAACTTACAACAAATCGACTGCTAAGAAGCTAGAAACTCCGCGCGTGTTCCCGCCAATTTTCACACAACTGTACAATTACGCGCAGACAAATTTACTTATGTAGACGAGCGAGTGCATTTGCAACGTAACTTGCAACTACTTGGCAACTTAGTCAATGCCACGATAAAATTAATTCCAAATAAACTTTCACTACACTCAAACGTTGCATGTCAAACAGCCAGACACCAAAAGTAAAAAAGTCTAAATAAATAAATAAATAGATTCGAGCAGCAACAATTGCTGCAGGAATATGTACTTAACCGCGGCAATAACTGTTGCCGCCGCAGCAATTGTAATAGTCAATGTAGTCAATTTTCGCTGTCATTCGATAAGAATGCGCTGATAACACCAGCCAACACAACTACAGAAGACTACACGACGCAAACACGAGGAGAGACATGAAAAAAATGAAAGCATAAAAGCGAAAGGAAATAGCAAATGCAATACAAATAGCGCGCAAAGCGAGTGAGCAGCGCACATTGATTGCTGCAGCAACGCTGTGGCACAGCACAGACATTGAGAGCGTACGGAAGAATGCTGGCGGCAATCGAAGATCGCTAAGATGCTGCGACGTTCAGCGGACGGACTGACTTTAAGTGCTACTGCATATTATATGCGACTGCCGACTGCGGCAATGTCAGCAGTTCCACTCCACTGCTCACTCATTCAACTTGCAACAACGTGATTGTGGGTGATTTTTCTTGCAGAAATTGTTTTTTGCACACTGAAGAGTATAGAAGCTATGCTTCCACTTAACAACATATCTATGTACATATATGTGTGTGTGTATGCCTGCGAACCAATTGACTAACTTACTGCTGTGGGTAGACAAGCGTGCAGACAGTGGCTCTGGGCAGAGGCCAACGCTTCAGTTGGCAAGCAACCAAGGAGGAAGCGAGCCACCAACAACCAACTTTCGGACAGTTCAATGCTCAGAGCTCAATACAAAAATCGAAAGCACTGCTGCCGAGAAAGCCGAGAAAAAAACCTGAAAATAAAAATAACATTGCTGCTGTCAGTTGGGTGCTGCTACCGTTGTTGCTGCGTTTGCCGAGGAACGCTTTATGTGGATACAGATGTTGAGTATGTGAATGATGATATCAATATCATCAATATCTGTAAATATTTCATGCTTGTTGCATCTGCCTCATGACCGACGAGCACCATGAGCAGTTGATGCCAAAGGCGTCCGAAGCAAAAAGCACAAGTAAAAAAGCACACGCACACATACTAAGTTATGTATATGTTTATGTATAATAAATTTTTAATGTATGAATTTCTGCGTCATGTGGCAGCTAGCAACAGCATGTGTCTCCATCGGCTGTCACTTTAGTGCCACTCGGCGTTAGTCTCTGCACCCAGCCGAACACATATCAAGTTCAATGTTGCCATATGTATAGGGCTGTTGTCATTGTTGTTACCGGTGCTGCTGCCGCATCATGGTCACCCGCCTGATTGCTGGCATTAGTTGAAGTTTGTCGACTTGGCAGCCCACAGGACTTGGCCACAAACACAGTTTACACACATTTTAAGTTGCAAAATCAAATTAAGTTCAATGGCAGTGAGGTAAATGTAGCAAAACAAGTGCAACGCACACACTCAAACACACACACACTCTCTCATACACAGATACGCTTTCATGTGCGCCTTCAAATTTGATGCCAAATTGCAGATGCCAGGCCATATACTTGTTGTTGCTGCACAAAGTTTCCAGTTGTAGGCATCTCGATGGCATTGCAAACTAACTCAGGCAAGCCATCCAGTGCCCGCATATCAATGGCAATACAAAAATGTAATTGTCTCTATTATTGCCCTTCCGCATTCGATTTTATCTTTGTTCTTGTTTGTAGGAGAATTCTTCTCTGATTCAATTTGATCGACTTCCGTAGAACCACACGTACTTATGTATATGTGCCTATGTGTCTATTCACATGAGTGTGCATGTATGTGTATACCACATGTGGCAGGCCAGTCTGCGCTCTGTGCTGCAGTGCATAATTGAGGGAAATTAGTGCATTAGTTTAACAAGTTTTTGCACAACTCCGGCCAGAGTGCTTTCATTTCCTTCGGGCAGTGAGACATGATGGATTCGCTTCATAAATAAAATATGTCTTTTGTTTTCACAATTTAATTTGTCAGAATTTGTTACAAGTTAAGTATTCGAAGCTGTGAAAATCAAATTGATTACAAATATTTTAAATTAATCAATCTCGGAAGACAGTCATCTATTTTGTTATTTTTATTAGGAGGAAAATTCTAATTGAAGAGACAAACAATTGAAATTGAAAATCTGTCAAGATGCCACAATCGATTTTGAATATTGTACATTTTTCTTTTCATGTATAAGTTTGGCTTTTCGAAGTAAGATGAAGCGAGTATCTGTCAGCAGTGCCTTCTTTATAACTTTCGTTGCTGAAAAGCATAGCTGGTTCCAACAAACCATATTTTTTACTAGTAATTGGCCTTGAAGTTCGTTTTTCTTAAATCATCTAAATTCTTTCGCTCACTCGAGATTTATCAATTCCAAAGCTCTGTTCAATCCTTGAGAAGTTTGTATACAGGATTCGAAGCATTGGGAAAATATGTTAGTTAGCATGCAAAGAAGTGGATAGAATTAAGCAGTGGCTCATTGCCTGTAGAGCATACTAGTAGAGTTTTTAGTCTGGGTTGATTCTAGATAAGTAAGAGCTTTACCCGCTACAGCATTCAAAACGAACTTGCGCAAGGGTGACTATACCTTCGCGAGACATTTTCTGCTGTGGGTAGTGGTTTGATTCTAAAACACAAATTACCAAGACGCCAGTGCAGAAATAAAAGCTGCACTGTGAATGTCGTTCGAGGCTTTTTTGAAGTCCGTTGCGTCGGTAGTCTGATCTATAAGGTGGGATTTCATCGTTGATGTAGTCAATCTTTTAATACTTCTAAGAGGCGGCTTCGCTCTAAGCAGATGACAGCAAGGATGGTTTTTGTGAAAGCATTCTAGCTTTCGGACCCCAAGATGTACGGTGTGAAACATCCTGTTTTTGTAAACAGTGCAATGTTCTGGCAAGATATCTGGAGCTCCTTCGTCTTTCTACGTAGTTTATGACCAGCTGGCCTTGCCTGGCCTTGTTAATCGTCTTGGGTGGCTGGTGTGGCGTTTAATAAACAACTTAAATATTGTCAGGAAAGGAACTGAGTCGGATATTGAATAACACTCATCGAGTATTTTTTTAAGAATATTTGCAGCATTTTGCATGTTATACGACACACGAAATCACAACCTTGTTTGTGAGAAAAATTTTAAGATATTTTAGTAGAAAATACATATGTATATATCAAAACAATTCTCACTTGATAAATTTACTTATTTATATTCTTTACGATATTCTGTTATGTTTTTAATATAGTTAATATTACAAATATTAATTTTCAATCACATTACGCTTGGTGAACAAAACATGCAAATTTTAGCACTTGTTACCGGTGTGTCATTACCACTAAAAATTTTCGCTCATACGCTCCCCGTATTATAAGAGAAGCATGGCACACGGAAGCATAAGTGAATTATGAAAATTATTTCGCAGAATAAATAAAATATCAACAAAACATATACATAATTTAAATAAATCTGTGGAAAGAGAAAATTAAAAAAAAATGCCAAATCCCAAGGCGAACAAAACAAAAAAAAATACTTACGAGAGTAGTTCGATAAATTACTATCCAAAGCGACTAGATAGCATTCCAATTTTGTTTTTGTAGTAACGTTGTTTTACAATGGAAAGTGATCAGTGACAGTAGTTGATCTAAGTTTTAGTTTTGAAATATTATATTCAAGTAAGGGAAATTTTGGATACTGCGGAAGGTGTCTTCTTTTGTCCTGATCGTCAGAATGTGACGTGTGGCCACGATCGCAATGGACCTTCAACGAAGCTTGAATTCACTGGCATATACCGCAGATGAAGGATAGTCGATAATGTCCAATATGAATCGTCTACGTTATCGGTCGGAATGGTGGTGACCACCTTTTTCTGGCCTTCAATGTACACCTCTATACGGTTACAGGGCTTTACTATGCTGAAGTATTGATCTGAATCTAATGCAAATTGAGAGAAAAACGACCGCGTTCTACCATACGAATGAATAAATTGACAACTTCGCTGTCGACGTGGCTAAATTAATCAATTTTGGCCACGAACTGTTGCACCATCCACTGTGTCCGTCCGCTTTTACTCCGTGCGACTTATTTTTGTCTTCAAACTTAAAAAAGTCACTCGACGGGTTGAAATTTGAGTCAAATGAAGATCACAAAACACACTTCTAAAGAAGTTGAACTTTCTCTTGGTCAATAATATCAAGAATAGCAAGTGACCGTCGTACGAAATTAATCGAAATTTTAAAAAAATATTGCTTATCTCTTTGAAGGCCAAGTACTTATCGGGACGATCTCGCACACATAACTTATGCATGTCTAAACGGGAAAGACAGACAACATGCCGAAGAAAATGCAAATCATATACACAATGCTCCTGTCCATATTGGCTGAAGCATAAGGGATGTCAAATCGGCAATGCGAAAACCGAAAAAACCGGAAATTTTGCGCAAGCCAAGTGGCAAAGGCAATCTCAACAACAACAACTAATGCAAATATTTTGAATTCAAAAAATTAATAAACACGCGAGTAGCGTTGAAAGTGTGTGGGGACGTGTGGAGTAGAGTGGTGTGGAGCGGAGGGGCATGAAAAGTTACACACAACAAAAATCAAATTTACTTTGGGCAAATAATTTTTTATAACAAATCGGCTCAACATGGCTTAGGGGCATTGCACCCTGGGCACGGGCGGCTGCCGCGCTTGCTGCTGTGCTGACAGCGAGCGTGCGAATGTGCCAACAATGTGTGTCACTGTGTCGTGCGGCGCGCTGGAGTAGCTAAATTTATTTTAGACACCCAGGCGATTATGTGGGCGGGAGAGAGGTGTGCGCTTGTGTGTATGTGTATGTTTCTATAAATACATGTTTGCAAGTGTGTGCGCGAGTGCGTGCGGCCTAACAGGCTGAAATTCAAATTGAGTTGTTTAATAACAAAAACAACAACACATGCATGTATACAAAAATTTGCTCAGCAAATTCAGTGTCAAAGAGCTTTTAGTTGTAAGCGCTTTGTATATTCAAATACACATGGTATGTACAAACATGTGTATGTATGTATGTGCTAAGCCAACTAACTCTGAGCTTAACGTATACAAGTAGTTGACATTTTCTTCACAAATAAACGCCGCCGCTGTCATTTTGTCGCTTCCATTTATTGCCAACTCA
Organism: Bactrocera zonata; assembly: GCA_037783105.1. Classification (NCBI taxonomy): domain Eukaryota; kingdom Metazoa; phylum Arthropoda; class Insecta; order Diptera; family Tephritidae; genus Bactrocera; species Bactrocera zonata. The sequence continues at coordinate 264,272 of JBAWJQ010004182.1, read as the reverse complement.
TTTGCATATATTTTGACATTTTTTCACGCCATTTTATTACAAAAGATTTACTTGGGATGAATGTGCAAAAGCCGTGGCAAACAGCTGGCCGAACCACCGCCGGATCACATTCGCATACGCACAAGCCATACACACTGTCACACTGAAAAAGATACACTACCTCACACACATTCCCGCTGAGTAGCGGAGTTTTCAAAAAAATATATAAAATTTTCTTCGGTGAAAAGTGACTGCACGCACTCACTGTGGCAACAAACTATGTACATATATTGTAGTGGGTGCGTGCAGCGTTTGGAATTTCACTAGACCATTTGTTCGAGTTTAAGTTTTACACGCATTTGCTTGGCTAAATCGCTAGCCATAAAATTACTAAATTAAATCCAATGGATTTTAGTGTTAAATCAACAAGTCTAGCGCACAAGTTATTTGAATAATTTGGACATTTTCCTGATTGGGATTCTTAAGTCTCCTTAAGTAGGCGCTAGATATGCTTACAGATTTATGTTTGTCGTTTTACTATTTGCTAAGAAAAAAACACAGAAAGTTGTCGCAAGTAATATTATATATATTGTTAAATAAAATAGTGTCGAAGGAAAATCTAAGGTAAATTTTAAACTATTTTAAATGTGTCAATGAGACTAGTATCAAGGAAGGACCCACATAAGTCTAGCAGATCAGTTTTGTTATTGTTTTTGTACCGATTATATAATCCCCGCTTGGGTGGTAAACTTCCAGCTGGTTGTCATTGAAGTCATTTAACGACAGAGCTAAGAAAAGTGTTGTTTCAAAGGTCCAGATTACAGGGAGACGAATGATGTACGTATGGTACTCATTGGGCCTATAAGGAGTTGGTTAGAGTTATACGGAGACTCATTGCACGCAAGACATATATACTAGTATGGTATGTCGGCATCGATTCTGGATAAGTAGAAGTTTAACCTACTACAGTAGCCAGAACGAAGTCTATAATCTGCAATGGCGGTCAACACATGTCTGAAGTTTGCTGGGTTCCTAGTCTGGTTGCCTTACTATTCGATGTCGTTGACGTAATCAAGAATGGTCCTAGAAGGCGGCTCCGCTTCAAGCAGATGGATGTAGGATGGTTTCTACAAAATAGGAATAGCATTTGCGCTTGCAAGTATAACGCCTAAAATCGTCGAGTTGTTGAAAGTCGAAATTTTGACGCTATCAATATATTCGATCTATATTCCTTCATCCAATTAGTAAATATGGTCGCTGTGGATTTGTGTCAAGCTGATTGCAGTTAAGAAGCGAGAAAGATGAGTGAGATAGCTATTTGATTTTGATAGTTAGGCATCGGTTTCATTGCCTGATGTCAATATCGTATGAGGTCATGAACATTCACTTTAGTGGTTGAGGGATTTTTGAAATATAGTGGTTAAACAGTAGAGAGGAGAGGACACAACCCGTGGAATTCCTTTTTTAATTCAGGATAATTTAGGATTTTGTCTTCGAAACTGTACGGATTATTGCCGACCGCTCACATAGTTCATGGTTCACCTCTTCAGCCCTGGTGGAAGCGTTCATCATTTGATGTGCTCTGGTAGCGTTATGTGATTTTCTGTGTCAATCAACAACAGAAGGATCAACGTATAGTTGCTGAAGATAAAGGACACAAAAAAAATTGCTTTATAAAACCACATCTTCGCTCTCATAGAAATAATTTTGAGTGAGTTAAACGAAAAATCTTCGGAACGCATAGAAAAGATTTTCTGAGATCTTTAAAAAAATTTGACAAACACTCCAACTAATGCTGGGTTTCAGCTGGTGTAAGCCCGACCAAGCAAAAGCTCACCAGGTCCCATTAGATTCATTAACTTGAAATATATCAATGACGATGTGTTCTTCTAACTTTTCCACGAACTCAACTGCAATCCATATCTATTCCAGATACTGTAACTCAACAATCATGCAGTCAGCAGAACCGACACTGTATGTTTGAATATATGCTGCTATTACTAAATCCAAACATATTGTTGTAAGCCCAGGAGTTCCCACTTTAATTATATCAAAATCTTTGGTGATCGATTTATAAATTTGTTCGCAGAACAACAAATTGCGAGTACGTGACTTATAGAACTTGAATTCCTATTATGTACAATAGTACACATATGTAGAGTACTTTGAAAAACGTTATAAAATACCCAATCAATGGATTTTCCAATAAAAGTTGTCATGTGCGAGTGCCTTATTAATATCAATGCTGTGAAAGACCACTTCTGTCGGCTGTTGTAGTTTCCTCGAAACACAACATTAAATAAATGTTATAAATATTAAGTATGAAGTCTGATATTATCCACTTTTAGCCAATTTTGAATTACAGCACCATTTTCCAATGAAAATTCCAAAGCAACCATCAGCCATCAGCAATTAGAGCGCTGATTAATTTGCATGCGTATTTTGTTGCATCAATAATAAGGTAATGATGTAGTTTGAATATTCAGCAGATTATTATGAAAATTTTATTCTAAGAAATTATTTGTAATATTCGCATTTACAATCAAGTGATTCAGTGAGCGAGCCATAGCTGCAACTACAACAACAATTATAGCTAGAGCAACGCTTTGGAATAAATTAGTTTATATGGCATACACGGAGACACATATGTATACGAATGCACTTATGTATATATAAGTATATAGATGTGTGTGGCTTTAAAATACTATTTATAAGAATTCTTATCTCTGCGAATGAGCAATGTTTATAAAAATGCTAATAAATTAAAATGCTGGCACAGATTCGCGAAGATTTGAGGTTAATGGAAAATGATTCATGCAAAAAATTTGAAAGTGAAACGACGCCAGCGATTAGCATTCAATTAAAAGTATTTCGATGTGAATAATAAGCGGGATATACCGCACATATGCATATTTACACACATACATATACATGTATACTTATATGTGTTTAGTTGTACGACACATGCGTCAGATCAAACCACTTTTGTGTTTACTCATTTCAGTTTTCATAATTGGCGCGAAAAGTTGTAAACTTCAATTGCATAGTGTGATTACGTGATTTTGCAAACAACAAATCCTTAGAAATCTGAATGCAACAATTCTTCCATTGTTGTGCTCAGTGTACTGAAATGGAATTGATCAAATTATTGCATAATCACTCTTGACCTTCCAAAATTTCAGCGCGATTGCGCAATAAAACAAACGCAGCATAACAACAATAACAAATACGCATAAAGCAAATGAAGTAATTTACACAATCTCTACGAATCTGACGGATGTTGGTTGCATCAACACTTGAAAATGTGCCGACAGCGTAGCAAATCGCTGTTGTTGTAGCAATACTCGTCGTCACAGCATATGAAGTCATTCGGACGGAACTTGAAATGTCAGTTTTAATAATATATAAACATATAGGGTGCATTTATGTAGATACTAGGTGATGCAGAAAGGGAAAAACAAATTTGTCTTTTATTAAATTTTTTTTTCGACAACCGCATTTTTTAAGGAACATAATACATTTCAGGTTATAAAGCTTGGTTTCGTAAACAAGTAAGAACATATCTGAGACATCTTCAAATTTGTATTTTGCCGTCTACGAATCAGCAGTCACAGACGGCAAAATACCTTCGGCTGTTAGCAATATTATAAAATGTGGGGAAAGGCTTTAACTTCATTGTTGAACGAAGTCGTGAATAGATTAGAATCGAAGTGAAAATTGTTCTAGATCATCCTTAAGCAATTTTATCTATTTTAGTCAATACCATGTACATTAAAATGTTTCCTGGGTTTCATTAAGGTACCTCATATACCATCTCCAATCATATGGAGTAAAGTCGGCCCGATGTTCGAAAATTCTATGATTAGTTACATAAGAGCTATTTTATGTAAAAAGATACGCTGTTACGAACAAAGCACGTTCTCTTATTTTAATTGAAATAGCTCACATATTGGCCGATATGCGCGTCACCCGGCAGTTCGAAAGTCTGTATATTAGGTATATGGGGCTAGGAGAAGTATTGGCCTCATTCAAACCATTTTTGACACACAGACATACCATTGTCAGGAAAGGATTATTTTCAAATTTCAATTATATATCTCTCACAATCATAGGCTCTGGGGTCCACATATCCGATACCTGGAGGCTGGAACAGTTTTTATTCGATTTGAACAATTTTTGGTCATAAGGTGGCATACTTCAAAGGCACTATTTGTGCAAAGTTAATGTCTCTGATGTATTTAATTCATGTACGACAACATCCTTAAAACAACCGTTATAATTTGTTCCTATAAGTTCCTGTTCCTTATAATTATTTAAAACTTCAAATGCCCTCGATATTAAGTCTTAGTGCCACAGAAAATCTTAAAATTAATAGATGGTCGTTTAATCACCGGAATCGCCAGATTTACTTCTTGGCGTTATCTCTCTATTCCCTACTAGTTTCCGTAACCACTATTTGAGCGCTCAAAATTATTTATGAACATTTTCTGCGATAAATAGGCAGACACTTTATTGGGATAACGTTCTAGCGACTCCTCCTCCTATACAAACTGACTTTGTTACAGTGTTTACTTGACGTACTTTACGTGACTCAATGACGTATTCTTTGCTTGAAGAGCGTACTCTGAGGTCAGTGTCTTTACCCAGAAAGCGTATAAAATTTTATTTTGAATATCTCTCTGGAAAATAAAATTTTTTGCTTTAACCAAACTGCAACTCCCTTCTTTAGTCTGAGTTACACCTAAATATTTTTCTTAGGTGGAAAATTATGTAATCGTCCTCTACAGTTTAGATACTCAGACTATTTACGTAAAACAAAAAAAATTATAAAAAAAAAAATTAAGAAAATAAAAAGCTTAAAATAGTTTATTAATACAATATCACGTAGAGTTGCAAATAAAATTTTCAATATTTTTTTTTTTTTATAATCATAACGAATAACAATATTAACTAATTACTACGTGGAAAGTTTTCCAAGCACCCAGGCTTCAAAGGCGAATTAGTACGCTTTTCGCAAAGTAGCCTCGAACCAACGTGAATGGTGTTGAACAGCAAAAAACTCAGACACGCACCTACCTACCCATATAGTGATGACAAACAGTCGAAACAGTCAAAACAGCAGAGACAGCCAATCGTTCAGGCATTCGGCAAGCAAGACTGCGGCTCATTGCCCGCCAGCAACATAAATCATTGTACTTAAGCAGCTGCATGTGCAACGCAGCAACGCATGCATGAGGCATGGGTGCGCGAATTCAATAATTTTTTTCAAAAACCACAAAAAGTGCTGAGAAGACAACAAAGCCAAGCAGACAGCCAACCATAAAGCGAGTAAAAAAAAAACAAAAGCCACAACAACGCAGCGCCATGAAGCATTCAGGCATTCAAGCTGCCTGTTTTACATTGCGAGCTATAAATTCTGTGTTCAGCCACTGTCTGTCCGTGTGACCGTACAAGTTTGTTGCCGCCGATGGGCGCACGGCCGACCGACCGTTTGGTGTGCGCGTCCACACGCTTGTGCTTTTGCGTACGGCGCGGCTGATTGGCGTTCATTTGCTGTAATTAGTTGAGCGAACGCGCGCGTCTGTGCATTTAGCATGCAAAACGTGCAAATGGTGCAGCTACAGAGGCCAATACTATACATTTGTGGCACGCATGCGATGGCGCAGCAAAGTGCGTATCTCCGACAAAAGCTCATTCATAATATTTGTAAGCACTCACATACCTACTACATGGCTGATATGCGAGTTTGCGCGCCACCCCGCTCTCCATACCGGCACTCTGCACATGTGACGGGTTTTGCGCATGCGTGCGCAATCGCTGAAATATTACAGCGTGAAATGCTTGTCTTCTCTCTGTCCGCTTACGCATGAGTATTTAATTGAAATTGTATGCAAAATAACTTTCCGTGTGATTTTAATTACACGAATTTCGGAATTCATTTCTTCGCGTTGGCAGTTGAAATTTTAATGCCTCTGCTACACACTCCTTGGCGGCGGTGTTGCATTGAACACATGACAATTATTAAGTATTTTGTCTATTTATGGGGGTTTTAAGTGTGGTGCAACTTTTACAGTTTTCAAATATTTTTGTAATCAGGTCACATGTGTGTTTAATATTTTTTTTATAGAAATTTCGTAATTCGAACATCACTTGATATAATTCAACCTAAAATATTGTTTTATTCCAAAAAACGTAAAGATAAATACATATCGGCAATGTTCGATTCAAAATTTATTTCACAATTTTTATTTATTTCTAACTTTATTTACCCAATAAATAGCTACTACTCTTATTTCTGCAAATTGCGCGTGCAAACCTATTCGATGCAATTTATCGTTTTCATTTTTTGGGAAGTGTGATCTCCGTATATACACATAGAGTGTTTGCCTGGCTATTTTTAACAAAGGAAAACCCTGAAAAGGGAGTTTTTGAAATATTGGGTTCTCAATGGTATCACTCCTACTAAATCGTTGAATGTTGCAGAAGTGTCTTTGTCAATCCTAGTTTCGGCAACGAAGCTGAGGAGCGTACATTTACAAACGCATCGTTACTGCGGAAGATATTTATGAATTTGACGTCGAAACTGTCCATAAATCTTACAAATAGTGATTTAAAAATCTACCGAGACCAAAAACCCAAATCAGCTGAAATAGCCATCCCAGCCTATAAGCCTCGTCCACAAACGTGTGGAAAATTGTATTAATCGTTGCTACGTTTGGATCAAGATCCTATTTTGAACGCAGTTTTGTTTTGTCAGCATTTATTTCAATTGTTAGAATATTAAATACATATCATTGAGAAGCTTTTAGAGTACATTACCAAACTCGGTAAAAAAGCTTTTGAAATAAAATAAAAGGAGTACAAGTCTACTTTCATTTATCCTCGACATTTCTCTGTTTAATTTTTTATAATGAATTTCTGAATAAAATCACTACGAGTATAAAATCAATTTGACTGACTGAGACTTTTTACCGCATGTGACGATTATTATTTTTTTTTTTTCTCCAGACATCATCACCTTTAACTACCATTGCGCAAATCGGTTCATCTTTCACAGAACCCTTGACTCTTTTTAGCATAAGTACTTTGTATTCTCTTTAGCATAAGTACTTGACGGACTGGAAATTTATTATCGCCTCTCCAATTCCTGGCATTATCAAATAATTTTCCTTGAACTCAACAAAATATTTTTTCTGAGAATATTGGTACTCGTGTTCGAGCTACCCTTGACACAAACCCTGTTTCAGGCTTGTTTAGCCTACAATTTCTTTTGAAAATACCATTAATGTATACTTTGAATAAGCAAACATAAAAAACGCATGTATACTTTGAATTAAGGAAAGAAGATGGTGCGTTAAAATAGAACTTTTCTTAATATCAGCTGCTTATGCTAACGAGAGTGTTTATAAAAATACTGTACTATGTTCCAATAAAGTTTGACCAGGCAATGAAGTGTACTCAATTTTCATTACAATATTCGAGGTTTAAATAATATAAATGGCAAATTAAACTCGGAGCGTTTTGGACAATAGTTATTTTTTATACAGAATATTAAATTCGAGTTTATTAAACAACGAAAAAATAATAGACTATAATATTGGGTAGTCGAAAAAGTCTTTTCGTATTTTGTCAATAGATTTCGTTGCGGTCGTATATCTCCAGTGCTACCAATCCCATAATAGTGTTGGAAAGGTTAGATTTTAAGCTACATTTAACCAAAAAAAATTAAATTCAGGCAAGTTGAAAAAAAGTTACAGCTGCTCAAAAATGAGTGAAAATAATAAATAAATTCGCTATATTTTGAAATTTTTGTATAAAAACAGTTAAGGAAGGGCTAAGTTCGGGTGTCACCGAACATTTTATACTCTCGCATGATAAAATGATAATCGAGATTTCATTATCCGTCATTTACATATTTTTTATTTTGCTGTAAAATTAATTAGATAATTAGATTAGATCAATTTGTGTACTTTGAGTATTGAATTGTATTTTCATTTATATGTACATATGTACATATTATACAGAGAAGGCATCAGATGGAATTCAAAATAGCGTTATATTGGAAGAAAGCGTGGTTGTGAACCGATTTCACCCATATTTCGTACATGTCATCAGGGTGTTATGGAAATTATATATACCGAATTTCATTGAAATCGGTCGAGTAATTCCTGAGATATGGTTTTTGGTCCATAAGTGGGCGACGCCACGCCCGTTTTCAATTTTCAAAAAAAGAATGGGTGCAGCTTCCTTCTGCCATTTCTTTCGTAAAATTTAGTGTTTCTGACGTTTTTTATTAGTCGATTAACGCACTTTTAGTGATTTTCAACATAACCTTTGTATGGGAGGTGGGCGTGGTTATTATCCGATTTCTTCCATTTTTTAACTGTATGTGGAAATGCCTGAAGGAAACGACTCTATAGAGTTTGGTTGACATAGCTACAGCAGTTTCCGAGATATGTACAAAAAACTTATTAGGGGGCGGAGCCACGGCTACTTTTCCAAAAAAAATTAAGTCCAAATATGCCCCTCTCTAATGCAATCCCTTGTGCCAAATTTCACTTTAATATCTTCATTTATGGCTTAGTTATGACACTTTAAAGGTTTTCGGTTTTCGCCATTTTGTGGGCGTGGCAGTGGGCCGATTTTGCTCATCTTCGAACTTAACCTCCTTATGAAGCCAAGAAAAACGTGTACTAAGTTTCATCATGATATCTCAATTTTTACTCAAGTTACAGCTTGCACGGACGGACGAACGGACAGACAGACATCCGGATTTCAACTCTACTCGTCACCCTGATCACTTTGGTATATATAACCCTATATCTGGCTCTTTTAGTTTTAGGACTTACAAACAACCGTTATGTGAACAAAACTATAATACTCCCTTAGCAAGTTTGTTGCGAGAGTATAAAAAGAAGAATGCCACGCAAACCACCAATGAAATTCCTGAAGTTTACAGAGACGATGCTGTATCAGTTCGTACAGCACAACAATTTTTCGATCGCTTCCATTCTGAAAATTTCGATGTGAAAGATGCACCTCGCTCTCGATAACCTATAGTTAAAAAAGTCGGTGAAATTAAGGAAAAGATTGACCAGGACCATCACATAAGCAGTCCTGACATCATTAAGGAACTTAACATTCATGGCTGGCTACAAAAAAAAAACTGTTCGAGTATCACATGAATTCATCTGAGAAGCCTGTGAAAATAACTTTATAGTAAGTTATGGTTTGATTAGAAATACGAAAAGACTTTTTCGACTACTAACGACACACATTGTGAAGGGCTAGTGGTCGTGTTTTAAGTTCTTTAATTTGAGAGCAAATGTTTTTACGATTCAAAATTAAAATAGAGTGGAAGTGTTGCCCTTCATTAGTTTATGCCCTTGATTAGGTTAGGGCTGAAGTTGCTGATGATAAGTGTCCAATATACTCGTACAATATACATTGACTTTCTTGAAATTTCGTTGACTGTCTTAAGGTGAATGAGTAAAATGGAAGCAACGACAAGGGCTTACTCTTGAAGCATACCTCATAGGTTAAGCAAGATTAGATTAGTGGGAGTAAGAAAAACAATTTCTGGTCTGATATAAATGAAAAAAAAAAAGAAAAACAAAATACTAAAAATAAACGTAGGTGTGTAGTAATAGCTAAGCATTAATTTAAATGGGAAAGAAAGGAAGTCTCGACGACAGTTTCTCACATTAATAAAAATCTTCAACACGCATGTATTTAAATTGAAGTGGGCGATCTCGTTAATTAACTGAGCGAGTTTTAACAAAGCGTGACAAATGTGATCGGTTGAGTTAATTAAAATGAAAATTTATGAGCTTGTATAGATAAACGGTATTCATTGCGCTCACGAAAATACTTTAAATGCTTGTGACTTTCTTTTCAGATGCCTTTTAATTGCAGTTTCATACTTCTTTCTGTTTTGCATGCCGTTATATTTCGAAAATGTCACTCGAAAAGCATTAAATCAACAAAAATGTTCCACGGAAAGCAAGAAAAAGTGGGCAGTAGTCAAAATATGTCACAGTATTGTTGTGTTTATGCCGCATTATGACGTGCAGTTATGTGGCGAGCAACAAAAATCATATCTCACATATGCACACACACATAGCTGTGGCAAGTGTGCACTTTACTACAAATTGCACATTCTTCCAAATAACATTCTTCCAAATAATGTAGCCAAATAAAAGGCAAACGGAATTCGTTGGAAAGTATGGCAACGCCTCCATGTACATAACTGCCTATAGGTGTGCATATGTGTGTACATATTTATATGTATGTAAGTGGCGCTCTCACATGCTCATAAATGGCAAGCGCCAGTGGTTTTTGTGCTACACCGTTGTGTTGTTGGGGCGTTGCGGCTGACGCGCTTGAAAAGGCAATGAATGCTCCAAGCTATAATAACAGCAACAACAACAATATGAAAACAGTGTCTTTCTGTGACAAAAAATTTGCTGCATTGCCGTATCGGGCGCCACTTGAAGCGCCACACCAAATAAAACGGCATGTGGCAGGTCTAAAAGAGGTAAGAGGAAACGATTTTTTATTGAATTTACAAGTTAAACAACATATGAGACGATTTTAAGATTATTTCAATAGTTTGTAGTTCAAATGAGCAGCAGCAGGAAAGGAGAGGGTGATTAGTAGTAAAGTGTTATTGATTTAACCTTCTAATAACAGAAAATAGATTGAAACATTATTATTACAAAGGCCACAAACTGAAAATTTATTTAGAATCTTTGAAGGAAATAGACGCTGCTAATAAGAAGTAAAAGTCAGGGAATAATAATAATAAAACACAAAATCACTATGAGAGTAGGTTTGCTATTCGTATTTTTAAAATATGTGTGCAGCATGTTTGCTGTTAGCTTTACTAGATTTAAACAGACAAAAGTATAAACCTAAGTTGCTGCAGATATACTGAAAGGTATGTGTTATCTGCAGAATTCTCGTTACCATAACTTTTTTTTTTTTTATCTCGCTTTCAATTTGAAATCAGCGAAGCTCTGAGAACTCCTCTAATTATTTAGGGCGAGACGAGGGCAAAACGAAATATATCTTGTCATCAAACAAACTGTCGTCGCACTCGCGTCTTGGCTCTCATGTCACTGTTGACAGTCATAACTTTGAAGTCGCAACAACAATGTCAGCTTCGCAATCCAACGCAGGATATCTCATGCCAACAGGTGCTAATTGAGAAGTAAAGTCCTCTCTCGACGAACAAAAACTAAAATCTATAAGTCACTGTTCCGTCCTGATATATGTATGCTACTCCAACTCTGAAAGCATTCGACGCCGTACCCGTCGGTGGAAGCAGATGAAAAGGAAGACCTCCACTCCGTTGCAAAGACTCAAGTGGCCACCTTGCAAAAGGAAGAAACGACGGTAAGCGGTGTCGACTCCAGTAAAAAAAATTATATTGCTACAGAGTATAATATTAACCTTTTGTTCGCCTAAAGGCTGTTTGTATCACTTAAATATTATAGGGAAAGATATAGAGTTATAGCAGGGGCGCCTATGGCTAAAAATTAGAAAAAAATTGACGTGGTAACGAGGTTTAAAGTGCATATTTCTACCACTCAAGATACAATAGCCAAATTTCCTCAGAACATATCTTTTAAGCAGCAATGCCGGCACTGTAAAAAGGATGAAAACCGGTGATAACCCCGCCCACTCCCCAAATGCGACAAATTAATAAATACTCACTCCAGAAACATTACGCTTTTCACCTGGGATGACATAAGAGGACTTTATAGGAACCCAGGTAAAAAGTAAACAATGAGAGTAGCATCTCAGGGCCTACGCGAATACTGTCTCTAAAGTCTGCTAACTTACGACAAAATATTGTCCAAATCGGAGTAAGACGATTCAAGCTCCAATATACGGAATCCTGCTGACTTACTATAAACTTCATATATCGGCCAATATGTGAGTTATCTCAATAAATTGGGAGAGAATGGTTTAATCATAACTATGTATCTTTGTGCCTAGTACAGATGAAATAGGGTGGAAATTTGCCTTAGACTCCATGTAACTTACAAACCTTATGCTTATCTGATGGCTTTCATCCTGGCAAGTTGCAAGAACCGAACTTAAGTATTCCTTGCTTGTTATAAATTACATTTTTCGCAACATTTCAATGACTCCCGCGAAGTTTGTGTGATATTGTGTGAGAAAATTCGAATTTGGCTTGGTTAAGATAAATGTTGGGTAAATATTAGAAAGAATGCAGAAGTATTAAGGTTTGCTAGTTCAGAATAAAAAAATCATAATTTTTTTAAAGCGTTGTGGAACACTCCTCCCAACCCATGTGCCCTAACCTTTGAAATTTGATCTCGAAGGCCAAATTTTGCTGTCTAATTACTAAAGCAACTGTAGTGTAAACAAACGGAAGTGTTGTTAGGTTGTTTGTTATCCGTGTTGCAATGCAGTATTTGCCACAGCGTAGCGAGAATCATGCTGCAACTGCCAGCATGTTCCCGAAATAGCTTGACTCACATTTTCCACTTTATTTGCGCTATCAACGATGCCATTTTTAATACTTTACAACTGTGGCGATCTCTGCACGCCAAGCCTCCCTCCATGCCTCATCATAACTACACATTATTGGACACATGCACATATGTTACATATTTGTAGGTGTGTGCCACTAGAAAAATTTAATATTTTGGGTGGTGACAGCGGCGTCACCACTGATTGCGCGTGTGCTACTTTACCAACGCGCAGCGCAACGCAGTGTTGCATGCAGTCATCAACAACATAACAGCAGGCAGAAGACAGGGGTATACGAGTATGGCAGAATTAAATACGAGAGACACTAAGTAATATTTCTGTCGTTGTTGTTGGTGTTTTTGGCTTTTGCACTAAAACAATTTTCGCCCCTAATGTGAACAGCAAAACACGTCCATCTCTGTCGTCGTTCATCAGCGCCTCCATCAGCGCCTCCATCAGCGTTGTAATCACCAGGCGCATCATCAACATCAGCAACGAAAACGAAAACAAGAATCATAAACATAGCAGCAGTAGCAGCAGCAAGTTGTACATCCAATGCGATAGCAATAATGCTAACAGCAACAGCAACAACACGCCCGCATAGTCATAACTGCAAGTATCATTTCTTCAAGTGTGTCTTTGAGAGAGCTGTATGTCTCTGCACTTGCCTTCGTCATCGTCCGATTCACGTGCGCGCTCCCCTCGGTTTAAATACACGAGTGCCTGTACGTGTGCTTGTGCGTATGCTCCCTCAACAGTCTTTCTGTCTGTCTGCTTAATTCTTTCAGTCTGCGTTGCTGCACTTGACTGGCGTCGACGGCGCGCTCCACTGGCGCACACAAGCGCACCACACACACCCACAAACATATTTATATACACGTATAAGCGCATACAGCTGTTTGTAATCATATTCGGAGACGTCGCTGTGCTGCAACGCAATCATGTGCAACATGTTGCCGTTTAAATGAGTTCAACGAAATGCTTTTTAATATTTTCTTTTACTTTTTAATTTGCATGCATCTCTTTTTTCGTTTAATTTTACTTTGCTTTGGCTTTGGCTTCGCTAATGCGGCGGGCTGCAGTGTGCCGCTGACACGTTTATTGTCTGTCTGCCACTTGCTGTGCGTTGCATGCGCTTTTGTTTTTGTCGGTGACATCACAACACATGAAGGTGTGTCATGCTGGCGGCTGGTGGCTGGTGGCTGTTGCCTGTTGGTCGCCGACACGAAATTATGTGCGTAGTCTCATAAGTTGTGTGTGTTTCAACTAAATAATTTTGCATTCATTTTTGCTTTCAAGTCTTGTCATAATATTTCGTTTTTGTTTAGTGCTTACCGGCTTTTTGAGCATTCGGCAGCAAATTTATGTGCTGTTGTTCAGCATATTCCGCATTTGGGGATCTCTTAGCGGCCGTTGAACTTTACCATGCTCACCAAGGTTACTGTGACGCTTTGGCTAAGGGATTTTAGGTAGGAAGTATTGCTTAAAACCTGTGCCAAATGAGTCATGTTCAGCAAAAAGGTTTCATAGTTTGACCTAAAAGTCTTGAAAGTTTGCTTATACATAATTCAGCCTGAAAAAAAATAATGATAACTTTGCAGCATCTAAGGAAAAACGGTCATCTGAGGTGAGTGCATTAGCTAAACCAAAATCAAAATCTTTCCATCTATTTCTACTTTTGAAGCAAAATGGTTTCAGATACTGTCGTAATATGAGCAGCAAGATTGAAGTCTAAAAAACTTATAGATTTTATAGCAGTAGTGTTATAATACATGTATATTTTTATTTAGCATATTATTATTAGCTCAATTTGCCGATTTCCCACCCAAATACAAGCCATTCACTGTTAACTGCGAGAAATCCACAAATTTCGAAAAGCTTACCCCGAAATTCGAAGTGGTCAATATTTATATTTCTGTCTAATTACCAGTTGACACTAGTTCAACACGTGAGGTGCAGAACTTCCTTTCTTAATATTAGTCCAAGCCTTCCCCTACTACTAGGCAGTTAAGATTTTTAAGTTTTAAGGGGTCAGTAGGATAATTTGGCCTGGTTTTTTGACATTTTTCTTTTCATAGAAATTTGTATTCTACAATAGAACTTTTTTCACATATCATGAAGTATATCGTGGAGTATATAAACAATTTTTTTCGGTAATTTCTGTCGAACAAATGGCTGGGTGAATGAGATGCGATTTTTCACTGGCGGACACAATTTCTCATGTTTGGATCATCTGAAACACTAAAACCCAATTTATTCTTACAAAGTACGTGAATGGTTATCGCCTCTACTAGAATCATGAATTGATAAATAAAAAAAGTAATAAACGTTTTTTGTTTTTTTTTTTAATTTTTCCCCATTTGTTTTTACATATATTTTGTCATAACATTGCGAATAAATTACAAAAAATTTAGGGACGATAGCCAGACGTTTTGTGAACATTAAAAAACAACTAAGCAAATCGGCTGAGTAGTTCGACCGGAATCATGCCCGCCCGTTAAAAAAAGTGTGTGTTTGAGAAAAACGCATTTAAAGTTTGAAGTACTGAAAAAGCGTACAAAGATGGACATAAACAAGCGCTTCGAACGTCGTATTATTATTTTTGGGCCTTTTTCGAAACCTTCCAATGGTGATGTGGGTTTCTACAATAATTCTAAGGGTATAAGGGAACAGAAAATTCAAAAAAAAAAATTCCTTTGGAAAAAAGATTACCCTACTGACCCTTTAAATAACTATATATGTATGAAAAAACAAACCCCCTAAAATCGCATCGAAAATAACCTACGATAAAATTGCTTTTGAAAGGACTCTGATTTTGGATTCGGTATTTAGGGTTTTATACCACAGAGGCGTATACTAATATATGCCTAATCAAAGTTGTAAGAGGGATTTTAATAATATACGGCTATCCTTTAGATCATGGCTTAAAAAACACAAAATCACTATTTGCCTTAAGAGCAATTATCGGGTACTCTTAGTGTGAAAATTAAAAAAAAAAAACATAAAACGGATTTTTTCTTATTTCGATAGGTTATACCTCCTTTAAAAATAACGTAGGTTATCAAACAATGTTTTTTACCGGAGAATTTTTTTATATGTTTCATTAATGGAGAAATCCGAAATCACTGCAGCAGTGAAGGACTCTTTTTGACGCTACCGGTGATCACTTGAATCACAAAATATATTAATTTTGTTTTAATTTTACTGTTTATTCAACTTGGTTTTTAATGAAGTGAATTACGAATATATAGTAAAGCATTACGAATGTTAAATATTTTTTCCATGATTATTTTTTCAATATATACTTTTCTAAAATAAGCTTGTTTCACAATCTTTTCGTGGATATAAAAAATATAATTCTTAATTTTGCTTTTTTTCTTATTTAGAATGTTAAATCCAAGCTTGGAAAACTGTCCTGCAATAATAATAACTAGGATTAGTGATTACACAAATTTGCGCCAAATCGTCAACATTAACCTAAAAGCTCATTTTCGTAGACATAATTTACATCCATTTCCTCTCCTAATCATTGCAACATTACACTGAAAAAAAAAATAAACCAAATGACATAATAAAATCTGTTTGAAGTGCATTCGGTTTCTACGAAAGAATATACATATGTGTATGTAACAAGCACTTGGAATATTGTCCTTTCCGCGCATTCGCACACTCACGTGCAAGTAAACATTTACGTGCTCGCTAGATGCGAGCGCAATTAATGAATAATGACAATTCTGAGTGAATTCAGAATTACTGGCTAAGCGCCAAAATGCAGATTTGCGATTCATATTTGTCATACGCTGCCTACACGCTTGACGACTGGCGGGAGGCGGGTAGTGGCCGCACAGTGGTTGCCAAAAGTATGCGTAGTGAAAGCACATACATATACATATGTATTTGTGTAAGCCAACGCAGTCAAAACGTGCTAAGAGATTGAAAGTAGTGGCAAAAACTTTTTTCGAAAATAATTTCGTCCGTTGAGGTGGAAGAAGCCGCGCCGACTTGGCAGCCGAGCGTTGCGTAGGCGAAACGAAGAGCAACTGCGAAATTGGAGTAAAAGTTCAACTGTCTCAGGAAAAAGCGTAGATGTGTAAGTATGTGCATCCCAAATCTTACAACTTGTCAGCTTTTCTCTTGTTCTTCCTTTTACTTCACATTATATGCCGTTACTAAGCTGCAACTGAATAAACTAATTAGTTCTTAGCCCAAAACATATGAAAATGCTTTTCCAAATGAATAGTTTGGCGCAAAAAATTTCACTTCCATGCACATAAGCATATGTACATATGTATATTTGTATGTTGTATTTTTATGCATTCATATATGTCTGGCATCGATGCGCGATATTTTTAAAAATAGGGCAATCGTGGCATAAACAAAAATTGCTGCGGGCATAAAGTTTTTAATGCAGAAAGGCAATTTTTTTAATAGGCTCGTACGTGTTTGCATTCCAGTGCTAATTGTGACTGTGCATATACATTTATGCTATGTGTGTATGTATAATATGTACATTTACATTTCATATTCTAAGCCGAAATCGATGTAGACAATAGTCTCTGTAAATTAGCTGAACTGAAATAGAATAAATCAGAATATGAAGTTTTGAAAATCATTACTTTGTAACAAGTAAATAACTAGTATTATGTCAACAATAAAATTTATGTATAATTGTCAGGCAATTTAAAATATAGGCTCTTGAGTTCGCATTTTTACTTTCAATGACAAATGGCTAATATGACAATCCAAAAATTTGAAAATTTTCGAAAGCCAAAAGTTGTCAAAAAAAATTACCGTCTCATTCATTATTCAAATCTGAATAATCGGTTATATGGACGATATGTGATATAGTTGTCCAAAGTGACAGATTTCGACAAATGATCAATAGAATATCAAAATTCATCGTATTAAACTTCATTCGAATATCTCTTAAAAATCGCTGGCTGAAACCGGTTTTAGACCAGTTGTCTCTTTGGCAAAGTTGTTCATATTGATTCATAGAACATTTCCCGCAAATACCATATTTTATTTTTTTTCAGCTTCCTGTAAATCAACCCTGTCTAATGTATGTACAGAAAATTGGGTAGTGATCGGATTATTAATATCCGAGTATGCACCACAACAAAGAAGGAATTGGTTTTGAGAAAAAATAAACTGAGCGAACTGACAGAACTGCGCGCCTATATATTAGTGGGCAGTAACTCAAAAGCCATTTAAAATGTCGATTTAAGGTTTAAGAATTTTTTTAAAGGTATATACAACATTATCCAAATATGGAAAAAATTACAGAGAAAAATTTTTCAAAATTCCCAAAAATGCCCTTATATGGTTTTTTAATGGACATCATGCAAATTTCACCTCCGCGCTCAAAAATAGGCAACGTTTTTTTTTTATTTTTAATACAGCATGCGAAAATAGCTTTGAGTTAATGGGTATAATATGAGTTTTTCAGACCATCCGAGATTTAAACGAGACTTGCAGTTGTGTTTTTTATTTAAAGAATATCCGATGTAGAAAATAAAACTTTAAACTTTACTGCAATTGAAAATTTCTACCTAATGCTAAATCTACTTACATCATTTTTCGAGAAATAAGAGTTATGCGAGTATACACCACGACTTAGGGGTGCTAGGCACCAATCAAGCTAAACATTCATGTGATGAGAGTAATTCCTAACAGAAAATTTACTGTTTTAGTACAAAGACTAAAAAATTTTATTTTGTGAGAAAAGTGAAGAGTATGTAATATTTTTTCTGACAAAATAATATAATTATTGCTTTACTGCTTTAATCCGAGCCATGGCTAAACGAAAATTCAAAAATATTACAACGAGATAACTTTCACAAGGCATTGGTACACTTAAAAGCAAATTGTTGCCAAGTCACTGCACTGCAAGCAATTAAAAACTAACTACAAGTATTCTATAAAATAAATGATCTGAGAACCAGTTTCATTTATGTAGAAGTGGAGTAAAATCTCGCACTAATTTTCGCCAAACAACAAACTCCAGCAAATCCCTGAAAACGCGCCACTTACATAATAGCAATTCTTGGCAACACTTAAATTCCAATAATGGCTACACTCAAACTTTGCCGCGCAGCCATTGAGAGTAGTAAAAATGAATTTTGTGCGGCAAAAAAAAAACAAATGTTCGAACCGAAGCGCAACTAATTTCGGCTGCCACTTCAGTCGCGGAGCCACCGGAACACAAAAGAGGCGCGAGTGCGATGGCCAAACGAAAATGCAAGCAAGGGAATAAGCAGGCAGAAAGCCGCTAACCACTTTAAATGCTAATTCCGACTTAAGCGCCAGCCAACAAAGTGAGAAAAGCGATGAAAGCGCCGTGCATGAGTGTGTGCCTTGCATACGACTGTGTTCCGCGCGTGGAATTATGCATTTGTTGGTGCGATTCAAAGCGTCGTTTGTTGAATTTCGCTCACTGACAATAGAAACACAATCGTTTGAATGCTAATCGCTACTTTTGTGATGGCGTGTGTGTCGGTTTCTGTGCTTCGGCTTGTCGGGGATGCCGTTATAATGCGATTACATAGATAACTATGCTTAAATGCTTTAACCAATTCTGCAAAGGATATATAGTGCAAGTATATGTAGTGCAGAAAATGTGAAATTTTGAAAACTTAAAGTGACATTTTTGGACATTAGAAGTCAGATACTAAGAGAGTGGGAGTTTTGATTGTAAAAGGATAGTAACTTTTTCATTTTTCAAACATATATTTCAGCATGAATTGTTTTTGTTGAAATGACAAGTCAAATCTTCCCGTCTTTAGCAAAGAGCTGACAAATACACATAATTGACTAATGGAGATAAACTTCACACAAAAAAAGAAAATTAATGTCAATTCTGATGGACCAGCTGGAGTCAATTTGATTAGATGCAAAACGCTTTCACCTTTTCGTACACTCACACAGGTTCCTTGCCAATTCATTAAATTTTTGTTCCTAAAATGAAGTACTTAATATATTCTCCAATAATTTTCTTGAATTTCATGACCTCGTTAATAGATTTTCCTTTCGCCCTTGATTTTATTATTTTTTATTAATTTGAAGTACGCTCAGCAACTAAATAGTGTTATAAGCTGTTTTTGAGCGCTATTTATATGCTTGCACCGACATCAGCCTAATTTCAAGTCATGTATCAATAAAGCTTCCCAGTCTTCCTCAGCCCACTAAGTACCAATATTATTTGCTAATCGTAAGAAAAAAATATATTTAAGTGTATTTCCGGCGAAAACTATTGAAATCCTCAAAGAGCACTTCAGTGAACTTCAAGCAAATAAAGTCTTGTCTGAAGTGTTGCCACTTCAAGTCAATCAATACAGTTCGAGGGTTATATTTGTTTGCATGCTGGGTCAGATTTTATGTAAAAATACAAGTATGTATGTATGTAAATATCTATAAATGCAAGCAACTTCGAGTATCAAATATATTTCTTGCAAATAATACATACGCAAGCTGAAAAGTTTTTATTAAAAAATTGTTATTGCGAAAATCGCTCGCCTTTCCACATTGTATGCCAAATGCAAGAAAAGAATGATAAGCAGAAACGTTAAAGCAATAAACTTGCTAAAAAGCAATAATATTGGAGCTCTTTGCAAAAAAGGAAAAAAGCTTCGTTTGCAACGTTGACGCTCGATTTTCAATTCAAACGGCGCTGTTGATAAATTCAGCGTATTTTCAGGTGTGTTTTGAAAGGCAGGAGTGTTGCTCGTACTTAAGGAGTTTCAAGTAAATAATGTGATTGATAAATAAGGAAATCAGTTGGTGATATTTTAAATACAAATAAATAGCGCAGATTTTGTGTAGAAGTGGTGTCAAGAACAGAAATACTCAAAAATATAGGTGGAGTATTCGACAGCTCTGTTAAAATACTACTAAGCGGCAGTAGATCACTTGCTAGAATATGAAAACTTGTGCAAAGCAGAGATTTCGCTTTAAAAGAGGAAATATAAATACTATCGATGACTTTTTCTTTCTACTGGAAACTTGGAAATCAGCATCTTTCATGTAGATTGGAGTATTATTGTGTTAGTTAGTCGGAAATGATGACAAAGGTATGTTATTCGAAATTGGGAATCCTAACCTAAATAAGTATGTTTGTCAAATCGATTTATAGAGATTTTCCAGAAATCAGTTTAGAAACCATGCTACATTTCATAAAAAAATAGTTCAAATTAAAAGGAACTGTTAAGTTTTTTTTTTTAGGACATTATACTTGTAAATTTTTTCTTAAAACTATATATTCCTGCATTTATCTGTATTCTTATACATATATAAATCCGTCTTTGTATTGGGTTTTCTGTACTCACCGCTTTTCTGCGCTGGCCATATTCAATTTAGAGTTTTTTCTGCAACTCAGCCAGTCTTGTTGTGTCTTACGCCGCTATTTTATGTAGTTAAGCTCTGCAATGCGAATATCGTCGGTATTAAGTGATTGCACAGTGGCAGTAAGTCAGTCGTTGCAGTTTAGTAGCTGGCAATCTGACTAATTGGCATCACTGTGATATCAGTTGCACAACTCTAAATTGTTGACCGCTGTTGGTTTTTCACAATTCACGTGCTGTTGCTGTTGTTTTATTTTATTGCTATTGTTGTTTTAACACTATTCGGTGTATGCTAATGCAAATTGTTTGCAACCAGGTGCTGCTGGTCACTATTTGTTTTCACACACTGACGCTTTCGATTACCTGCAACGGCATTTATGCATTTATAAACTTATATGGTATACGTGTTATACATATGTATGTGCTTGACACTCTTGCACGTTGTATATTTATGTGCGGTGTTTAGGTTTAGGCGAATTATTGCACAATTTTCTATTATTTCGTTTATTTGGCATTTATTGCATTGCCACATGCAACATGCAACACAAATACTTATCCATTAGTTGGATCGAAAATTTGTGGCTTTTCATCAAAGTGGACAAATGGAAAAGTTGCAATTGATTTGTATACCAAGTTGTTTATCATTCCTTTTTTTTATTTAAACATTTTTGTATTTTTCATAGGTTTTAGTGCCTTTTATTTACTATTATTTTCATTTTTTATAAAGTTTTATTGACATTCTCTTATTTCTCTTTGTCTACCAAAATTGAAAATCGAACAAATTAATTTCGATAAATTATCCACCAGAGGTGTCACGTTCTGAGCTTTTGAAAAGGCTTTTGTTCTCAGTTAATTGCACGCAGCTACCGAACTCTGTACAAAATTATGTATGTGTGTGTGTGTTTGAATACGAAATAGTTAAATTGGCTGGAAAATTAATTAGAATGGGGTATGGACAAATGCTTTGTGGTTTTGGAAAAAATTTGCTGGGAGGGACTAAGAACTCCGTCAATGATCAATTATAGGTCCAAACATGTTAAACATACACTATTTACTTTATTAACTAAAAATAATGCAGTTAAATCTTATAAATTTCATTGATATACCATATATCGAATAGTTGAGAATATTCTCCGAAAATTGTATGCGAATCAAGTAAATAGTTTCAAAAATATGAGCATATCTGCAAACATCTTTTAACTAAGTGGGAGCCGACCCCAAAGGTTTAAACGAGATTTTCAGGAAACACCCCTTCAGAATCGGCGAGAAAATTTTCTCCGAAAAGACTGCACCGATCTACGCGAAACGACCTTTTTGACTATATCTAATAGGTAATGAGAGAAGTAAAAATATTTTTAATAAAAATTTCGAGTTTTAAGAAAATTAGGTCGTTCGATCGCCACCTGTATTACTCTATTTTTATAATAAATTTATTTGGTTTTTGTATTTGAGATATTTTTAAGCGCAAACATTTGGCCAGACATCTTTTTTTAGAGGTCCTCCTAGAGATTGACAATGGGAATGAAAAATTTTTCAAAATGAATCGCTAATTATAAAAGTAGATTAAATTATTTTAATGTACTTTACTTTTATTCATTTAGTTAATATCATTCCTCTTGAAAAGTTTTACAAAAACAGCCGCTTTTTTCAGCTTTATGAGAGCGAGCGCAAAGGCGAGGTAATCCAACGCTTGCGACGGTAACCTATCCTTAATACTGTACGGGTACCTTGGTATAACGGTTAATCTTTGGGAAATAACTTATATAATATATATAACTTTCCTCACATTAAAATAATTAAAGTAAATATAGCAAAATAAATCATTTTTCAACTTGGGTTCATGTTTTGTATTATTTTAAAAATATTCAGGATACAAAAGCTCTATATACTATATATATATATAAGTTTTAAATTACAGTATTAAATTTGTCTAAAGTTGCACGAATAAAGCATATTCGCATTTTCGCATAAACATTAAAAACAATTAAAAAATTGAAAGTAGTTTCTGAGGAAATAATATTTTTTTTGTTAAATTTTTGTCGCAGAAAATTGAATTTTAACATAAATTTTTGGTTAAGAGCTAATAATTGCATTATTTCACTACTTTGTTTTAAATTTTGGCCATTAAGAGTTTATTAGCAATAATTTAGAATTAATCTCTGCGCACTAGTCGCTTATCACAGTCTCCGCATATGCAAATAATTTTCCACCAAATTTTATAATTATCAAACAACACTAGCAAAGTACTCGCCTCGCTCTATAAGTGCACATAACGCGCTTTTGCCACGGCTAGCTCTTCGCCATGGCATATGTATGAAAACGCCTGCCACACAGCTTAATCTAAGGCGTACGCTTATCAAGCGTTACTCATACGCCCCCGCCCATCTGCTGTGGGTTATTGGCCTGATGCGCCGAATGCCGTTTCGGCGTTTAAAGTTTTCTCCCTTTCTTTTGATTTACGGCGCATTAGGCCTATAGCTCATTAATCATTTTTGCATTGCTACACATGTGTTCAACCGCCACTTTGTCGCTGCGCGTGTGTGAGTGAGTGTGTGTAGTGTACACCCAAAGCCCCTTACGCACTTAACCACTAGTTAATAGCACTTTATTTTGCCCACCCTCACATACACCCACACACTTCCTACTTTAGGCAAACGCCACTTGTTATCCAAGCACAGGATTTATATGCATATGTGTATGTATGTATGTGGATGTTGCATGTTTTATGACATTTAAATATTTATGTAGCACATATTTTTCATCAACACTCAAGCACAAGCAAAATATTTTATTTTGCATCACATATAGTATAACTATACTTGGCACTCACACAGTGAAATCACTTTGCTAATATTGTTGTCAAGTCGATACACCACCAGTTGAGTGTGTGTGTGTATAGCTTTGCTGCTGCTGCCTTCGACGCAAATTTACTGTTAAAAGTTATCTGCTTTTTAACAGCTTTCAATGGCTGTCGATTGGTTCACAGACACATGCACATACATTTAAGTATGTATATAGTACATTCAATCCCTTCATCTCTATGACACTTGCTTGTAGTTGTTGTCGTTGTTGTATGCTGAAAATAGATTAAAGAGCTATTTTCAATTGAATATTTTATTGGTAAATATTGATTTCATTGGTTTCATCAAAAATTGCAAAGCCTTATAATAAACATAAACGAGCATATTTACGAACATAAATACGGAAAAACACGAAAATGGGAAAATAGGAAAACTGCAATAAATCTTGGAAGCAAATATGTTTTGGATGCTTGGCAATGTGTTATTTAAGTATCGATGAATGCTGCATGGTAAGTGATTCAAGTTAGCTTCTCTGCACTTTTGAAACTCACTGGATGTGTGTATGTTTATGTGTTAGGTAGATAAGCAAGTTTCAATGAAGTCATGCAGCCCTGAGCTATGGCAAATAAATTTATTTTCATAACTGTAAATGTGTCGTGTACAAATATTTCTACGTTTTTGTTTTTGATTTCGAATTTTCAAAGAAATTTTCGAATATTTTTGTAGTTAATCTCAGGAATATATACGTATGTATGTACACACCTTTTATCCTAAATAGTTAAATTTAATAAAATTATGCATTTTAAGTATTGTTGGCTTAACCTAATATTTCAGCTGATCAAAACTAACTCGGACTGACAAAAAAAAATCATTTTTACGCATTTTAAAAAAATATTTATATTCAAATTAGACTTCTGAGCCAGTTTGAGGATACTTTTATTCCATATACTTGTTCAAGCCTTGGCTAGGATGGCCTTCATTGTCTTCAGAGAACTGTGGTGTTGCCGTTGCCTAGATTGTTGTATAGTTTCGACGTCGTACTCATAACCCATGTATGCTTTTGATGAATGTAGAGTCTCTGTTACGTTGAGAAAGGCATACAATATGAGTCTTTTGATACGAGTCTAGCAAGGTAGCGCTACATACCACAACATTAACTAAAAAGTATTGAGTCGATCCAAAATAAATAGCAAGAAACTCTGCTACACATTGAAAATGTTTTTGAATAGGACAAAGTTGAGTTGCCAACATAGTGAACTTTCTGATGGTAGAATTGAGAAAAGAATAAAAATTAACGTCAAAGCTTCCACAATATGAAAAAAGACTATATCTGCTATCGTATATATTTGTGGACTTTAAAGATACTTTTGATTTTCGAATAATATTCAATGCAAAAAAACTTGACAACATTGATTAATTTTTATGAATAGGACAACTATCTGACAACTATTTGATAAGAATATAGTTTTCAGATCGACTTCTTTATATAAACCGTTGCTACGGAATATAATCAAAGCTACATAAGAAGATAGAAGAGGACAGCAAATTTACTCCTTCACTGAAATATTATTTTATATAAAAATTTTTAAAGGCCGCATTTTATTAGAAAAAAATAATCAATTTAAGGGGGGAGCCTGCTTATAGGCTTCAAAAAATCGATTTTTTGAAGATTTTTTCGGGAGGGAAAGAAATAAGTGATTGAAGCGAAATTTTTACAGTTTATAGTTATATTTTTAAACATCATTCACAAATTTTTTTCATACGAAATCTTTGATATTTTGCCTTTAGGAAGCAATTGCCCGATGTATCTCGCATGTGCTTTTGTCGGGACGGCGAAAAGGATGCAGGTCGCAATTTCTATCGGAAACAAAATTCGAAGAGATTCATTTTTTTAATAATTTATCTTCTAGTTACTCTAAAAAAATTGTAAAATTTAACCAATTCTTTAAAAATTGAAAAAAGTGGTTTTTGACCAAAAAATTTTACTTTGTGTTGCTTAAAAATATGTTCAAACTTGGCATTTCTTATTTTTTTAGTTTAAATAGAAGATAATTTAATGCCAAAGATAATAAACTTCGCCCCAATTCCATAAGACGTTTGGTTTTTTTTTATCCTGCCCGCCAATTAAGAAAAATCGTAAAAATGAAAAACCGAGAAATCGCGCGTCAAAGTTTTCGCTTTCTGCCCAATCGCTTACATATCTGCTAGACGCTCGGTCACTATTTCCCTTCCAGCTTCGCAAATATTTCGAATTTTAATCTAAAACTTTGGGGACATATTCTTAGATTATTTTTAAAAAGATTTAAGCAAAAAATAATAATCAATATTTTTAAGCTTCTAAAGCAGGCTCCCGCCTTAATTTGAATCAGATTTCTGCCTCAGTAACTCCTAATTTGTGACACAAATAAATTTAGAACTGAAAATAAATAAGATCATGGACATAAAATTATAATTTAGTTTAATGAATAATTTAAATTTGTTCACAATGGAAGCAAATTGCAACATCTTTCCCTGAAACTCCGTGCAATAAATTTTTTTAGATTTCTTCCTACACCCATATTTACAAGAGCAAAAGCACAAATGACAACGACCATAAACAGTCAGGGTACTAACGAGGTTGTCAACATTGCATTACAAAAGGATGTTGAAGAGGCGCAACAACAAAAAAAAAAGAAAAACTAAAACGCAGCTACATCACGCGAAGACAATAAAGTGGCAGCAAAGACGACATGTGCGAGAGAAAAGGATGCAATATCTCGGCTGCAGCGCGCGAAGCGAGACTTAATGAATCAATTATCTGTGTGTGTGTGACAAATAAGTTAAAGCGCAAGCACTTCAGCTGTCTTTAAAAGAGCAAGAACCTGAGAAATCTTCGAGAAAAGTCTCGCAAGTGGAACTTAGCATTTTCCCCTTGACAGGAAGATTCGAACTCCAAGAACAGCCAGCAAACTGACTACACACATTTATTACATATTTATATTTCAGCAAGTTTATGAAACTTTTGCATGCTTTTCTCCAATTCTTTACATATAAAATATTTGCTCTTTCACTTTCTTGGCGTTCGCTTAATATCTTTAATCCGCACATTTTGTAAGGCCACTCAACTAAGTGACTGTCACATTAAGGATATTGTCAACTGCTTCCTGCTTCGTTACCTGCGTATAAACGTTTAAGAGCTCGGCTACACATAGCAACAAAGGCGCCTACGTAGTAAATACATGTGTGAATATATTGCTGCATCTGTGTATGTGTTTAGTTGGCACTCGACTGATTAGCGCGTGTGTTCTATCTATAAAAGCAAAGGAAATATCGCTAAGCAAACCATTGAAAGAAGTTTCAACAAAACTTCCGTTATTGGCTGCAGGCAACAAAGAGATGTGTGCAAGAGGATGTGCTTTGGTATGGCTCTTACTTACTACTCTTACATATGTATGTATGTGAAATTCATAACAACCTTGGTGGATATTATGTGTTACTATGGATATTGTTACGATTCTAGCACATTTGTTGTGATCATTTACAAAAACCCTTAACTCAAAATTTATCAAAGAAATATATTATATTAATTATGAATTCTTTGTCGAAAATCAAAAATAGCTCTGGGAATTGGTGCTGATATAAAACGCCGTAAAAATGTGTCAACTCTGCTGAGGACATATTACCCTTCTAACGTACAAATAATTAACTTCAGACAAAAAATATGAATATTTTATTTTCAAAATAATTATCGATTTTTGCTGTTTGATTTTTAAATTGAACAAACAACTTGGCTTTACCGTTTTCTGCTCTAAATCTTCAGTTGTTCTTTCATTATCTACACTTTCGTTCGTCTCAAAAAAGTCAAAGAAACAGTGCTTGAAAATCTTCGTTGCCATCTCAGATATTACAGAGGATCTCTCACATCTCGTCTCAGCACATTTTTATTAATATTTTGGGTACGAGCCTTCAAAGACTGGACCTTTTTGCAAAAGAGACGTCGAATAGTATGTGTGAAATATGTGAAATTGTTTTTTTTTTTTTTTTTGCCAGTCCGGTTCAAATTTGATCAGATGGTATAATACAAAAAAAGTAATTATCCTATCAGAAAATGCTATAAATTTTGCAATTGACCTCTAATGTCAGTTCTGTTTTGACATTGCGAAATACACGTTAATAAACAATGGTACGTTACACTGCTGCAGAACACGGATTATTGGTGACTATTTATTTGACTGGCCGTCCGACGCTAACGAGATTTGGCCAGGCGTGGCTGACCCCGGAGTCGCCGTTCTGCAGAAAATATTGCTGCTGTTGCCGAGGATGTCATGGAAGCGCCGTCGACATCGACCAGACGACGTGCCACGCAAATGGGTATCATTCAATGGTGCTTGCAGTGAATTTTGGTACAAGATTTGAAGATGTTTCCGTACAAAGTTCAGACGGTGTATTAGCTGTTGGCTGATGACCGCCAATCGCGTCTAACATACGCTCAAGCTCTCCTTAATCACCACCAAGAGGAAGACGATTTTTCATCAAAAATAATAATGAGTGATGAGGTCCATTTCCATCTTTGCGGGTACGTAAATAAGAAAAATTTACGCTTCTGTGGCACAGTGTAACCCACGAAGAGACATTACTCCCGCTTAAAGTCGTTGTACGGTGTGCTGTTTTCACTGGAGGAGTCATCGGACCTTTTGTCTTTGAAGACGTCGCGGGCCAAACGGTTACTGTGAGTGGTGAACGCTACAGAGCAATGATCAACAAACCTTTTGCTGCAACTTGATGAATTGGCATTGGAAAACATGTGGTTCCAACATGACGATGCAACGGCACACACTGCACGTGCCACAACCGATATGATGAAAGATGCATTTTCCGGGCGTCTAATCTCCCGTTTTGGCGATTTGCACTGGCCAGCGAGATCGCCTGATATGACCGCTCCAGACTTCTTTTTGTGGGGCTTTTTGAAGTCGCGGGTTTATGTCAACAAGCCTCAGACTCTTGCAGCTCTTAAAGACAATATCCGTCAAGAATGTGAAGACCTATCGCCGTTCTGGCCAAAGTGATGGAGAAAATGCCATAAAAAGGGCTCAAATGACAATCAAGTGTAGTGGCGGCCATTTACATGATATCATATTCTCGACTTGATGTAAAAAAAATTAAAAGACTAAATAAAAATAATCCACAAGCAGAATCAAAGTTTTTCATTTAAAGAAAAAATTACAGCCAAAAAACATCGGAAGGTTATTGCCTACCTTGCCTACAAAAGAATCACAACTCGAGACAGAGGACGCAATTGACACAAAAGTAGAACTAACAGTGATTTTGCCGGTAAGTAAGATGGTGATGACACAAACATTTTTTGGGTAGGTAGATAAGCGTATTACGAATTGATATTTTACAAAAAAACCTATTTTTAAAGTTTTTGAGTTGCGACTCTTTTTTAGTTAGTCTGCGCTATAGAAGCTTTCAATCAAATCAAAAATAGAAAGAAGTGTTTTGTGGTTGAAAAACTTTAGGCATGAAACATCAATGTCGATAAAGCTTGTAATCGAAGTTTGTGATTCTCTATATTCTTTATTAAACAAATTTTGCAATTGATTACCAAACCGACAGTTATTATCCATTTCCTTGCCTTTGACGGCTACCACACCAACAACTGCCTTCACACATTCCCATGGCAGCCGTCGTAATCTTTTTAGAGCCATTTAAATCTTTTAGCAAATGAACATGAGCCCAAATGATCTAACGGTATTTACGAAGATGTGTATGAACTGCACGAAGCACTTTATTTGCTTTCTACCGCAGGTATATGCATTGTCAAGGAAAAAAATGGCCCAACAAAATGCGCCACTCCATTTGGGCACATTTTTGTCGCACATAAAATGCCCTTTCTCCCATGGGACCATGCCGCACATGCGTCGCAACCACGCACAATGCCGCAAATAACTACTTAGCCACACTTACCATAGACCCGGTGGCACATACTCACATACATATGTATGTGCATGGCCTAAGTACTTGCGCTTTGCACGCAACGTGAGTTTATTTGTGCGTCGTGAGCTTTTTTGTTTGCCTACGTGCCACATACGCAAATGTGCGCCTCATGTATTTGTGTGTGTGTGTGTAATGTGCCCTCGGTAAATTTTCCTAAGTACCTAAGTAGCTGCGTGGCCGCCGGCGAGTATGACTTTTAGTGGACCCCGACTTGAAAGTTTCGTGTGTGAATTTGAGCGATGTGTTGCATTATGTTGCCCGCCGGCCATTACTTCAGCCACATTGTTAACCAGCATCTCAAACATAATGCGCATCATTATCGTCATCAGCTCAGCTTATTTTCCACGTTAAATTGTCAGCTTAATTTTCTTACTAACCGGGAGGGTTTAGTCTTCCGACACATTTACTGCGGCTGTCAGGCTTTCAAAAGCAAGAAAAAACCTTAACTTATACAAATACACACATATGTAGTTGCATGCGTTGTTGTTTGTCGCAAAAATATCTGCTGGTATTTTACGTGCGTTCGCTTCTTCGCAAATATCTAGAAGCGAGTGCCCTCACAGGAGCTCTGGGAAAATGTTAAGGTTGAAAGGTGAGGGGTAGGATACCTGTATGCGCTTCTACCAGCAATTTCCATGCAGATGTGTGTCTATGTCACAACCACTCACTTATTTAAGCGCTCTCGCAACGTTCAGCTGTCATTTCGCTTAAAAATAACACATGCACTTGCCCCGTGGCACAAGAAAAATGATTATCCTGCGACATTATTGGACTTATTGCCAATTTCTTCTTCATTATGTTTTTTTGTTATTTCTTCTCTGTTTTTTTTTTCTTAGCTTCCACTTGTACACCGTTAATTTGGCTCATATTCACTTGATTGCCACACATGTTGACGTGCGTAGTCTTATCTGCCACATAAAGACACATAGAGCACCTGCACAATTCTAGCCAATCTGTAACCTCATTATTTGTGCGGCAATTTTGGTTTTTATTTATTAAACTCTATTTCTTTGCGACCACACAGTGCGCTGAATTGACGAAATTTTAGTCAAAACAAAAACGTTTTATTTCCAACAAATAAAAAATTGCTCTAAAACATTTTTCTAATTTAAAACCATGAAAAATGAGTATTAAGTTTGCCACAATGTGTACCACCCAGAAAGAAATGTCGAAGACTCTATATAAGTATATTAATGTCTGTCTGTGTCTACTCGAACTAGCAACTTAGTTTTCAAGATATCAACTTGGAATTTTTATTTGACGAGATATGTTCACGAAATTAGGCATTAATTATTGTCTAAGACAACGGTATATTCTCCGAAAAATTTAGACAGGTCTGACTACTATACAGGGTTAGTCCGGAAAATAATAGGATGATTTTCTTCCGCTGCGATTGTAATTCGGAGCACGCGCCCACCGACTGGATTCGATAGAGGGCATTCCTAGCTAACGAACGAGCGGCTGGTCAGTTGTCTCCGATCACCAGGAGAGTCAGGACAAATATAATGTTTCAAACCGAAAATGCAGCGTTCCTTAAATTAGAGGTACGCGATTGAATTATGTGTGAAATTAGATAAATCTGCGACAGAGACGTTTGATGTGATCAAGCAGGCTTACGAAGATCTTGTTTTAGCAAGAAGTGGCGTGTTTCGGTGGCACCAGTCTTTTTTGAAGGACCGAGAAGGGGTCGCTGATGAAGACCGCGCTAGAAAACCTGCGACTTCGACATACACATCAAACGTCAAGTCAACACCAAGTTTTACGTGGAAGTCCTCAAGAGACTCTAACGAAGGGTCAATCGGATCTGACAAAACATCGCATCTGATTGGACCTTGCATTGGTGCAACCGAAGTTAACGCTTTTTCTTGTTTTTCTTCTGTTTATTGTTCGACTTGGGAAGTACTTAGTGTTCACTGCGTAAACACGGATCTAGCACTTATAGTTTTCTCCATTTGGATATAACTCATTGCTTTTTATGAATCACTTGTCCAGGTTAGTAGATAAATATCGAGATCACATTTAGCAGAAAGAAATGTATTTATACTACTACCCAGTTTTTTATTATACTGCGGGACCTTTTGTGATTGCATAGTCAGGTTAGGTTAAGTGGATGATTCCATGACAGTGGATCACACATTCATATACTGTTAAATACAATCCTTTATGAAACTCCTGTATTTGGATATTAATGAAAAAGCGGCTTGGAAAAGGTACTTTAATTGTATTCCCGCTATATAACCTGGATGTGCAAAAATGTAAGATTTTTCAACCTTCATTGAAAAATTGAGTTCTTTCTATCTCATCCTCTTCTAAGCAGCAACAGTTACAATAACATTTTTAATCTAATCGCGTGAACTCCGAACGGGCAGTGTTCGAACTCCAGAAATTAATAAAAGGTGGACTGTTCTGATGGCGAAGAGCTCACTAGATCACTTTCGAATTACCGTGAACTAGAAGGACCATGCGATTACACAGTTTGCTGGCATCTGATCAGCGCATGTCGAGCTCGCTTTAGACCAACCATCTGGTAGTAAAACGCAGAAAGCAATTGGCTCTCCAGCCCGCTCCCATTCTACTGCTAATGAGACAGAAGTATCCAACCTAGAAGGGTCATCTTACTATTTTCAGCAATTGCGCTGTGTTTGAGATTTAATCTCATTCAAACTGTACAATATCAGTTCAAGCTGAATATTATAGCACTTTTTCTGACAAGAGTTTGATGATACATATTTCAAAGCAAGCCAAACAACAGACATAGTGGATATTGGATTTTAAAAGTCTTTTACGTCTGGCATGCCTTACCGGACAAATTCTATCCCCTGCCCACCAGGTCGCTTAGTTCACATTGCAGCTATGTATATATTATAGTGGTGCGACGAAAAAAATATTTATCGGAGAATCTAACGTTGCCTTTGACAATATTCCATGCCAAATCATGAGAAGATATCACATTAACTAAAAGAATTCTCTATGCAAGCACTTGATTCCCATTTTTTGGTTTGATAACTACCTACTATCAGCTATATACTCTAGAAATTTTATCCAAACATTTTCTTTGAAGATTACATTACATTCCAAATTTCGTAAAGATATTTCGTCAAATGAAAAAGTTTTCCATACAAGCACATCATTCCGATAGTTCATTTTGTATGACAACTACTACCAGTATATGTTGTAAGAGGCTGATATCGACAGACTGACTTGGCTAAATCGACTGAGTTCGCATTACTGATCATTTATATATACATACATATGTATAAGGGTCTCGTCGTTTTTTCTTGTGTGTTACATAATTCGTGGCAAACTTTCCTGCACGGAGTATAAATGTAATCTGAATTTTGAGCGTTTTGATTTTTAGGTTATGTTGTTTGAAACCTTGCAAGATTTTAACAAAAAATTTTCGGAAATTAAATAAAACCATTATTTTTAAATTCTAAATATTTAATATATGCCTAGAAACACTAGTAAAGGTATTCAAAATCTCAAAACTTGTTGTAAAAATTTCGCAAGAAAACAAATTACAAATATTCTGTATTAGAAAAGTATGAAAGTTATAATTATTACGTCAATAAGCATACTTAGATGGCTGAAGGAAAGTTCGAAATACATATATTTTTCCTGACTTGTGACTTTCTGGTGAATCATTTCAATTCGTGCCACTAATAACAAGTTAAGAGCTAATTGAATTCATTCACATGTTCTCGCTTTCATATAAGTATGTATACATATGTACAAATAAATAAGTATGGATATTGTCTGCCCTACCTATCTACTCTGTGGTAATTATTATTATATTATTTCAATAATTTTTCAATTTTCCAATATGCAAGAGTGAAACCGTTAAAGTGCATGCAGTCATAAAAGTTCACTCGAGTGCATTTACCCAGTTATGCAAACTGACCACTTTCCTACTCACAAACTGCAATTTCTAAAAACAGAGAAAAACAAAAAACAACAACAAATATGTAAGCATATAAATATAGTGGCAAAACAACAATTGCGCGTGTGTATGTGTGTTTGGTTGAAAGTGCATGGAAACATGTGATAAGTGCTTAAGCGACAGACAACAACAGTGCAACAAGTAGTTCATTGTCACAGTGGCGTCAGCCTAAAACGAAATAAAAACTAGAATAATAAAGAAATAGAAATAAAATCAATAGACAAACAAATGTGGCTGAAATATGTTGCATATTAATAAATATAAATGACTTAATTGAAATCAACAGTCACCGGCCGGTCATTGAAAATGTGGCAGATTAAAGCCAGAGATTGCTGAGTAACTAAGCAACTCAATTGTCTAATGGAGTGGCGAATACCCACAAGCATGTGTATTATGCGCACGCAACTAAAGCAAAAACAACATTTACATACTATATATGTTCAATATAAATTTACATATGGAAGCAAAAACAAATACACAATTCACCAACACATGCACAGCTACACGCAGACGCACGCACGCTGGCACTTTGGTTGCACGCATAACTGTAAAATGTAAACACTGATAAGGCGATGGCAACGCAAATGAGTTATTGCTGCTCGCCTAGTGTTTGCTGTTGTTGTTGTTATTGTTTTTATTTCTTTTTTGTTGTAATGAGTTTTTAATTGTGTTTGCCTGCTGACAGCAGCTTTCAACTTTTCAAGTAAGCCATTTAATGGCCAATTGGAAGGCTTAAGCAATAAAATTACATACATATTTACATACCAGCACAGACGTACATACATACATATATACACATGTATTACGTCAGTTCGGTTTTTATTGTTGTTGCACTGACACGGCTGTAATCAATGCAGATTTGTATGGCTGTTCTCATGTGCACACAAGCTCTTGAAAAGCTCAGTTATGGCGGATGATCGCTTCATAAAGCGTTTCTTAACTGTATTATGTTAACCGCGAGTCGTGTGTGGCAGTTGGAAGCCACGTACTTAATACAATATCGGAAATAAATACAAAAGAACATCCAACAACAACAAATAATACAGAAAGTGAGATGAAATACTAATAGAACTATACCATTTGGTCAAATTTGACCCGGACTGACTAAAAACGCAAAATTCATTTTTACGCATATTAATACAAATCTTTATTATCGCGGGCCAAATAGGCTCCTGAGCCTATTTTTTTGTTGTGTTGTTTATAGTGATAGACTGTAGAGAAACCCCTCTGATCTTAGAACACTTGCAACATAGGTCTACCACAAAGTTACTTTGGGGTAGTGTTGATGGTGAACAAAACAAAAAGCTTCCACTCCTAAGCAAAAGTTAACTTAGTAAACCAAAAACAGGGTTACCTACTCACCTTTAAGTCCCATTTTCACTGGTGTTGCAACATTATTGCGAACGCCCAGCCTTCAGCCGGCTGAGACGGAATAACTTCCAAATATATTCCACGGTTTCGAATGCTCTAACTTAGCAGACATTGGATAGCTTTTGAGGAAAAAATTCAGTTTTTTACCAAATCCACTAAGTTGCTTAACAAGGCTTTAGTTACTATCCGGGAGCACAATGGGCTCAGTGGTGCCCTAAGTATAGGGCGTTCTGCGTTCTGTTGCCTTTGGACTTCCCTTTCCAACGAATTAACCAACCAACCAAGTTTTACTGAATCATTTGGAATAATATTTTCAGATTCCTCGCTGTAATATTCTTTTGGCTGCCACCAGCTTTGAATTTAAAAATAAAACAAAATTCAGTAACTCAAGGAAATCTAAAATTAAGGTGACTAAAGAAAGCCTAAAGCTGAAAATGTTTTTTAAAGATCATTGCCACCTGTTTAAAAGCATAAAACTGTAATTTTAAATATTCCTACGATTTAACCATCTCTTAGGAAAATTGAATGTCTGTTCTAGGCACAAAATTAATATATTTTTTCCTTTTTTTTTTGTTGCAATAACTAATCCCTTGAGATATAATAAATGTGTACCATTAAGTCGAAAAAACTAATTTATGAATAATTAATTTGAAGAAATATTCTAGGAATTTTTATGCTTTGCTCAAACTGAACAATTTCACACTTTTTTAAAAACCATTAAACTAATTGTCACACTCAATTTATTGGACACTTAATCCGCATATCCCCTAATGTCAACAGCCAAACGATAGAAGCGAAGAATTGAAAATTTTAAAATGAAATATTTCGAGCGCTTGACCCGTCAAAATGCTACAACAAGAATGAATTATTAACCCATGACAAATTCGCTGCCCAAAAGTCGTTAGAAAAACCGTATGATTCAAGTAACTTGTTGGCAGTAACTGCATACACGTGGCAGCACTTACAGATTATACATGGGTACATGTAATCCAAACATGAGCAAATGAAGTCATGAGACAAAAAGTTTTGTGGCACCAAAAATAAAAATAAATAAGTAAAATTAGGCCACGCTGCGCCCGCTGACATCACCAACTCAGCATTTCGTAATATTAAGTAAATATACTTTTTATTAACAACAACTCTCACTCCCTGCTGCGGGCATTTCTATTTTAATTCCCCATGCGCGCATAAAAGCTTGTAATTATTAATATGGAACTCAAGAAATTAAATTACACGCATTTGTGTTAGAGTTGTTGCGAAATATCTGCTTGTTATCAACATGTTGTTGGATGCCCAAGCTCCGCAATTAAAATTTGAAATAAAGAAATGAACCAACAACAACACGATGATATTAAAAATCAAAGGAGAGTCGAAATTTACGAGCACATAAATATAAAAGCTGGCATAGGCACTTCTATACACACACACACGCACGCACACGCATCGGCCGAAAGTGACAGTCGGACGCACTTACGCGCCGCACCAACGAAATTAGCCAAATCGCCGACGTAACGCGGTGGAAAAGCGAGAAAGACCGCGTGCACATCTTGAAAACGCCAATATTTGTTGATTTGTGCGTACAACCGGCAACGAAAGCAACAAAAATAAAACAAATTGAAAAGATGACGTTTATATTATCAAATATTTCCGGCATTGGATTTGCCTTACAGCCGCCGCCGCCGCCGTCGCCGTCGCCACCCTGCACACATTCACGTGGCAACACTGGCTAAATATTTTAACCAGCTACAATAGTTGTTGCTTTGTCCGTCCGTTTGTTTGTTTTTTTGTTTTATGCGTACAACTCATTTGTTGGAGAAAACATAAATATTTTTTTGGGAAAATTGTACGTAGCAGATGTTTCGGCCCAACAGCTGGCAATTAAAAGTGAAAATGAAATAAAATTGAAACGCTACAAAAACAACACAACACAGAAAATTAAAGTTATATTGCAAACAATGCACAGGCGAAAGTGAAACATTATTGAGTACATTTGTTTGGGTGGTTTTCCGGTAATTTATTGCAAAGTTCGGCACGAATTGATTTCTGTTCTTTCGCGTGCCACAAAAGCACACTCACATATATACCGTTAATTATGGGTGTATTATAAATGGCTTCTGATCCGCTGCCAAGGAAATTCCACGGCAAATTTAATGATATTTAAGACCTCGCCAATGATGCAGCATTTTTGCAATTCACATTTTTTACTCACGAATATTTTGAATGTTGATTTTCAACAGATGAAAGGCGAATTTCGCTGTATTGCACTTTAGGGAACGATTCGAGACGTCATTTTTGGCTGCCAATTAATACTTGAGCGGTCCAAGTGAATTGACTGGCCTGGAAAAACATTTATCTCAAATCGGATGAGCACTCAAATAGAAAGCATTCTAGTGTTTCAACATCAATTTACTTTCTAACTTAATTAATTTTTACTCAGCTGCAGTAATCAGTTTAGTTTGCCGACCAACAACACCTTCCAAAAACAATTTATTGACCATGATCTTGGACTTAGTCTTGGTTACGACAACATCTTTTAATTTTTAGAACCTAGAAATTCGTAAAAAATAATATTCTTTCTTGTCGATAATTAAGATATGTATAAACATATTTCCACTTTTATACCCCGAACATGGTACACGAGTATTAAGTTCGCCACGAAATTGTAAGACTCAGAAGTTTTCTTCCCGAGAAGCAACTTATTTGTCAGATCACAGTGAAAGTGAATATAGCTGCAACACAAACTGATCAATCAAAATCAAATTCTTGTATGAAAGCCTTTTACTTTGATAAGCTTTCTTCACGAAATTTTGCATCCATTATTGGGTTAGGGTATAACCTCCGCACATATTTTTCAGATCAGTCCAGTATAGTACGAACAAAATCAAGATAAATCTCTTTTTATGAAAAAGAATTTCTTGTTTAGCCTTGGCTATGTTATGACCCCTTTGCGATCGCAGGAACTAACAAAGACCTACCATATTTATATTTCCCTTTGTACATTGAAGAATTATTTATCCCTCGTATTATTTAATATAGTAAATGGAATTTTCTTGGTTTATGTCTGAGATATATAGTTCTGGCTAATGTTTATAGAAGATCCAATTTTGCCGTAGTGAATAGAAATCGAAACGGCGCAGTATGAGAGGAAATATCAGAAAAAAAATTTGGGAAGATTCCCAATTCTGGGCCATGCTGGAACCTAAAAACGACTTCCGAAGTATTAGCTCTTAATTACATGGTTTGTCCGGAAAGTAATAGGATTGATTTTCTTCCGCCGCGACTGTACTTTCGAGCGATTGGATTCGGTAGAGGGCCTTCCTAGCTAACGAACGAGCGGCTGGTCAGTTGTCTCCGAGAACCTGGAGAGTCAGGACAAACATTTTTGCGCGATGTGTTTCTGTAAGGTGCAGCGTTCGCTAGAGCAGAAGTACGCGATCAAGTTATGTGTGAAACTCGGTACATCTGCTACAGAGACGTTTGATATGATCAAACAGGCTTACCCAGAAGTTGTTTTAGCCCTGGGACTTCGACAAACACCGACAATGTGACTCGTGTGCGCAAAGTTTTGAGTTCATACCGTCGATTAAGTATTCGCTGTGCATGAAATTGTAACAGAGCACTTGAACATGGGCAAGATGCTCCCAAAAGTGCTCACTTTCTTGTGAACAGCTACCTAACCAAGGCCGGCATCCCTACGCTTCCGCAGCCGTCCTATAGCCCAGATGTGGCCTCCGGACTTATTTGTTTCCGGATAATGCCTTTCGTGACACCCTCAATGCTTAGAAATGACGCTGGCAGCACTGCGTCGATGCAGAAGGACTCTATTTTGAAAGTTTTTAAAGAATTGTAACGACAAACCCTGTAGGTTAAAATTCTGACTGGATATTATGAAGCTTTTTCAAGACTGAGACTTAAACATATCGGTAGGTAGCGTATAGATATTAGCCACCTTAAGAAATTTATGAAATACTCAAAGCATTTCTTGATATAAGAATGTCACGTAATCCAAATCGTTAGACCTAATTATAAAAAAATAATAGAATATGTTTTTTTTATGAAATAAATGTATATTTTTCAATTATCGGCTAAAACCCTTGTATTTAATCACAGCAAACGGTCCAATATTGCATAAACCCAAAAAACAAAATTTCTGTAAAAACTGTCCTGTTATTTTTTATTATTATATACAGTTATAAATTATAATAAGGTTTATGTAAATTCTTTGTCATCAAACGGTACTGTATGTATGATTTATGGACATTGGTGACAAAAGGGTCAAGAATGTGACAAAACCAATAAGTACCAGTAGCTTTTATCTTTTGCATGTTTTAACTTCCAATAGCAAAGCTTTATAGTTTATAGTTCTTTTATTTTCATTTCTGTTTTTTTCTTGCATAATTTATTTTT
Source organism: Bactrocera zonata (assembly GCA_037783105.1). Lineage (NCBI taxonomy): Eukaryota > Metazoa > Arthropoda > Insecta > Diptera > Tephritidae > Bactrocera > Bactrocera zonata. The sequence goes on along the minus strand of JBAWJQ010004182.1, from coordinate 224,955 downwards.
ATGGAGCCATTGTATTCTTAAAACATGAGAAACCACTTTAGGTTTTACGATCACAAAAAGTGTTGAAGGTCAAGGCATTAACCTACTAATAAAGTAATATTGTATGAAAGAAAATTTTCTTTGTTGTGACCGAAAAGGGGCGAATGCTTATTTCACAACCAAAATATTTTTAGTAGAATGAAACTAATGAACAATAAAAAGTACTAATTAAAGCACACATAAAACTTTTGTTAGTATTTGAATCAATAAGCAACAGCGGCAGGGGCTTTCTAATAGCAACGATGAAAAGGAAAGTATTCGAAATTCAATTTACGCCAAAGCCACAAAACATCGCTCAACATTTGGTATTAAAATGGTGGCCTACTAACGGCGGAATAACAAGAAAAACAGCAGCTATGTTTACTAATTTGTTGAATTGATGAAAATATGTATATAAATTTGTTAACCTTTTTTGAATGGAAATATGGAAAATCAATCAACTGGTCTGTATGTATATAGGTATATATTGAACATGTTTTAATAACTCTTAATAACTTAATTAATCAATGTTTATCAGGTTATCTTAGACGAAAAAATTATAGGGTTGCCACTTGTTAAAAAAATGTAGAAAAATCAATACTAGAAAATTTCAAAAATCTTCCAAATGAAAATAATTTATAAAAGGGTTGCCACATGTTTGAATATTTTTAAATCAATCAAATTTATATAATAAGCAAATTGTCATAATTTGGTTACAACATTAAAGGAGATTAGGAAATTTTATGACGAATTTTTTAAATAAGGTTGCCATTTAATATCACGATAAATTAATATAAAATCAATAATTAAGTCAGCAATAAAACTTTACAATAAGCGAATTAACATGATTGGTTACAAATATGGTTTGAGATATTTGCAATGAAAAATAATTGAAAAGGGTTGCCATACCACATTTAATTTAATTTATAAAAAGGAGAAAATTTTACAACATAGGCATGAAATTAAAGTAGTTTAGGAAACATTTAGATAGAAAATACTTTTTTTAAGGCTGCCACCTTTTCTGAAATACCAAAGCGTAAAATTATTAAATGTTTACGCCACATTCAAAATAGTTTAATTTCAGCCGCGCTTTATTCTACAAGCGCAATATTTTTTTAATTTTCTTGTATACATTTTCCTTCATAGGTTTACTTTTCATTTCAATTCATGAATTTTTATTTTCTCGCCACGATCGGCCAATTAACACCAACACAGCGAATTAGAAACCCATTAAATGCAGTTCAGCCTAATGAACTATATTAACTAATGTCGCAGATAAACAAAACGGTTATGCTGCATGCACACACGCACATAAACGCTTAATTACTTATACAAGCAAGCGCTGATTGAAGATTTATGTGACAAGTGACATAAACCAGTTTTAATTGATGGCGGCTAATATTAAAGCGGAAAGTGTGTTTGTGCGCTTGTGGGCTCGGAATGTCGGCATTTGTGCAAGTTTTACTTCTAAATATGCAAATCTCAGAAATTTTCATGTGGAAAAAACCCGTTTGACTTCGGCGAAGTTGACAGCTGGAAAATGATGAGTGACTGTCATAAATAGCAAAGACTTGGTTAACTGCGGGCATTACAAGCATAGTTAGTATAGCTATGTGTAAGGAAAATCTTAGTTTGGTTGGTACATTAAAAATTGCAACTCCATTCATGCATATGGTTTCTCAGTCATACTCAAATTACAGTTACATAGCGGTTGGTAGCACGCCGTGATGGCTACTGTTCCACGCGTCACAAAACAATAACATTACTTTGCATAAAATCTTGTTGCTTTGGGCAATAAATTGACACACAGTGGTTAAGTGCAGCTTGTAATTGGATCAAAAGTGTTATGGGTTAATGAAAGTTTCAATAAAAAATACTTGTGGACTAGAAACTACTAGGAGGAAGGACAATACCAGTGGCGAAAACATGATTCCAGGACAAAGTGTCTTCAATTTTGAGCTTCTGATGCTCGATTTGGGTTGCGATTTAATGCCATAATATTTCTTACGTAATATGCCTCAGAGGAAAACGTTGCTCTCCGTTTTATTATTTTAAAAATAATTTAATCAGTTTTATCTATCTTCGACTATCTATAATTAATCTCTAATTAAACAACTCGAACAATATTTAAGGTCTAGATCATAATATTACTATTTATTGATTTATCGAAAGTTTAAATTCCAGCAAAAAATACTAAAACGCATTTATAACCCCTGATATCATATATGGTATATAGCAATATGTATAATTAGTATAGTAAGTTAGATTTGAGGCTTTTTTAGCATAGTTATAATAATCCCATATAGATCAAGCATGAAACGTTTTTTCGATAATTCGTTACCATTTTGTAGGTATTTTTTCCAAATATTCCTCTAAGAAATCCTCATTCCTATTTGTAAAAGACCATGACGTCGATTTCCACAAGCTCTCCTTGAGATGAGGTACAGACTATAAGGTAGGTGCATATTTACCTTTTAACTAGCTCCAGGAGAGCTTCAGCGCGAATCAGTCACTATCGACGGCCCACTAAAATCAAAATCGACGATTTCCTTTATTTCATTGATCTTTCCGACAATTGGTCTTCCGGTACGTGGAGCATCTTTGACAACAAAATTACCTGAACGGAGTGTGGATGAAACCCATATTACACGTTATTGGTATTGGAATTATAAACACTATTCATATTTTCAGTGGCCTGACATGGCACCATAAAATTGTTTGAGATGATTTTTAAGTACGAAATCTTAACTTTCCAACGTCATATAGTTTCTAATCCGATCATACTTACACTCCGCGTAATACAGATTACTCAAACCTTATATTGGAAAATAATGGAGTTATTTTACGAGGCCTCATACACTTTGTTCTAAAAGAAAGACTAGTAGATGGTTCGATATGTTTTTTTATGCTATGTATATCCCAAATTACAGCACCATTATAATAAATCTACCCGAAATCTAGTACCTTGTTATTATGATAGATCACAACCAGAACAATTTTTGACGTAATAAATATTTTGGATGAGCATTCAAAGTAAGTCAAAGATTTAGTTTTATCTTCGCGGTCCGAACTTTGGTCAAAGGTCTTATAGTCCTCAAATGGCTATCAAATTCGACCTATTTGAAGTGGAGGTGCCTCTCTATTGTTATCGCTCAGGATCAGCATTGGATTATATAAGAGTTGATCCTGCAGTCTGCAATTATCAACTGATTTATTATTCAGAATTCTAAGCTAAATATATTTCGATTACTTTTGGCACTGAGTTATAAAGCACCTTGCATATCTGAATCTTTTTCCTTTGCTGAAAGTACTACTATCTAGTAAACTAATAAATTTTTGACAGAAAAAAACAATCGGATTCTTAAACTTTTCTCAGAAAAGTCTTAATTTTAGCATTACCTTAAAAATAGGCAACATTTCTTGTCACTCTAACAGTTCATCAGAAATAAAAACACCAAATGCATTATAGACAAACGCTGTGTCATGCGCCACACTCTAAAAGGCAACTGATTGTTATTCCGAGCATAATCATATCCACACGCTTCACACTGTGCTTGGCCGATATGCAAATGAGGCAACGCTTATGAACGCGTAATTCATAGTTTGACAATGTACGAGTTTACGTAGTACGTGGACTTGGGGATGTATGAGGTGAGCAGCGCTGTTGGTATCTGCCAGATAAGATCGGCATTTATGCAGTCGAGTTAGTAATGATTACAAGCATAAGCGAGCACACCAGCCATGGATGTAAACACAAGCACACACACACACATCTCGATATATGTAAATCCCAAATCAAAAATGTGCCTCTTGTTGTTCTTGTTGTATCGATGGGGACGATAGGCGTCGGCGAGTCAGTAGCCAAACTGATTGGCGTGACGGAGGCGTTCGACGTTCGCTTGTACTGCTGGCGGCGCTTAGCGGCTGATGCGGTCGTTGCTGTTGTTGTTGCTGGTTTTTGAATTTTATTTTGCAATTTTTGAATTTTCAATTAATTTTATCAGCCAGCCAGCTAGCGAGTCAGCCGGTTGGTTTTTCATTTACTGCATAAATTAAATTGCAAACCGCTTAATTCAACTAAAGTTTGCTCAAATGCAGCTGCACTGCCTGCCGCGCATGTGTGCGTGTGTGTATGATTTATCGGTGTATAGAAGTGTACGTGCTCATACTTATATAGATATATGAGTACTTACTGAATTGAGTTGTTATCATGTTGCAATCAGTGTGGCACTGACAGTGTGGTGAATGCAACAAATTTATCGCCACTTTGTTGTTTTACATGGAATGGCTGCTACCTCAATATATTTTCGCATCGATTTAAGTGATAGGGCGGTGGCTCAGGTGTGAATATTCGCTTTATCAAAGCTAATTAATCGCAGTTTTTTTTATTCGACTGTATAAATTAGAGTTCATTAATTGAGAGTACTTCATAAATAGTTCATTTTTACGAATAGATAAAGTTCTTTTGCGATATGCAAGCTTTAGATAATAGTGCGGGCCACAAACCGTAAAAAACGAAAATGGCTTAAAGCATAAAGCAATTGAGAAAGTGAAATGTTTTAGTTAATTATTTTTTTTAGTAAGTCATCAGGGTCATCAGGGCGCTGTATGCTCCATATGAAAATGTTTCATTTTCTGGTGTAATACAAGAAGTAGGGATACATTTCTGTAGCAGTATTTCAAAAATCGGGTCATACAGATCTGATAAATGTATAATTTACAATCTCGATTCCTTGCGAATGAAGATAATAAAAAATATACGACATCCGAAATACGAAAATACTAAAACTAAGAACACTTTAACCCATAAATACAAGGGTCACAGCGAACCGGTCTTATCTATTGAGCAATGACTATAGTTTCGTATTTTCGTTTTAAGCCAAAACTTATTCTAAACCAAAACAACTAAACCACAAAACGGATACGTCTGAATATTAGAATGTTGCAAAAGTACTTTCGGTAATTGAGAAATTGTGATCACAACCTGTGGTTAATGACATTTTGACGGAGTACTTGAACATGTACAAGGTGTGCGCGAAGATGCTCCTAAAAGTGCTTACTGATGGCCAGAAATTGTGGCGAGTGGAAGTATGGCAAGAAAAGTTGAACATGTGTTAAAGTGACTCCCAATTTTTGAATAACGTAATCACAGGTGACGAGTCATGGATCTTTGAGTATGATTCCGAGACAAAGAGGCAATCTTCCTTTTCTTTTGAGACGACAGAAGGCAGCCAAGCAGCATACACCTCGACTGTCAAGGCTATTCCGGAGAATGCCTTCCGTGACGCAGAAGGAGCCTGTTTTGGAAGTTTTTAAAGAATTGTAACGATTGGTTCAGAAATTTTTTTTTAATTGACTCAGTCCTAATACTCTCCGGACAAATCCTGTATATATTTTTTCCCATATTTCTATTCTGTTTTCCAAAACGGTTTTTAGTCGCCCATAAAACAAAATATAATATCCGATAGGTGAGCTGGGATCCTAAAACTACTGAACGTCAGAAATATCATCAATTTAGTTTGTTTTAGGTACTCTATAAGTGACAAACTTCAGAGTAAAATGCGGTTATGGCAAAATCAATTAAATTTTCTCCACAGTCTCGGTTAAATTTTCTTAACGTGTGTGTGGTAACATTGCATATCAACTTGAAAAGCACAAATTAAATTTTCGCAAGAGGTTGTTAAGCTCTCGTCATAAAATACTGATTAAGAAGCCAGTAAATTTGACATAATTACTAAACCTGTCGGTGAAGTTGATATAAGGAAGACAACAAATAATAAACAAACTGTAGTCTTACTCACTGAAGAGAAATTGTACAATTTTTAACCACATCTCAAATTATGCAGAAGCCGTTCCTAATATGCAAAAATTTATATTGACATATTGTCATTTTTGAAACCGTCAGAAATTTCACTTCCATAATATGTAGTAGAATAATGACACGGAAGTGGCAATGACAGACGTCATTTTATTTACAAGAAATATTTAAACAGAGTAAAGATTCAAAAACCTGGACAGTCCCAAATAACATTAATCAAATTCAAATGATCAAATAAATGTTTTTATACACTTCTTTATAGTTAATATCAATTTTCAATTTGGTATTGCAAAGAGCACGGAGGAGTCTCTAATTAGATATTATATGTTATAAAATTTATAGTATGTGGATCATCTGTAATATTATACATAATCGATTACGCGATCTTTGGCTAAAACAGTGCTTGAAACTGACTTCTATGAACGCTTAAGGATAATGCCAGAAACGCAAGCTGCCAAAACAGTTTTTTATAAAGCGAATATCATGAACAAGAACCTGTGCTTTTATTGAAAACGAATGTTTTTTGGCAGCATAAGTGAGCAAGCATAATCGTATTAAAAATGTAATAATAAGTGGAATTTCATTACGTTAATATCGCATTACAACAACCTACATTACTTCTTCGAAAGCCTTGCGCTGCTCTGCGTTAATCGTCGCGCCGTTCAACTATTTCGCTTGAATTGCAAATATTTTTTTTTACTTTTAATATCTTGCATTCATTCAACTACTCGTTCATTCATATTCCAGGCACGGGCACACGCAAAAAATAAAATATTTTTATGAAGATTAAAATATAATCGCATGCAAATGTGTTTTCTGTATGTGTATGTATGGGAAATGTAATTAGATATGTACAAATATATGCAAGTTTGTAGGTGGCTATAAAAATACATATATATCTATATGTCAATTTTGTTTTGTTTACAATATAACCTAGACACTTTTTTGGAATTTGATGCATTACAGTTGGCAATTTTGTATAGCTTTGAAAAAGGCATAGAAACCAGACAAGCGAAGGCGACACAAACAAAAAATCTCTAACTTGGGCTTAGAGTACTAGCCTACTGAGTTTCGTATTTTGGTAAAACGCTGATTCCAGATGGAACGTTCCTTGTTTGTTTTTAGAATTTTGTCCACCTGGCCAAACCCACATTCGCTAGAATTGGCCCTTCGTGAATATTTTGCTTTTTGAGGCTCAAGAAGTAAAGGGATCTCACAAAATGAAGCGATCAAGTTGAAAAGAAACCCCTATTTGAAGAGCTCGAAGGTTTACACTATCAAACCAGGATCGAAAGGATAGGCGACCGTTACAAGAAGCGTATTACTTTCGATAGAGTTTAAATCAAAGACTAAATCCATATTTTCATTCAAAAAACATTATTTGATTGTGAGGGCAAAGATTTTCAGCTTTTTCAGATCCAATAAACTCATAGTAAAATTTACAAGCGGATTATTTACTACCAAAGTATTATTAATTCTCAATTGCATATGCTACAACAACTGTAATAATATTTATCCATTTAACTCACACTCACTTGTTTATGAGATAATATAGCTTGCAAGTACTAGTACATGCATAAAAAATAAAAATAGTAGTAGTAGATAAGTATATTTATTATTATATTTTTAGTAATTTCTGTTTATTTCACTTTTTTCTTATATTTGTATGTGGTCGTACTCCTCATCAGCTGTTGTTTGCATTGCCTTAGCTATTTCATTTTTTTTTTTGCATTCCTCTCATAGCTTTCTCTTTCTTTATATTTCCGTCATCTGGTGATAACAAATTCTAGGCATATTTGCAGTCCTCTTTTATACTTCATAAATTATTATGTAAATTATTATGTCAGCAGTTTGTTCTTTGTAGTGCTTGCATCAAGAAAAATATAAATACATTTCATACTTATTTATGTAATTGTTTTCTTAATTAATCACTTTTATTCACACTATTAAACTATACTTCCGGATTTTGACTTTCGATGAATAGGAGGCCATAAACACTGCTAAGGCCCCTTATAACGGGTGGGCCATATAAAATTTTAAATTCGAAGCTAGGGCGTAAAAGATTGAGGGTAGAGTTTGCTGTATGGCACGTAGCGTCGTCCTGCTGGAACCAAATGTTGTCCAAGTCTTCCTCTTCAATTTGCTTGAAGAAAAATTCGGTTAACATTGCGCGATATCGCTCATTGATGGTTACGGCGGTTCCTTCTTCATTTTCGAAGAAAAATGGGCCCATGATTCCATTAGACCAAAATCCGCACCATAAAGTGATTCGTCCGAATGGTATTTGACGTTTCCAATGTCGAAATATAGATAATTCAAATTTAAAACGTTAAATGACCCACCCATCTTGGTATTAGGTATATGAGGACTAACAGAAGTATTGACCCGATTTAACCCATTTTTGACATTCAAACAAAATATTCTCAGAAAAGTATACTCTTCTAATTTCCCTTGCATACCTGACACATTGACCGATATTTTCAATAAAAACTTCGCAATTTGATATTTGATCCACATGTTTGGTGTATTGGGCTTGAAAAGGTTTGATCAGATTTCAACAATTTTACTCATAATGTGGCAGACCACAGAGAAACTATTCGCTCAAAGTTGTATCCGCATATATTTAATTTTGTTTTGCGTACTAAAAGTAAAAGAAGCAGATAGAAGATAAAATTGTGTTATATGGGAAGTAGGTGTGGTTGTTGTCATATTTCGTTCATGGAACATAGAAATATCAGGGTAATTTTACAGAATTAATTTCGTCCATATCGGTCGAGTAGTTCATGAGACATGGATTTGCGCCGAAATGTGAGCGCGCCCTGCCCCTTTCTATAATTCCTAGTGTAACTTTTATACCTATGTCGTATTTAGTTATTGATTTATCGCTGTTTTAACCGTATCGTCATACAGAGAGTACGTGGGGTTATCATCCGATTTCTCCCATTTTCACAGTCTCCAAAGGATGCTAAAGGAAGGAAGGATATTGTATCTTAAACTGTTTAAGTGATGTATAAATTAAACCCATTAGACGGGGCCTCAGCCATATTCCTATGAAACGGTATAAAAATTAAGTATATAAATCAAGAATTAGTGTTGGGATCGGAATTAAATTCTGCACAAATACTGCTTCCGGAAAACGCTATATAACATTTAAAATTTGTTGAAATCGAAGCACAACTTTTGCAGTCCCCCAACCTAATATTTCGACCTCACTGTCAGTCCATTAGTAAGGTATTGTCCTGCAATGCAACAGTGTACCTTTTGTCAATACTTATTTTCCTGTCAACTACAGCAATTTAAGTATTACAAATTATTTCCTAGTTCTGTGGCTAAGCATCTAGGTTCCTGAACTGAGCTGGAGAGGGACGTATCATTTTTTGGTGGACTCGAAGACAATGCATTGCATTCCTGGAACAATTGTCAAAAATACATGCTTGAAGCATTTCGCTTGAAATAGGAAACGTGGTACTAAAATGTTCATGAAACACTATCGAAATCGGAGTTCATAATTCATGGCAAAACACAACACATAATTTATCTCACACATCACTACATATCTATATGTACATACATACATGTTCATTACATTTTTTCATTAAATAATTTCGCCACAATTTTTATGGGCTTTTAGATTTATGAATTTGAAATCGATCAAAATCACCATAAACCACAATTCAATTCACTGAACTTTTGAAACATTGGGCAATAAATATTCATAACACAACAGTTGGTAGGTCTTTTGGTACAACAACAAAAACAACAAATAGTGTTACATGCAAATTAATTGCAGTAAAATAAAAACAGTTGTCAACTTCAGTTTACATGACAATATTTGCGCATGAAAATTGGAAAAACATGACATAACCACCACCATAAATATAGAAACACTTACATCGGTCAGTATATAACTAGCATATATTTGTTGTGAACTGTGAGTTGTTGAATAATTTCCAAATAAAATCAACAGCGAAATTTATTGACTGCGGCGATTGTGGCATTTAACTTGTGGCACATATCAAAGTGTCAATTCATGACAGCTGCATCAATGCAACACAATAAACACGCCGGCCAAATGCAACAAGAACAACAGCAGCAATAATACTTACGGCAAAACAAATAAAATTTCACGTTTTAATGCAAATTTAATGTACTCAACACCAACACACACATACACCGACACACGTATGTATGTGTGTGCGGGAACGCACTAAAATAGACCGTGAAAATGCGCGCAACTTCAATTGAGCCAGCGGAAAAACCAAACTCACAATAAAATCGTAGACAAACGTGCACCATCAGCGATCGAACGGGCAGCAACTTGGTTAGCAACAAATAAGTACGCAACATGAATCAATTAAAAGCAATTGGTTATAAATTGTGATAAAACGATGTGAAATGCGATGGCCAGACGCGCATGCGCCACACGCATTGCATGCCAAATCAGTGGCCGAGTGGCAACGGCCGTCAAGTGGGGTGCGGCGAAAGCTTGGTGCTTGCTGCTAGGTGCCACATTTGAGACTAGTTGTTGAGGAAACTGCATAGAAATGTTTTCATCCGATAAACAAATGAAAACACAACTTTTTCAACACAATTGTTTAGGAACAATGCGAAAATTGTAGTTGCGTTGCGCTGAAAATGTGACATAAAGAATGCAGGAAGCATGTTAGTATGATGCATTCAGCGGAAAAAAGGAGAACACAACATGTGTCGGCTGCAAGAAACCGACGACATGTTGCAAATATCTAAATTGTTCAACAACAGCAAAACTAAATGTCAAAAATCCTCGTTTTTTGTTGTTGCCAGGAAAGTGGAGGCAAGCAGAACAATATAACAACAATTGTTTGCTAAATATCGCAAATAAAATAATAACTAAAATGTACTCGTGTGTATCCTTGTAGCGGCACGCATATGTTTATTAGAACAAGCAATGAGAAATTGTGCGCTGAGGAAGTCCGTCGTGTAAGTGACAGTTGGTGGAACGTAAGCAGCTTACAGATTACAGTTCTTGGCGCACAGTGTAACGGAAGAGTGCCTAAAATTTTAGATAGAGCTTTTTGAAAGTGGAATATTAGTATCGAGAATGCGGTTTTGTAGGTATTTTTCAGCACTCATTTGACATAAAATTTTTTTATTGAACCATTTAAGGCATTTGACATCAGCAGAAATGAACCTTAAAATGTTTATTTGAATATTTTAATTGTTAACACATTTTAGTTCAATGGGGTAGATAACCCAAAAGCCCACTAAAGTAAGAAAATAAGCTTTCGACCAAAACGTTTTCCCCACCCATCTGCCCAGAGTTTTCAGAAAACCATTATAATCAGAATTTTTCTCATCCACTCAAGCTGAAGAAACCATATGCCGTTGGCATGTTTGCAAATTAGTCACTGACGTATTAGCACTCCTCCTAGAGTTCTTGTGTTATTCCTTTTGTATTCTAAGAGTCGGGATTTGCGATCCATACTCCAATCATTCCACGTTTGCCTATTTGCTCTCGATTAAATATCTACCAGTGGTAAGAGACGATAATTTCCCTCTTTTTCAGCTTCTCTGGCTAGTTCATCTGATTCACAGTTCTCAAGAATACGACCCATTACTAATCTTAAGCTCAAGGTATTCTTTGACTATCTTGCATTCAACCTTAAGAAACTTTGATGATTTCAAAGGATACATAAAAATGTATTATTTGTACACACACACTCGTTGTAAGAACAAAAAGGCTTTCTTTAATTGCCAAGATCTCCGATAGGAAAATGGTACACTCCCCGATTATCTAGTTTGGCCCATCTTTATTGTTGATATTGTCCAAGAGTATCGTATCTGCTTAAAGTTCGAAGTTAGGAGGAAGAAGTAGCCTGGAGTTGCTAACACCAGCTTCCCCATCATCACTGTTTGCTCTTCTAATGACTAGCGAGAGAGTGTATTTTACAATTCTCAAAGTTATGTAGGTGCTTAAATTAGTTCAGATATTTTGACTGTTTAAATTGTAATACCAAATATGAGACGTTCGATATAAAAATAAGAGTTCTAGATCGTAGTGACAGTAGCGACATGTTCTCAGAGTGGAAAGGTGTATTCTAAATCAATAATAAACTATTCAAGCAACACATGAACCAAAAGTCTCTTTACATTTCAAACGAAAACCACGCCTAGAAGCTACTGCGAGATGTTTTGAAAGGGTAGGGATATATACTACTGTGGCCAAAAAATAAGGTGACATTGTATTTATTTTGAAAATTCTTTATTTATTCTTCCAAATCAATTTCATCCCCTTCAAAGTAGTCCCCTCCCGACGCAATGCACTTATGCCAACGGATTTTCCAATCTTCGAAACACTGGTTGTAGTCACTTTCCGGGATGGCCTTCAGTTCCGTCTTCGCTGCGGCTTGAATCTCCTCTATCGTATAAAAACGGTGTCCCCGGAGCGGTCTTTTGAGCTTGGTGAACAACCAGAAGTCGCACGGCGCCAGATCAGGTGAACACGGTGGTTGCGGATCGATATGGGTTTAGTTTTTGGCGAAATGATCACGAATTACGAGGGCAGTATGGGATGGTGCATTATCGTGGTGTAAAAACCAAGAATTGTCTTTCCACAATTCCGGCCTTTTTAGGCGGATAGCGTTACGCAAACGACGCATAACGTTCAAATAATATTCTTGGTTGACTGTTTGACCGGTTGGAAGGAATTCATAATGCACAACACCACGATAATCGAAGAAAACAATCAACATGACCTTGATTTTTGAACGACTTTGGCGCGATTTTTTTGGTCTCGGCTCTCTTTTGGCACGATATTCGCTCCATTGATCGGTTGTTCGGTTCAACGCGACGCCTTTTTTCCAAAAAATTCAATGTTTTCGGTACCAGTCGAGATTTGACGCGCTTGAGGCCCAAAACATCCTTCAAAATGGTATTGGCTGAGCCTTTCGACATGCGAACTTCATCAGCAAGGTCTCTAATTGTTAATCGACGGTTTTTCAACACCAAATCTTTGATTTGTTGAACGTGAGCTTCGTCGGTTGAGGTTGACGGTCGCCCCGGACGCTCTTCGTCTTCGACACGTTCACGGCCGGCTGGAACTCACTATACCACTTGTAACCATTTTTTTAGACATAGCTTCATCACCAAGGGCTTTCGGCACCATCCTCAACGTATCGGCAGCAGAAAATTGATTTCGTAAACAAAATTTAATGCGAATTCTTTGCTCAACAAATCTCGACATCGCAAAAAACGAAAAACTCACTTTTAGCAGCTCACAAAACGACACCTATCTCAATGAATATTTTGACATGAAATTTGACATAAATGTGACCGACAGTACTATCAACCTAAAAAAAAATAATTCTCCAAATCCTTCCACGCGAGCAGTTTAAATTCAAATGTCACCTTATTTTTTGGGCATCTAATGGGAATGGTACATTCCGCGTCTTAAGTATTATCGAGAGAGCAATTCTGCAAATATGACAACTCCCACTTCATAGAAAAGAAGTCATTACAGTAAAAAGGTAAAAGTTCGAAGAAACAGTAATTTCATCACAAAGTTATGGGCGTATGAATTCAAGGAATGAAAAAATTTAGCGCATCCACTTCGTGAACAAATCGCTTCTTATGAAAATGTGCACAGGACATCTTTAAATATCTTGACAACAAAAACTTTAATATTTATTAACAAAAAATTCAAATAAGATGAATGTCATCTAAAGAAGAAGAAAGCTTCAATAGTATACATTTTCAAGTTTCTAAGTCACAATTATAACAAATTTTAGCCATATTTTTACGAGTTATGACGCACTGTGGAGCATCCATTGTAAATAAAGTTGACGAGAAAAGAAGCTGCGAGCACACATACATACATATTATATGTACACATGTATTTGTGTAACGCAAATAAGACAAGCAAGTGCAGCAAGTGCTACATTAAGCTGTCAGAAGCAGTCAGTAAAACGCAGAATTTGTTGAAATGTTTTGTTTGAAATGCTGATTATTAGATCGGTGTATATGTAATTTTAAAGAAAGCTACTGCTAAAGCGTCACTTATTACTATTCAAATAAAAGAAACAAAGCACAACAATATTAAGTGAATTTGTAACACATTTCCGTTAGAATACAGCTGTTGAGTTGATTTTAAATTGCAATAAAATATGTTTATGATTTTTCCATACATGCCGAAACATACATATCAACGTATGCTTGTATTAATGGAAAATATGTCAATTGTTTTTTATGCCATGTTAATACTCTTCACCAATTTTACGTGACAACTGAACATCAATTGTTAATCAAATAAACATTGAAATTCAAACGCGCTCAAAATACGCTGCATGCCTCTTTATGCTATGTATACATGCATGTATGTTGTATGTGCGCAGGAATATAAACTCATTCAATTTTCATTTTAGGCAACAAACCATTAATTGCTTTATTGCCATTTTTACACCTCGTTCCCATCGCAATAATCGTGCGTGTTCGCTTGCACTTCGGTGTTTACAATTTATTTATTGCTCACGAGGCACTTAAATGGTAACCCGTGTTCCGAGAACCCAAAGTCGAGGAAGTCAATATACACACATATTGGAAGTTAAACCATTTACAAATTGAATATTAATTCAATTACACCAAAGACCCTAAATCTTCTATTAATTCGAGTCGTGCCTTTGTTTACAGTTACATTTGTTTGTTAAGAAGGTTAATGTGTGCTTCCGTCTGCTTTTCGTCAACGCAAAGAAAAATTTCGATTTGAGAACTGATAACTTGTCTAACAAGGCTAAGAAATTATGCAAGAATGGCCTAACTCTCGCTCCATAAAAATATGTTACCAACTTTGTTCAAACTAAATTTTCGGCACTTTTTTAGAGTTAAGTTGTCCAGTTCTATCTAAGCCTCTCATGCCCGAATTATAATCGCAGTTGCTAAAAAAGACTTGCGTACAGATTTCTATTATTCATGACGCTGTTATTAACTGATAAAAATTTCGAAGCCCTTAGTTTCCTTCTTAAGCTTATAGTGTTCTACGAAATTTTTATATGAAAGAAGCCGCTGAAAAAGACCACGCTCGTTAAGAAACTAGAGAGTGTTAATACGAACTGCTCTCATCAATATATGTGGTCCACTACAATACCTTGCTGCATATCGGATATGTGTACAACGCTGGAAAGAGTATTTCCGTGACATCTGCTACTCAAAGAAGCTGAGTACTTAGACAACTAAGACCCTGGACACTCTGGAATCCTAACACGCTTTGATTTCATTGCAAAATACTTGGAATACCAGTTCGTTGAGCCTAGAACAGGCTTTAGTTTTTATGCTCACATACGAGTACCTTCAAAGAAGGTATGGGAAGGAAAGAGCTCTTTTACAGATGGATGAAAGCTTGTGGGAAGAGTTGGAGGAGGAGTACACTGTCGGAAACCATACATCAGCTCCAGTTTTAGGCATATGATCACTGCAGCGTCTTTCAAGCGAAAGTGGCTGTCGTAAAGGCAAATTTAGATCTGCTGCTCCGAATCGCAGCTTCCTTTAGAAAGGTAACTATCCACTCCGACAGTAAGGCAGTAATGTTAGCCTCAAGCTCGATGGCTGCACAGTTATTGTATGGCTATTGAAGGGATGTATAGATTCCTTATCTTTAGCATCGAGTTATTAAAAGATTAGAGTTCAGGTACTTCAGTCTCCATAGCTGGAAAGGGATACGAGTAGAAGCTCCGTTGGTTTCTTGGGGTTCACTACTGAATAGTATGGCAACAGAGCAGCCCAGCAGACGTTGGTAAACTACTAGCAGCTGTGCAGTCGCAAATTCTTTCTGGCCCAGAGTAAATCGTACATTAGGTTCAAGGCGCTTTGTTGATTGCTAACATCCAACTACAGGAGTTTTAATCTGACTTCACAAAAGACTGTATGTAGTGGTGTAAATGTTATCCTTCGGCATATTGAGAGATCAACCATCTGTAAATTATTTTTTATAAGAATTGCAGAGTTGTTCTTAAACAGCTAAAAAAATATTTAATTATGTTTCCCAAATCTCGCCCCTTTGATCAATATAACTATAGTTGGTATTAAAATTACTTAAAAAATGTATTTTTAGTATTCCACTCCTCGTGAGTATAGAGATCTCAACACATAAAAATTGTTTGAAATTTAGTCACTAGCTTGCTGTTAGTTAAAGACATTTAAATTTTTACTGCTCTGGCAATCCTGAATAGTTTTAAATCGTGATGAAATGAATTGTGGGATGTGACTTGAAAAATTCTGTGATTACTATATTTAATGACAACCCCTATATAAATATGTAAATGCATAATATATATGTAGATATATTTAGCCTTAGGAAAACTCACAATATTTCTAATAAATGAACTGAACTTGCCAACAGCAACACTCAGCTTTGTAATGCTTTTGTATGTGAGTGATGATGATGAACAAAGGCATCATTTTGTGGTCGCAAATCACAACAAAGGAATAACCACCACTTTTGCACGAAGAAAATACCCGTAAAAACTGCTAATCGGCAACCGCAGAAACCACATCAGAAATATTTACTGCTAATAAACTTCCTCATTGAAAAATTAATAAATATTTTTTAGGAGTGAGTGGCTCCTTAGAATATTATTCATGTAAATTTTTAT
Source organism: Bactrocera zonata (assembly GCA_037783105.1). Lineage (NCBI taxonomy): Eukaryota > Metazoa > Arthropoda > Insecta > Diptera > Tephritidae > Bactrocera > Bactrocera zonata. The sequence goes on along the minus strand of JBAWJQ010004182.1, from coordinate 208,497 downwards.
TTATCAACTCATTGTTAGTGGATTTTTATATATTTTAAATACACTGCATACCATTGAAAATTGCTTAATACGCATTAACTGCATAGCATTTGAGCTATCTTCGTCATAAATGGCTTACATTTTCTTTGTCTTTATTATAAATATGAAATAAGAGTGTAGTGTCAACAGTCTTCCTTGTTACAATAAAAATATGCGCATATACGAGTTAATATAATATTTAACATACATATATATAAGGACATATATATATCTTTGACAACTCGCGACGCACCAGGGACATGACATAAATTCCTGCGCATAATGTCATTTTATTGCCATTGCCAGCCGTGTTGCCTCAGACAGGCGAGCGAGCGAACGCTCAGCAAATACAAGTTGCACTCTTTATTTAAATATTGTATTTTTTTATTATAAATAACTTTGTGCAATAAAAAGAGTGCAAATATAAAAATATCCAAGTATTATAGAGTATTTGCGATACTTTCCATATTGCCACCGTCCGCTTGGCTACTGGCTACTAGCAGTTGGCGTCATTCTCCATTGTCATGAACGAGCGTTTCGCATTGTTTGGTTGCTTTTTGCGTTGCACAGCTTGTCAACAATGATTTAAATACTTTGCATCCATCTTTTTGCACGTTCTCAATAAATATCAGTAAACAAGACATCACTTGTGGACAACAAGGTAGAGACGACTATTAAATGGCCAGTGACTTGAAATGTTTTTCTTGAAGGAATGCTGCCAAAATATTCAAGGTCGTTGGAAAATACTGCTATGTACTATGTATGTATATATATAGATACTTGGCCAGCGGTGCATCCTTTTATGACCTTTATAGGGTATATGTTTGTCGACCAAAACGGTTCAATGGCATTAAAATATTTAATTATTGAATGAAGGCTCATAATATGTATGACAGAGTGAATATTGGCCAAAAGTATCATAAAAATGTCAGAAAGCCATTACTCAAAACACATTTGGTGTTTTTGCCCCAAAATATAACGATGTCCACTCGTATTTTTTTATTCCTCTTTTTGACTTTTTTACACTTTGTGTTTCTTATGGCATAAAATATAAATGAAATGTTACTTCCAAATTTTATAGCATTCAACTTTCTAAATTGATATTACTTGAAGAGTATATACCTTTCTTTAAAACTTTTGGAACAAAAGTTAGTTTGTATTGAAAGCTTGTTTTTCCCCTCTTTCGCTTTGAGGAAAAAAATCATTAGTTCGACATTTCTATCTCATAAATCTATAAGAAACATACAAGGACTTTTAGATCTAAGAAAGGCGATCAAGATAGGAATTACTTTATAGAACTGGGCTGGCTTGAAAGAGAGTTGATGCTGACACAAATTAAGGGCCAATATCCTAACTGTAAATCAATTTGGAAGCCTGCTATTAGGATTGAATTAGTAGAACGCTAAATTCCTTAAAAACCCCAGATTGAAGGACAAATCATATTCTGATCTACATGGAAAGCAAATTAATTTCTAAAATGACCCGATATGTATCTCCACGGTATTATGTTCAAAACCATGCACCATAAACATTAGCTTTACTCGATTAAGGCGCTAATTTAGATCAATTTACACTCAATACAAATATATCGTAATAAAAGTTGACAATTTGTAAGGATTGTTAGGATATTCCAGAAGTTACATCGACGAAGTTTGCTGCCAAAGTTCTCATTAGCGATCAAAAGACCGTGAGCAGAGGCCAGAATAATACTGATTTAGTCACAACAAGAGTTGGTAATGGAAAGATGGCTTGCTCCAATTATCATGGGCGTAGTTAGTTCATTGAAAACTAGGTCAACAGGTTATATGTATATGTATGTTTTGGTTAAAAATGTAAAAAATCGATACTCAATCACCGCATTTACCGAATTTAGTGTTTTGCTAAAAGAACTCAGGTCTACATACATACATATGAATAGTATAACAAAAAGTTCACAAGGAAAGTGCTTTAAGAACTGAGTGCAGCTTTGGTATATCTGCTTGATATCTGAGTAATATTACTGAACTTGAAGGGGACAACATAAATATTAATGACGAACATGAAATGTTTCAATTACAATTTTAAACGGCGCCATGAAAATACCCTCTGTTGATCTTAATCATATGGGGAAACGCCAAAATGACGTAACACTTTACATTGAATACGTGCAAAATATCCAATTAAATTTTCGATTTGTGGACTTTCATTGAATTCTAAAAACATACATTTGTAATCTCTTTATATACGAGAGCTATGTGACGAGCGCACTTAATTGTAAGCTCAAGTTCATGACTTCAATATAAATTAATAATTGACAGCTGCTGATAACTGTTTGTGGGTCGCAAAATGTTTTTTCTTAATTAAAGTGGCACCATAAATATTTTTTCATAAAATTTGTAATATTTAATCAGTTTTACATACACAAATATAGACAAAATTGAAATGAACTTTGTTGTATGAGCTTGATAACTGACAGAGAAAGGGAAATTTACATAAGACTGATGGCACATTTAGATGAATTGGTGGAATATGCATGTCTTTTCGAGTTATTATGTTAAATTTCTAAGTGGTTTGGCCAATATGGAGAGTTTAAAGAAAGCACGAATTTCATGATTTATTGTCAGAGTTAGGTAAGTTAGCACAATTTTCTCTTTTAAGCTTGACTCGGTGTGAAAAATGACTATCCTGGGAGCCTCGACTGTATATGGAGTATTCCATACCAAATCGACCACTTTTGAAACCGACCTCTTTAGATTTTGCTGAAACTTATCCATCCTTTTCTACCCTTTGAAAAACATTTTTGAGAATTTTTCAAATTTTTTTGTCCAACTTCAAAAAACTTATGAATTTTGCTATTTTTTGCTAAAAAATGGCTTTTTTATTTTCAAATAGCCATAACTTTTGTAGAAATTGACTTTTGGGGACCTTTTTTTTAAATTTTTGTTTTTGAATGAACTTTTCGAAAAAATACACGAAAAAAATTTAACACGATCAACTATATAAAATAATCGGTTTTTTTAAGTAAAATCGTAATTTTTTTTTTTGGATGTTCGACTTTTTTTTCCTTAAAAAAAACTTCAATTAAATTGACAACTATCCCTGCTAATCCCGGAGCGGGCCGATTTTTTTATATTTTTTTTATTTATTTAAAAAATGAAAAAAAAAAATTTTTCCGTAAACTTTATTTCTATCATATTATATACAAAATATAATTTAACGATTTTATGATTTCACAGAAACAATACAAAAATTTTTTATTAATTTTTTCTCTGGCGTTTAAATATTTTACAAATTTTATGTTCAGTAGAGTTTGAAAATTTTTTAACATACAAACAACCATTTTTGTCCGGAATTATGCAATGTAGTTGGAGGATGGAGTCATGTGTAGAAGTTCACGCAAGTGAGGAAAGTTCTCTGATCGCCATTCACTTGGGAGTGGCCAGAAACGATTCTTTTACATATGACTCAAGCAGCTCACGACTTCCAGTCTCTGACCAAGTATCCTCTGGGTAGCCTAAGAACATCCGTTTGAAGGCGAGCTAAAGTGAGAAGGCGAAATACCACCTACTTAGGGTTGTGCGCTGGGTTTGGGACCCGCCACGTAAAAAAACGCACCAAGGAAAACAACCCAACAGCCTCGGATGAGAGACCCCCCTTTTGATGACGACCATGGCAAGCGAAATAAGGACTACGAATTGAGGGCATGCACCTGGAATGTCCGGTCCCTTAATTGGGAAGGTGCCGCTGCCCAGCTGGTTGATGTCCACGTGAAAATAAAGGCTGACATCACCGCCGTCCAAAAAATGCGATGGACGGGACAAGGACAGAGACGAGTAGGTCCTTGTGACATCTACTACAGTGGCCATATAAAGGAGCGCAAGTTTGGTGTTGGATTCGTGGTGGGAGAGAGACTCCGTCGCCGAGTACTATCATTCACTCCGGAGAATGAACGTCTAGCCACAATCCGCATCAAAGCGAGGTTCTTCAACACATCGCTGATTTGCGCCCACGCCCCGACGGAAGAGAAGGACGATGTGACCAAAGATGCCTTTTATGAGTGCTTGGAGCGCACTTATGAGAGATGCCCCCGCCACGATGTCAAACTCGTGCTTGGCGACTTCAACGCCAGGGTGGGCAAAGAAGGTATCTTTGGCACTACGGTCGGTAAATTCAGCCTCCACGAGGAAACATCCCCAAATGGGTTGAGGCTGATCGACTTCGCCGGGGCCCGACATATGGTTATCTGTAGTACTAGATTCCAGCATAAGAAGATACATCAAGCTACCTGGCTGTCTCCGGATCGAAAAACCACCAACCAGATCGATCATGTTGTGATAGACGGAAGACACGTCTCCAGTGTTTTAGATGTGCGTGCGCTCCGAGGTCCTAACATCGACTCGGACCACTATATTGTTGCAGCCAAAATTCGCACCCGCCTCTGTGCAGCAAAAAACGCACGCCAACAAACACAAGGAAGGTTCGACGTCGAGAAGCTGCAATCACAACAGACAGTCGAACGTTTTTCTACTCGGCTTGCACTCCTGCTCTCTGAGAGCACTCGTCAACAACTCGGTATAAGGGAACTGTGGGACGGCATCTCAAACTCCTTACGTACAGCTGCAACCGAAACCATTGGTTTTCGGAAAGTGCAAAAGAACAGCTGGTACGACGAGGAGTGCCGTGTCGCAGCGAAGAGAAAACAGGCTGCCTACCTCGCAACGTTACGATCGACCACAACACGTGCGGGATGGGATAGATACCGAGAGTTGAAGAGGGAAGCAAGACGCATTTGTAGACAGAAAAAGAAAGAGGCCGAAATGCGTGAGTACGAAGAGCTTGATAAGCTGGCCAACAGGGGTAATGCTCGAAAATTCTACGAAAAGATGCGGCGGCTTACAGAAGGTTTCAAGACCGGAGCATACTCTTGTAGAACCCCGAAAGGTGATCTAGTCACCGATGCCCAAAGCATACTTAAATTATGGAGGGAACACTTCTCCAGCCTGCTGAATGGCAGTGATCGTACAACGCCAGGAGAAGGCGAACCCGATTCCCCAATCGATGATGATGGAGCAGACGTTCCATTGCCCGACCATGAAGAGGTTCGAATAGCAATTGCCCGCCTGAAGAACAACAAAGCGGCAGGGGCCGACGGATTGCCAGCCGAGCTATTCAAACACGGCGGCGAAGAACTGGTAAGGAGCATGCATCAGCTTCTTTGTAAAATATGGTCGGACGAAAGCATGCCCAACGATTGGAATTTAAGTGTGCTATGCCCAATCCATAAAAAAGGAGACCCCACAATCTGCGCCAACTACCGTGGGATTAGCCTCCTCAACATCGCATATAAGGTTCTGTCGAGCGTATTGTGTGAAAGATTAAAGCTCACCGTCAACAAACTGATTGGACCTTATCAGTGTGGCTTCAGACCTGGTAAATCAACAACCGACCAGATATTCACCATGCGCCAAATCTTGAAAAAGACCCGTGAAAGAAGAATCGACACACACCACCTCTTCGTCAATTTCAAAGCTGCTTTCGACAGCACGAAAAGGAGCTGCCTCTATGCCGCGATGTCTGAATTTGGTATCCCCGCAAAACTAATACGGCTGTGTAAACTGACGCTGAGCAACACTCAAAGCTCCGTCAGGATCGGGAAGGACCTCTCCGAGCCGTTCGATACCAAACGAGGTTTCAGACAAGGCGACTCCCTATCGTGCGACTTTTTCAACCTGCTTCTGAAAATAGTTCGAGCTGCAGAACTCAACAGAGAAGGTACCATCTTCTATAAGATTGTACAACTGCTGGCGTATGCCGATGATATTGATATCATCGGCCTCAACACCCGCGCCGTTAGTTCTGCTTTCTCCAGACTGGATAAGGAAGCAAAAGAAATGGGTCTGGCAGTGAACGAGGGCAAGACGAAATATCTCCTGTCATCAAACAAACAGTCGTCGCACTCGCGACTTGGCACTCACGTCACTGTTGACAGTCATAACTTTGAAGTTGTAGATAATTTCGTCTATCTTGGAACCAGCGTAAACACCACCAACAATGTCAGCCTGGAAATCCAACGCAGGATTACTCTTGCCAACAGGTGCTACTTCGGACTGAGTAGGCAATTGAAAAGTAAAGTCCTCTCTCGACGAACAAAAGCCAAACTCTATAAGTCGCTCATAATTCCCGTCTTGCTATACGGTGCAGAGGCTTGGACGATGACAACAACCGATGAGTCGACCTTAAGAGTTTTCGAGAGAAAAGTTCTGCGAAGGATTTATGGTCCTTTGCGCGTTGGCCACGGCGAATATCGCATTCGATGGAACGATGAGCTGTACGAGATATACGACGACATTGACATAGTCCAGCAAATTAAAAGACAGCGGCTACGCTGGCTAGGTCATGTTGTCCGGATGGATGAAAACACTCCAGCTCTGAAAGTATTCGACGCAGTACCCGCCGCGGGAAGCAGAGGAAGAGGAAGACCTCCACTCCGTTGGAAGGACCAAGTGGAGAAGGACCTGGCTTCGCTTGGAATATCCAATTGGCGCCAAGTAGCGAAGAGAAGAAGCGACTGGCGCGCTGTTGTTGACTCGGCTATAATCGCGTAAGCGGTGCCTACGCCAGTAAAGAAGAAGAAGAAGAAGTTGTTGAGTTCCTACAAATTACGTATTTATGCAGTTGTTGAGTTCCTAAAGTTTACGGAAAAAAGTTTTTTTCATTTTCTTTTAATAAATAAAGAAAACTATGATACTGACATTAGTCGCCTCAAAAAACTTGTGAAATTTGAGCCTTCAAAGCACTTTGTCGACTCTTAAGGGTCTTATGATTTATTATGTGGAAGTTTTATGCTATTATGTAAATTGTTAGGCCTTATAAGCTGCCGAAGTGAGATCCTAGTTTGGATCGACCTCCTAACCTAGCATAACCTATGTATAAGAAATGCAGCTGAGAAGAATATTACAGCATCGATACAGCCGAACTTAACATTTTTATTGTATTCACAGCAATAATATATTAATTAAATAATTCAGTTTATAAAAAAATAAATTCGCGATTAAAATTCATTAACAGAAACAAAGCATAGTGTTATTAATATATACATATATATGTACAATTCATATATGTATATACAATCAATATTCATCCAATTTATGTAATATTTCTCATACTTATACATTTGACATGCTCATTTTATCGGGCGTTTTAAAGTGTAAACAATAAATTTCGCTTATCAAGCGTTCCTTCCGCTTTTCATACGTCACCGTTAAGGGGTTTCCGCGGCTCGCACAATTTTATCTACTAGCCATAGCGAATCAAACAATGGAGCATGCCCATCTAGAGCATTACAGAGATGTTAACACACACACACACACATCTATGTATGAGTTGTAAATAAAATAAATTACTTGAAGTCGGCAAACACAAAACAACCGTCATTCATCATTCAAGCGCGCACTTAAATCGGATTATTCACAGGCATACGTGCATAAATAACATGACACACACACATGCACACATATTTGGGTGCATGCGAGTATTTACCGGTATAATATATGCTCTTACGCGGCGATTTGGCTGAGAGTGTTTCGGGATGCTTTCCGTTCGCGCAACTAAAACAAAGCAAGCAACGCCACTAATTGTTAGTAACCGCATGTGCCATTCGATGTAACTCATCACTTAGCATTTTACACAACCTTAGAGCCACAGCCAGCGTTGCTGAAGCCGCCAATTTCGTTGATAAGCGGGTCACAGTGCTTGGCGCACTTATTGCATGTACACATACATAAGAACGAACCCAGCGAATTATAAAACTGACAGCGAGTCGGTGACGCAAAAACAATGCGCGGTGAAGAGCACTTTTGACGTTATGCTCTTGAAACACACTTACATTCACACATACATATATACATGCATGAATATTGTTTATTAGACATATGGGCTTCAGGTTGTTGGCAAGCTGACTGAGAAGAGGAAGGCACGTAGTCTTTCCCACATTCCTTCGAAATTATGTGAGAAAATATATTGAAATTTGTTAAAAATAGCCATAAGCCATCGCTGATTTTCATAATGATTTATTTGTAGGCTTCCATACATAGATAAGTATATTAGCATATATTTTCATGCGAATTGTTTGTCTGCGACCAAATTTTTGGCAATTAGGTGAAAACTAATTTGTAAAATTAGGCTAATAGCACCAAGAATTATATTCTATAATTTTTTGGTAAGACTTCGCTTTGGTTGGTTTTGCAGAAACCGAAAGACCTATAACTCATTCAAAAAGAAACAGCTCCTGTCTGTCTGTTTAAAAGTCGCTTGGTTCCTATTTTACTAAGTAAATTATATTGATATTAAAATTTTATGAATTACTAGAAATGCCTCTCAATTTTCAAATACACCTCGGAGGGGATATTCTTCCACTACATTTTCAATGTCAAGACACCACTCTTAATTTAGTGGGATACAATGACTCAGATTATTTTTCATCTAAAACCATGGATTTTAAAATCGGTAAGCCATTAGAAACAAGTAAGTTCGGGAGCAACCAAACATCTGTACTTTGCCACTTGCAAGAATCAAGACCAGTGAATACCATAAGGTGCAAAACGTCAACCAGAGGATCGGAATCTCACACATTGACCGTTATTTTCGGCCGAAAGTCAACTATAGATACTGGGGTCCACATTTTCGCTACCTAGGGTCTTGAGCAGTTTTGGTTGGATTTGGACAATTTTTAATCAAAAGGTGTCATATCTTAAGGGAATTACTACTGAAAAATTGTATTCCGTTTATTAATTACTTCTTGATTTGTGTACTGGAAAGTGAAAGAATCAAATGAAAGTTTAAATTGGGAGGAAGGCGTGGTTGTTGTCCGATTTTGCCTCGGGTCCCGAGATATGGGATTTCACCAAAAAGTGGCAAAAAAGCTTGTACGGACGGACGGACCAACAGTTAACCGGATTTTTCTGGTCATCCTGATCATTTATATATACAATATATAACCCTATATCTATCTCCTTTAGTTTTAGGTGATACGTAGAACCGTTAGGTGAGCAATACTATAATACTCTGTAGCAACTGGTTGCAAGAGTATAAATTTATATTGGAGTAGAGTTGCCAACCATGGTAAAAGAAAGATATATATTTTAAAATAAACCACATATACACATGTGAATTTTTATACCACAAAATAGGAATCGTGTGCATATAAGTAATATGCGTTAAGGAAAATTTCCCAACATTAAAAATAAATGCTTCATTTCGCCGAGGTAAACAATAACTCACAAACCATTTTGCATAAAATTATATTTTGTGATTAATTATGAAGCCCAATACATAAGATTACGAAACTAGACTATTTTTATCAGCGACATGCCATGGCCCTAATTAGTTTTCTTTACGACAATTTTAGTCTACGCTCAAAACAAATGCCTCTACAATTTTTCCACAAGCTTCGCCGCCGGCCTGGTTCAGCGAAACCTGTTCGTGCAGCAATGACAAAATCAAGTAGATAAGTATGTATGTAGGCATTCTTTCCAAAAACCTATACAAAAGTCAATACAAAGCAAAGCTTACATACAAGCACACCACTATACCCGTAAATACATTTGTTTAAACGACTAAACAAATTGAGAATGCAAATAAAATATGCTAATTTGATAAGGAAAAAATGAATAGCTTACGCGAAGCCACAATAAACTTGCGCCGCAGCAGTGAAGCGCAGAAACACACCGAAAGATATAAAATAGAAAACTTAGTAATTTACAAAGAAGACCTTAGAGACGGAAATCAAAAAGAAGCCTACAAAGAATAATCAAAACTAGATAAGCAAATATTTGTTAATAAATAACAATAACAACAAAAACTTCATACTCCCCAACAAAGACAAAGTCAACCAGAAGCACAGGAGGCGAATCAGAAGAGCCAGAAGAGCAGAAAAAAGGCTGAGTAAGTGCGCTTGAGCGCCAGATTTCAATCTAAACTAAATTATTATGCAGATACTTGGTAGCGATAAGCGCACAACAACAAAAACAATAAGAACACAATATCTATGTGGAGTGCACAGTAGCGCCCGCTAAGGTTGCACGATTCGGTGGCGGAGCTACACACACATACATACAAACGTGCATAGAAATAGCAGTTTAGCGGCTGATTGCATTACAACTATGTATTAAATAAACATATTTAGGCATTCTTTTTTGTACAATTTGTTCTCCATAAATTGTCGTGCTAAGCATAACATAAATTCTTGTGAAGGTCGCAGACTTTTCCGCCGTGACATTTAAAAGCCAACCCATGTTCAGTGCCTAATATTCGGTAAACTTTGAGTTTTGTAATATAAGTATGTTGTAACATAATATATTCAATTAAACAGGGGGTGTAATATTTTTTAATAGCTAATCGATAATCATGGATAGACAGGAAATCTAAAACTTCTAACTAGTGGCGTTTCAAGGGATTATGTCCACTTTTTGAATTTCAAAACATCGATTTGGTTGCTTATATCGTATGTACATACATAGTTTTAAGAATATTCTCCGAAAATTTTAAGATGATCTGAAAATGGGGAAATTATTAGATTTTTTTAGTGTAATCGGCTTCAAATAGGCTTGCAAGTTTTACACGAACTTCTAGATATATTTGTCAGGTTTGAGCGAAGAGCCTGGCTTTTAATAACAATTTCGACTTTTAAACCACCATTTCGCAAAAAGGCGCCATTTTTGTCAAAAATCAAAACTAATCAAGTTGCGAATCCTCTTTCAAAAACTTTGGATAAAAAATATTTAATTAGTTGTTAAGATTAAAAATTAGATTTTCATCTTCTAATCCCGTTCAAATTTTTAATCCCAAATGTTTGATTGAAGTACACAAACGCGAAATAAATGTTAATTCTAAATTTTTTGTAACTCTTAATTAAATGGTTGATATAAATATCTTTTTTAATCCGGTAGCTGGGATTTAAATTTAAAATCCAGTCTGTGGAATTCATTTTTTTTTTTTTTAATTTTTTAAACCGGTATGCGGAACAGACACTCTTTTTTGGAGGTCCTCCTGGAGGTCGGCTACGACAACAAAGTAATCCCTATTTGCTTAAATTAATCGCCAATTATAAAAGTGCATTAATTTTTTTTTTAATTTATCTATTAAATAAAATTAATATTTAAGGAAAATTCAGAAGAAATAATTTTTTTTAGGATTTACAAGTGAATATATTCCCTAAGCTGTGATAGTGAAAAAATATAAGGCGCACCCTATACAAATTTTTCAAGTATTCATTACTTTGAGAAATCCAATGCATTGTGAATTTAATAAAAAAAAACTATGAGAGCTTATTGAGTGACAATCTAATCAAATTTTAATGCAAATGTTTGTTTGAACTTTTTCAAAGAAATGAGTCCCGCTGTCAGGAAAATACCACCAACACGCAAATCTTATACTTATGCTTGATAAACCCTACTGTGCATGTCTGACAAGTATTTATACTATGTACTATACTTATACATATATAAAATTTAAATACCTGTTTTCTTTTCTAAAATTTTGTTGCATGTATATACCTTTTATTTCGGTTTGTTATTTTAATCCAATTTTTGTTGTTTTGTCGCAGTAATTCCAAATGTGTCACATGTGCTGTGACTTTTGTTGTTGTTGCTCTGCTGATTTGCACTATTTATTTGAATGTATTCGAAGCATACATAAATACATAGATATGCAAGTGACAAATTCTGCTCGTTGCTGCTTTTATTTTTCCTAATTCCAAACCTTTACATTTACGCACTCAATTTTCGATTTCAAATTTCTAATTTAATTTTATTTTTGTATTTCCACTATTCGAAGCCTGCCCGCTAGACGCTTGACCTATGAAAATGAATGTATGTTCTTTATTTATTAATTTCCATTAGACTTTGTTGCTTTATTATTCGTATTAGGAACTTTTCCTTTATAAATTATACATTTTTATTAGTTTACACCATTTTAATTAATTTAATTTAAGTTAAGTATATTATTGTGTTTCCCTACATCAAAAGTTGAAAAGTGCGTTTTAGATCTCTGTGATATACATATAAGTATATCACTTAAAACATTATATTTTGTAGTTCGGCCCAATCTTCAACAGATTTCCTTTACGAAGTAATGAAAGGTTTGCTCATTTTAATATGCAATTCATGTTAATAGATGAAGTTTTTGAAATAGACAAAAAGCTCTATGTTCCAGATTTGGTTTGCTTTCTATACATTCAACTCGTAAATTTTTTATGGCAAACTTTATATTTCCAGTAAATTTTTGTTAAAGAGATTGGAGTTTAATATTAAAAAAAGGACTGTAAATACTAGTAGCAAGGTTCTGTATTCTTCTCAGAATGAATCTCAACACCTCTTCCTTGAATGCCCCACTTTTGCCTCGAATCTCATAATTTTGCTGATAGCTGATATTAAATTGGATTGACAGCACAAAGCACTGTACATTACAGTTTAAGTGTGATCCAGCCCCCAATGCTGAACGATGAGCCATCTAACCTAATCTATCCTATGTAGATGCAAGTCATATACCTCGGGTTGGCACTGAGCGATGGATTTAGAAAGATGCACTGTTATGAGTAAAACATAGTCTCTCATTTCCACTGAGATAGCTTACATATTGGCCAACATATGCGGAATAAAGTTACCCGAAAGTTCGAAAATCTTTATATTATTATATATATTGACCCGATTCAATCCATTTCTTGCACATAGACCTACCAATGTCAGGGAAGAATTATGATGGAATTTGATTTATATATCTCACATATTGAACGATATTTTTGATAGTCAACTATAGGTACTGGGGTCCATATATAAAGGGCTTGAATTTCAAAATTTTTTTTTCATAAGGTGGCATATTCTAAAAGCATTATTATATTATTATTTATATAATATATACCTGCTCAGAACAGAACAGGCTTGAATTGTATATTTAGTTCGTATAAAAAACTTGTGTACCATTTCATGTAAACTTTATATACAACAACAAAATCAAAACTAATCAAGTAATAAGTACAAAAACGAATATTACTAATTAACAATGGCCTTAAATCGCAATAAATAAGTCGTGTCGTTATATATAATTTTTCAGCTATTATAACAATCGTACTTTTTCCAAATTTCTTTAATGTAAAAGCAACAAAAACATTTAATTATAGTTATGAAACAGTTTTCTAAAAAAAAGTTTTTCCATTAAGAATATGATCACTGAAGCACTTAATTCTGATATAATCCCAAAGCTCTTCAAAATTTTCATGAAAGCTGTTATCTTTCATGACTTGAGTGCCGCGTTCAAAAATATTTCAAAAAAATAATTAAACTAACAATAATTTTTTTATCACTTTCAGCGAAAGTTACATCTTTTTTTAACTTCTATTTATAACTCATCAATTGTTTTTCTATTTTGTATTTTTTAATATTTTAATTTGAGGTTTCCAGGCAACAGAAAATTAAACACACAAACTTTTAAAATTTTTATTTTTTTTTTTTTATTCATTAAGAACATGAAAAAATGTCGAAAGGCATTAAAAACGATGCTTTCACTTTTCATCTTTTTTCATTCATTAGGATCACAAAAAATTTCGAATATTCACTTAAAACAATAAACGATAGTTTGTTGGTATTTATATTTTTTGAACGCTTACAACGTTTGCGTTGATTTTGATGTAAACATTTAGATTAATTACATTAAATTTTTTAATTTTTTGCTCTTGCACATGCTTTTTCGTAAAAAATTCACGTTTCTTCATGCAATTGTAACTTGTTGTGTTTACTCTTTTCGCGCCACATACATACGTGCATATCTACACGTGTGTGCACAACTACAACTTTTTTGTTGATTTCAATATTATTAATTCACACACTTTCGGCATTATCGCATTATACTGACGGCTTCCATCACCCACCTTCATAACAGAATATCACCATATGACAGCAAAAAACGTCAACGAACCGAAATTCGCGCGCCTTTTTTATCAATAATGGAATTTCAAACGCAGCATCAGCAATTCGTTTTATTTTTAAACACTTTTTTGTTGTCGATTCCAACTTTGCCAATCACTACTCTGGGTTTGTTTGCGTCTTCTTCATCACTTTTTTGTTATTGTTGCTTTTGGTCTGGCTCACATTCGCCGAGCGATGCCAATGACAACGAGTATAACGTTTACGAGTGGGAAAACGCACGCTTGTATGCCGTTCGCTAGCGAATCGTGTAGAATCACACTTGCTACTCCGCTTCAATGCCGCCTCTGTGCACGTCAAACGACAGACTGAAGCAGGCCGTGCACGGCCACAACGATGATACCCCAAAGCAAAACAGAAAACAGCAAAACAGTAAAGCAGTAAAACACACAAGCACAAGTCAGCTGCCAAACCGGCCGAGGCAGCCACAACAGCAGTGGCAGCAGCAGAGGCAGAAGCAATGATAGCAGCGCCGTCAGTGGCGAAAGGCAACGAGCAGGCAGTAGTGGCGTCAACAAAGTCAACGAAGCGAAGGCAAAAAGCATAAAAGAAACACACACACAACAGGCCGCAAAAGCGAGGAAGCCCCCGGCAAAAAGCGACGAACAACTGAGACAGAGCAAAAGCCAAAGTCAAGCAGCAATGGCACAGAGTCATGCCGCCAACTACGCGCACAGAAGCACACACACAGGCGCTGATTGTGGCCAAGCGACGGAGAAGCTAAGAGACTGCAGCGTCGGCGGCGCAGCAGTCAACGTGGGCGCTGAAGCTCATAGCGCCAAGCAGCAGTGTAGGCCAGCCAGCCAGCCACCAGTCAAGTGGTTCATAGTGGGTTCGTCGACAGCAGCAAGGTATTGAAGCGAAGCTTTTGAATATAGATATTCGCTAGTGTTTCTTCTGTTTGCTTATGTGGGTGACAGAGGCTGGCGCTGAGACATTGCACAAGTCGCAGTCGGTTCGGCGGCGCACTCTTGTGCCTGACTTGTAGGCAGAGAATCGCCGACCAAAACAGCGAGCCAAAACACTTAAAGCTTCTAACGTGCAAAAGCAAAAAGCAAATGTGTGAATACAAAAACAACGAGAAATGCAAACAATGCCAACTGTCCGCTATGGTGATATCAACAAACAAGCAAATTGTTTTTGTGTTTTGCGTGCAGTGCCTCCAGCGTGCCGGCAAAGTTAAGTGAGAGTGAAGCAGCTTGACTGGCCTGGCGAGCAGCGCTGCCTGTTGGCTGCGACCAACAACTCAGCAGCCGGCATGAGTTGGCGTTTTGCGCGCAGCAGCGATGCTGCTCCACTTGGTGTCGCAGACGTTAACTGTGACACGGCTTTTTCACTATCCACATGAGGGAATGATTTTTCTCTCTGTATTGTACATATGTTTGTAGTTATTTAAGTCTGTATAATGTCTCATTGGCAATGCGACAAAAATTGCATTACGGCGCGAATTCTTCTGCTTGGCTTATTAAAAACTGTGACAGACCCCGCTGCAGTGTCATTAGCAATATTGGCGCCACGTGAAGCGCTTATATTATTATCATAATGTTTAACCCAAATTGCTGCAGCAAATATTTTTGCGCATCTTGTGTCTTTAAATAATCAAAGATATAACGATTTTTTAATTCTTTCGAGAACTTTCCGTTCTTTTTTGACATCACAACAGTGATCAATGTAAGCTTAATTCTTCCATAAAAATTTGGCGTTGAGCACTGTAATGTTGGTATGACATACCACGACCCTGAGCTTCACGAAAAAAAGTTTACCATCTAAAAACTTGATATCTATCGTTCAGATGGTATGACAGATAGTGGTCTGATATTTACAGTTCCGACTCAGGAGCAGCTTGTGGGAGTGAAAACCACCTGTGTAAAGTAGAAAAATATAGACTGATATAACTAAATCGGACCTCCGACTTCTTTTCTCTTCCTTCCTCTACAAAGTTTCTAGTAAACTGTTCAGGGTAGAATAATATTTTCGAATAAGCTCTCTATTAGTTCAGCGAATTAAGAGACAGCGGCTACGCTGGCTAGGTCATGTCGTCCGAAGGGATGAAAACGCTCTAGCTCTGAAAGTATTCGGCGAACTATCCACCGGTTTGAAGCAAAGGAAAAGGAAGACTTCCACTCCCTGGCGCCCTGTTGTTAACTCGGCTATAACGGTGAAAGTGGTGTTTCCGCCCACACTATCTCTTTGAAGACAATACCAAGCTAATGAAAGCAAGTTATTTTCGATGACAAATCGAAACTCTCAGAAAAGTTTATTTTAGGCGATACTTGAACTCTAACCTATATAAAAATATGGTAATCGAAGTAGTAGTGTATCCATTTAATTCATGAATAGTATACTGCTACTAATTCCTTGCTTGAAAAAAAAAAATCTCATTATATTTCATAAACTGGGGGGCGAACTCTCAAACTTGTTTTACGGGTTCAAAATCTCTAATATCTACCACAGGTTTTCATTCTCATATTACATACAAAGTTTCAAATCGTTGTTTATCCAAAACAACTTCTGTATACAAAAAGTACCCTTACTGACTTACAAGGGTTAAAGAAACCGCCTTCGCCTGTGCGAACATCATCAACATATTAAGTATCTGTTATCAGTTCTTGCTCCCCCACAATTCTTTCTCCGCTTTAATGGATGCAAGCGCACATGTACACATACATCTACACCCACGCAAATTCAGACAGCACAATATTCGACTGCAGTACGTCACTTCCTGCCAACTGACGGAAGTCGCCAACAAGCAGCAAGTTTGCACATTACAAGCTTTCGCGTTGCGTTATCAGCGATTATGAGCATCACGACAACAATTCGCTCATTTATGCACGCTTGCCTCAATACAGTATTCATTCATATGTATATTTAAGTGAGCATGTGTGTATGTATGCTCGCGCATCCTTTCAGTCCTTCGCCAAGCAGTCACACACAGCGCGTAAACAATAGACGATCAAGTACGACAACATTATGTTGACGACACCAACAGTCATAACGGCAAAAACGGCCGCACATTCGCACGGCCAACATCCGCGTAGACCACAACAACATCAACTGCGCTGCCCCACTCAGTCGTCAGCGTTGTCGGCGTCATCGTCATCGTCGTTGTCGTCGTCAACGTCAACAGCGATGCTGTCAGGTTCGTTATGTCAACTATTTATGACGTTAGCTGAATGGAACCACGGCATTACGGCCGGCATTTTCCCCACGAACAACAACAAGCATGCGATATTACATTGACAACGACCGTAAGTACAGAAACAATGGCAACAATGCTGACAATGATTTGCAAATTGGCTGAACAATGAATGGGCTCTCCATCGCTGCTCACACCCGGCGCTTCGTGTGTGTTGACTGCGAAAGTACATTGATGGCGCCTCGCTCGGCCCACTGTCTGTCTGGTGTTGTTCCGTTTGTCGGCGTATTTTCTTGTTCGCAGGCTGCTGCCGGCGTTCGGTACGACAGTTGCTCAGTTGACTGTTCATTCGTCGCTTATGCGCCTGTCACAACTTCGTTACATTCTGGCTGAGTGAGTGAGTGGTGGCTCGGTGGGTTGTAGTTGCCACACTTTCTTACCACTAACGTATACTTTTGTTTTACTTTCTATCTAACATTTTGTGGGGGAATTTAAGGGCGAGTTCATGAGTTGCCTTGCTTTTGCGTTCCTTTAACTTCGATGTTCTTGAAACTTAAAAATATTTGATATCTTTTAATATATATTTTTGGAATATACATATATTACTACTACTGAGGGAATCGGAAATAATACTGTCGGCAAGAAATAGTAAGACTTTTTCATTTAAATTTCATACGAAAATCCTTCGGTGATAATTTTTTGTCGCAAACCGGTGTTTTTGATCAGTACAAGCTATTCAAGAGGGTCGTTGACGATGGACCAAGTCCAGGACGGCCATCAACTGAAGATCAATACGTTAATAAAATATAGGTTTTGGTGCTTGAGAATCGACAATTGACAGTCAGAGGTCTTACTGGCATCGTTGGAATATCGGAGGGATCCTGAAAACCATTTTGAAAGATCATTTGGGCTTAAGAAAAGTGAAAAAAAAACAATGAGTCACTCAATTTTTTCGACAAACCTCGTCACGTTAACGTCTGTGAAACAATATCTTCTGACCACCAGGATGTCGTGAAACGTCATAACTGCCAATAAGTCTTGGATCTATGTTTAGCACCCGGCAAAAGACGGTCAGTCGGCCGAATGTCGTGACAAAGGTGAGTCAAAGTCGAAAAAACCACGTCAAAGCAAGTCAAAAATCAAGGTCATGTTGGCAGTTTTCTTCGATTATCGAGGTGTGCTGCACTGCGGATTCCTTCCGACCGGCCAAATGCCGGCAACAAAGAATAATATTTGATTGTTATGCGTTGTTTCCGCTATTCGTAAAAGAAGTCGGAATTATGGGTCGACAACTCTTGGTTTGTGCACCACTTCTTCGTGAGTTTTTCGCCAAATTATCGTGCCGCAACTACCGTATTCGCCTGATTTAACTCCGTGTGGCTCCTAGCTATTCAGCAAACTCAAACGACCGTTCCCGGGAAATCCGTTTTGAGTCAATTGAAGGCTATTCCAGAAATTTACTTTAACAGCTGTTCTAGGATTGAAAGAACATTGACACAAGTGCATTAGGGACAAGAGGGATTACTTTGAGTGAGACGACATAGGTTTTGTAGAATAAATTAAGAATTTTTAAATTATGAACAAAAACTGACTATTTTTTGCCCAAAGTAGTATGCGGTTTGGCTTCAGAATTCGAGACAAAATCTAAACATATTTTTTTGCAAAATGTCATCCTTCATAAAAACATACAAATCATTGAATGTATCGCTGTCGCGAAAACTTCTAATTAAACCGAACAACCGAAGTCTTACCTTAGACCTTAGAAGGTTCTATTTATCGAATAACATTAAAAATTATAGCACAAAAAGAAGAAAAATGCCAAGAAAAAGCGCAAACGTCCACTATATCTACCAAATATTGTTTACAGACTTTTTTGCAACTTGGCGCAGTACTCTCTCTGAACCGCCCCTGTGCTGGCATTCATACAAGTTGTTGTGCGTAAAAGTTGGTGAACGGCGAGAGTGAAATTACAATGTGGCAATAAATTGAAGTAGTCACCAGCAAAAGCACAGTCAAAAGCAAAAGCAAAGACAAACAAACACACACACAAAGCAAAAGTCAACTGAGAGCGCGGCGTGTAAACAAAGTCGTCAGCGTCTATTACTGCTCGGCGGCAGCATTGCAACGTTGACGTGTGCGTCGACATCGCTGCCAGCGTCACAGAGCAGAACAAAGCAAGCATCAGCTTTAAAGACTGTGTGTGAGTGTGTGTTGGTGTAACGGAGGCAAGCACTTCATTGATTAGATTTTCACTTATCGCCGGCTTGTTTGCGCGGCAAAAAAGCTGAGCGCACCGCACGTTATCCTCCCAAAAGGGATAGTAAAAGTCAATGAGTGAGGCGTTCGTGTGCTGCATGACATTTGTATGTGTTTGTGTACGTCGACTTAACTGTATTTTGGTGTTATGACCGTGCTAAGCGTATGAGCAACAATGAATGACGCGACAAATGTGCAAGAGACAAATTTATGCCATTACTAGATGCATTGTAGGCCGTGTGGTGAAACAGGACATCGGCATTCAAACGCTTAGGCGCATTATTGTGGTGGTGGGAGTACCTAACTGCATGCATGGTCCCGTAAGTGGTCTTAGCATCTATTGCATGTTGCGGTTGTGGAGTTCTCTCTTCGTTGTCTGCCAAATGGTCCAGTTGCTGTTGTCACTACTGTCAAATGGGCAACTTACACTGACCCCCCTGTATGTGGCGTGTGTGGATCTTCTGCAGTATTACGCAACATAAGTATTGATATATTTTCGGCTTAGCGGTTGTGCTAAGTCGATAGTACAATTGACGCCAATGTACTCAATTCGCTCAGCTAAATGACGTGGCAATTAGAAGCAATCACGGTGTTTTGGATTTTTGTTCGAGGAATATCGTTAGAAAAAGAAGACCCTTCCGAATTAAGATGGTATAGGTACGAAATCTAAAAATTTTCAGCACTTGAGGTTTTCGGAAAGAGTTGCCAGATATTTTTATTTTTTTACTGAAATAAGCACATTGAGGATCATAAGTTCATACCAAATATCGACACCTTCGAAACGAACTTATTCGTCATTCGCTGAAAGGCTCCTTTAAAATATTTGGATAATCTTTTCAAAAACGTCAACTTCGTGGGCAACGAAGCTCTTTTACTTTTCAAAGGTTCAGTTCTTCTATCATAAAAGAATATAACGAGATCTTTAAATTGATTTTAATCAGTCATTTTGTATTGCAGCTAGGCCTTGCAAATTTTGTGAAGACTCCTTCCTATATAGAAAACTTTTCCATAGAAGTATTTGAGTTGGGTCAGGCATTTATTCCAGCAGCATATTCTCTAGAGATCCTTACATTACAAAACATTTTACACATCCACTAACAAATCGTTCAAACTGGAACACAAAGATTAACCTACTCGTTCAGCCTCTTTCCTATTTTCAATTTCACAGAAGGTTACCTTCTTTCCTTAAGGCTTTTGCTCCACAGATTCCGTTGCCTCATTGCGTGATAGATATAGATGTGACCGGCTTTAGTTGCTGCTGCTGTATAATTTCGTTGCGTAAATTCGTTGCAGTTGTCGGCCCTTTCATTTTCCAAATGTTGCATTCAGTCGCATGTCCGCTATTGTTCTCCACAGTCATGGTTATTATGGCCCCTTTGTTTCCGAGGAAGTTTCTTTGTTTGCTTTTGGCCTCATTTGTTTTTGTAATGCAACTGAAATGCGACATTGCCGTGGAGCGCAGTTGCAGGAATTGTTTGTTAACGGGCGCCTTTTTCAACGGCATGCCGAGCGATGGATGGACGTAATGCCAACAAAAACAACGTTAATGTTTTCTCAACTGATGTCGATAGGGTTTACATTATCTTTTTTGTTTTTGATTTTTCCTTTGTTTCATAACATCCCCCCACAGCCCACTTAATGCAATCACTTTAAGTTATTGTTGCCGCCGGCTGATTATTGTTGTTGATCCGATTTCACGCTGCTACTTTTTCATTTCAGCCATTGTCTGTCCTTACATCGTCGTGCCCAGTGCAGCGTCGGGTGTCTGCGTCTCGTCTGGCGTGCTGATTCTGCGTTGCAAGCAACTACAAGCATTAAATACCACAATGCATCGCCTGCCAACGCTGTTATGTATTATTATAAACGCAATGCATTAAGAGCTTTAACACTTTTCAGTAGTAAAACAACAACAACAACAAGCCATACAATCTATAGGATATTCACACTGCGCCGCAATCGTCCCTTATCAAAGTCATCTGCAGCGCGCGCGCAACTGCCCGGTTCAATCAATGCATTCAGAAATACCATAAATGGCAACTGGAAATTGGATTTTCACCGCATCCAACTCCGCGCTTTCCAGCGATCGCATTCCCTATCAACTGCATTTTTTCGTCCTCTCCGATTGCGTTTTTCTTGACGGCCAAGCGCTAACCTTTGCGGATTTCACAATATTGAGCCACTTACTTGGCGCGTCACGTGTTGCCAGCTGTCGTCTGCGTTCGTATATGGAGGTATGTAAGGTAATATAAATAAATATTTGTTATACCAATAAGCGCGTATATTCTGTCCCAGTAGCTTTTTGCTCTGCCTCCACATAACAATTAAGCGTAGACAAAAAAGTCGTCGGTATTTATACGGAAACCTATATCCTTTGATATGACAATATCAGTCTTATTAATTTTGTGAGATTTTTTACACCATGGGCGCGTGTGATTGCGAATAATATTATATATTTTTTCAGCTAACGTTTGTTTTTGTTTTCAACAGAAAACGAGCTGAAACGTTTGAACCAAAGCAATAATACCCTTTACAAAAACAAAATCTTTTATAAAATATTTTCTAACATTATACAATTGCCTTTGGACATTAATTTTTGCTAAATTTTGTGAAGATATCGCGTCAGATAAAAAAGTCGTCCAACCAAAGGCAAGATTTTGACCATTTAGCTTGTATGGGAGTTATATGCTATAGTAGTTCGACATCGGCGTGACCGACAATGAACAGCTTCTTAGGGAGAAAAAGACATTAGATAAATTTCAGGTCGATATCTCAAGAACGTTGACGACAGCTGAGTCATTTCATTTAAAAATATATTTTATAGGGTCTCTGACAGTTCTTTTTGAATATTACAAACTCCTTGACAAAATTTATTTACCTTGTTCTCATATGCTGAACAGGGTAAATTAAGAGAATATTGTAAAGTCTGCCTTAAAATATTCGACAAAGCGTGCAGACAGCCACGTGTTTATCAGCGGTAAAGTACGGATGGATTATTTGGAAAGCGAAGTTTCTCCTCGTCAAAATAAAATCGGATCTTCGAAGTTTGATAAAAAGAGACTCACGCTCTTTTTCCATAGGAAGCTATAATATATGTACTTGTATTTCAAGAACTAATAAAACTTAAATATGTACAGTTTACGATATAGAAAATGGGATATGTGACCTTCCCCTACTCCTTAATTTTCACTCACATTCCAAAACAAATGAAAGTGATGATGTCAAGATCAACTTCTTCCAATTCTGGTCATAAAAAGTTGGTTGTCAACGACTGCATTGACAATAACGGTTTATTTCGGAAGAAGTACGGGCCGATAGTTCCACTAGACCAAAAACGATACCAAACTGTCAATTTACGATTTGTTTACGATTTGTGGATTTTCTTCGCACAGGATCGATAGTTTTGTTTATTTACCGCACCACTCAGAAGAAGGAGAGCCTCATCGGTGAAGATAATTTTAAAAGTAAAACGATAAGTTGTTCCAAAGAAATATCTGCAAATTCACAACGTTTACGGTGATCCAATGGCTTCAATTCTTCAATGAGAACAATTTCATATGGATAAAAGCACAAGTTCTTGCTCAAATTCGTCAGGTTGAGGTTTGAGAAAGTCATAATTCTTGAGAACGGCTTGGAATCGACAAATTGTGGTCATTCTTATTGGAAAACCTGATATGTGTTTAAAAACTTTCAAATCACGTAATACAACCTTACCTTCCAACCACAAATAACTTTTGGAAACCTCTCTCTAAAACCCTAAAGAATTATAATTTTTATAAATAATCATGAAGTAAATTTCATCCCACAAGACTGAATGTATAATTGATAAACTTAGAACTTATGAAACGCTTGGTTCCACTCAAGCTCAGCCCTTCCTTACCTCCCATTTTAATTATTTATTACATTGTGATTGCAGAGCTTTTAATTAAATCCGTTGGCATTACTCCCACACGGCTGAGGGCGAAAGTAGCGATTCCCCAATAGGCAAGTCTACCCTCCCATCCAACATCCAATCAAATTAATGAACGAGTGTACATATAAATATGTGTTTACATATACATACGTACATACGCGCGTGAATGTATTAATTTCGTACAGTGGAGCGAGCTGAGGATAACATATCGTATGTGCTCACAGCAACCTGTTGAATGCGCGCTGCTCACGTTCGAGGCTTTACCGTGTTGAATTGGATTAAGCCAAGGAATTATGAATGCGGGTATTTATGACTTTGTGTGTATTAAATGTATTGGAAAGTTCTTTCTACAAATAAAGTGCGATAATTTTTCATGGCGATTTAATTTTGTTTTTTTTTTTTTTTGTTACCACAGCTCTGGGAATTTTCAAACTAAATTGATCTTTTAAACAGAGAAAGTTAGCTTGAGGAGTGTTATGAACCAGAGTGGAATATACTTAAATCTTAATAACTATTAATGTTTCCAATACGCGTTAAGCGCCTGAACCCTAAAGGATACCTGTTACTCCTAGACTGCAGTCCATCCGGTATCGCTGAGGATCAAAACTGGTCTATGCATGGCTTATTAGACTACCAGACTAACATAACCGCCGAACTTGTCAAATTTTGCTTTATAGACATGGAAGAAAATCATGGGTTAATCCGGGCCAACCACCAACATCGACTTCAAAAACAGATGGAATTGTATTTCGTACAAAAGTACTTAAAGAGAAAAGTGACTACTTAGTACTCGAATTATTATGCGAAATCGCAAAACTCGAGCTATTTTGTATGCAAAATCGTAGCTATCCACCTCTTCGCACTATTAAGGCATCAAAATCATGGTTTCTCCTCATAAATTGCCTACTCAGAATTTCACTCCCACTTAAGTACTCAATAGGTGTGAATATAAATTTTCTGCCTCAATGCAACAGACGACCTAAGCGACTTATGGCAACTATTAGACGCCAGACTATGGTAAATATGCTAAGGCGTTTATTAGGAAATACGAATTTAGTTTTGCTCTAATGCGACCGTGGGCTTAACAATGTTGCATTGTGTGCTTATGCAATAAAAATATGAAACTATGTTTAGTTTGATTGCAACATTGAGCGGAAAATGGTAAATTTTATGCTTAAATGTGGCATTATGAAGGGATTTAGTAGGTCTATGCCATGTCAACGGCTCATGACCAGGGTCAATATCACCTTGTGTAATCAAGTGCTTGCATATTGCCTCCACGCCTTCAAATGTGCCATTTACGTACAAATGAACGTCTGTAGGTGTGAGTGAGTATGTGATTTTCATACACTGACTCCAGCTGAATATGGAAAAATGTGCATGTGCCCATTACTCATGCAGGATTATGGCGGATAAGAGCCAGTGAAATGCATGCAAATGGAATATTTGTGCAAGCAGACATATACATATGCATCTATACATAAATATATGCATATATGTATATATTTATACATGACTGTTGTGTCCACTCTGTGCAGCGCTCGGACTTTTTGTCATAATAAAATCGCAGACCACAAAGTTGACTAGACTCTACTGTTAGTTTTGTAGAAAGACACACTTACACATATTTGCAGTTGCATTTACATACATACATTTATATTTTTCTATATTTTCGGCATTCAGGGCATATAGCGCCGTTTGGCAGCCACTTGTGCACTTGTGCATTGCAAATATGGGCGTTTTATTGTGAAAAGTTGAAAATTGCATAGAAATTTACCGTCTATCTCATAAAATAACACCACAACTATGCAATATTAACAACTCCTTTGAGTTCAGAATTTTATAACACACATACAGTTGGTGTTTCTGTTTTCCTTTACCATTTCTCGAGCTTTTTCCCACACTATTATCTCATCTGCAACTATTTTTACCAACAATCAACCGCCACACTAAGCCAGCAAATCTGCTGCAAGCGCATAACACGTTCTTGCCACCAGTTAGTCAGTGGCTGTTGGCAGTCAGTTTTACGATGTGGCATTGTTTCTAGTTGCCACTTTTACTGTTTTACTGTATTGCAGTTTTATTTTTTGCATTTTTACATTATTTTTGTATTATTTAGGGTTTATTTGTGGTGCATATTGCCAATATAAGTTGTGGCCCGGTAGGAAAGCAGAAACATCCGAAGTTTTACTTAATACGAAAACGACCTTGAAAAGATTTATAAATACTAATAAACAACTAATCTGAATTGATTTTTTTTTTTTTTAATCATAAAGGCTCTCAATGTTCGAGTAGACACTTTCATTTCATATTAGTTAATAAAATAGTAGAAAGTATTTCTTTGCTCTGAGTACACTCTTGAAAACCAAGATTAACAAAAATCCATGAATTGGAATTTAAGTTGCTTCCGTATCCACCGTACTCTTCAGATCTGGCCCCCAGCCACTATTTCCTGTTCTCAGATCACAAAAGAATACTCGCTGGGAAGAAATTTTAGTCGAACAGAGAGGTGATCAATGAAACTGAGGCCCACATTTAAGCAAACCGCAAATCTTACTACAAAAATAGTATCGAAAATTTGAAGGGTCGCCATAATCAGTGTAACATCCTTTAAGGGAACTATGTTCAATGAAAAAAGGAATTTTTCCAAAATTATATATTTTATAGTGGTTGTCGGATTTTTCTAAATCTAAGCTTCACGCGGTATTTCTAGGTAAGAACAAATTGTTGAAAATATACACGACTAGTTTCCATTTTGATATGAACCACAAATCAAGAGAGAGCTGAGTAAGAATTATAAATATAGATGATTATATTACTAACATCCAAGTTCCACAGTCCTAATAAATTATTTTACACCTAAAGGCAAGTAGAAAGATAAATTAAAAAGTAATATTACATAAGCATACTTTGATCAATCCCAAACTATAATTTTTTTACATGATTTTCCTAGTGGGTCTAATCAACTTGGTCACTCATATAAGCAAATTTGTTACTTTTGTGTTCCATTTAGTATACAATAGGATTTTGTGTTGGCTGTTAATTTGTCCTGAACTTAAAAGAGTTTGACTTTGTTCATTGTTAGTATGCTGGTATGATTCTGGGTGTCTATATTGCAGTTGTATATACAATAAAAGAATAGAATGTCTTACAGACAGGTCACTGTTTTGTAGTACAATAGTTTGACTGCGAGTATAATTTGTTTAACACGATAGGTAAATATATTCTACAAAATGCAAATTAAAAGGTATTAAACTTGCTAATATTTGGATTTTCAAAAAACGTTTATCTTGTGGAAAGTGTAAGTATTTATATACAAAATTAATAAATATATCCAATAATGTTGTATTTAATAAAATATATCTTTAAGTGAGACAACTTTAAATGTCAAATAGTACCCCTTTTTTATTAATGTATGGATTTCTCGAGCAATTTGATGAGTCATCCTCCGGGTAGTTCTGAGTTGGGACCGAAATACTTTATTTTATTTTCGTACGTAAAAGATAAACAAGAAGTCAACGTTTTTCAACATCTGAAGAGGCGGTTAGTGCGTTCTGAACGCATGCTTCTGAGATACCTCAATCAGAGTGGCAAAAGTGCTTCGACATTTGGTTCAAGAATATTTTAAAAACAATAAAATGATTTTGGGTGAAATTAAATTCGCGACCATATTTAATTTTTGGTTCCACCATACTTGTTTCAGAAACATGATTTATATAAATATAATTTGAAAAAATTAGTTTTTTCAATACATTCATCAACCCCGTAAGACTATTTTTCATTGACAATCAACAACAGCAATCTACATCAAAATCAAGTGGTTTACCGTTTTGGATGACATTATTTAGTTAGTTTATTTTTATGCGTTAAGAAAGTGAATTAAGTTAGTTTATATGAAAATTGGCTTATCAACGTTAAAGAAAATAAAATTAAAAGCCATTCGAGCGTAGCCAAAATGTAAGGCATTTAGACCCCAAGCCAAATGCGCAACGTTCAATTCTCGCACTTGAGTAATGCGTGCCACTGCGGTGTGCCACATGTGAAACACAAAAACAATGAACAGCAACAAAAAACAATCCGAGCAAGTCCCAGCAGAAGTCAAAACAAAAACACCTCACATTCAGGAGGAAGCGTTTAGCTTTATGTTGTTGTTGCTGTGGCATGCGAGTACATGGGAAATCCAAAGACGCTTACATACTCATAAAGTAATTTTACTTTATTATTATTCATGAGATATGCAATGAGCATTAACCGCAGATGAGCTGGAGGCCTGCTGGCTGCTAAACTGGTTGTTTTCTAGAAACAATGAAGACGCACAAATGCTGCCGCTGGCACTGCCGCTGTCTCGGCTTGTGCTGCCGGAGCACGTGCCGAAAGGCGGACGACAAAGTCAAGAAGCGTTAACCCGCCTAAACGTAATGAAAAGTACAAAGTACAAAGGTATAAGAAAACAAGGGGGAAAAACAGCGAATTTCGTGCCGCATGAAACTAGGGGAGCAAGTCAATAGACCTGAAAACGACCGAGTGACATACAGAGCTTCTGCAATATTTATCATATATGCGCGCAAATATGCGTGTTTACGTGTATGTGGGTAAGCCTCATATAAATAAGTGAGGAAATGCGATCAACGCACTCAAGCACATACACAGATTACTTATGCATGCAGATGTAGCGGCGTTGCTGGCACAGCCCAAATTGCTACCGGCACCTGAGGCTATAAGACCCACTGACTTACACTCTACTTGAAGTATGTATGAGTATATATATATATGTGTGTGTGTGTTGCAAGCACGCATGAGCTCCACATTTGCATTTCCATTTACGCGACAAATGCGTCGCTGGTTGTGACGCACCTACAACAGCAACAAAAAGCGCCGCGACAGCTACATGCTGCTGAAGCTGCGCCATCAGTCAAAACTCACAGAGCCTGACTTCATTTTCCCTCTCCAGCCCAGCAGGTAAGACCCACATTCATATATACATACATAGTGTATGAAGCTGGTATGTGTGTACTCACAGGTTGGCGGTGCAAATGACTCGCGCTTACAGCCATGCTGTGCCTTCTGAGCCACGTAGTCGTTATCGTTAACAAGATAAGCGTGATGGGGAGCTCGACTGTCGTCGCTATGCCCGCCTGACAACTGCTCACTTACGGCTGCAGCGCCACCGGATTGGGGTCCCGACAGGCTGGAGTAAAAGGTTTGATGGGGCACACTACATAAGTAACCGCTGCGTTTATTTGCCAAAACAAACAATAAATAAATACATAAATAACGGGCAAACAAATATTGAAGTAATCAATTTTGCATCAACCCGTTTTAGTTTGGCAACTTTGGAGAAATCACAAATTTTTCCTTTTTCACCTGAAGTATAATTGTCGTAGATTTATAGGATTTTCATGGTACTGCTAACGGTACAAGTGGGTTTTGCCAGCCCATATATTATATGTTTGTATGTCTGATACTTTTTAATTAAATTATGTAATTAATTATTAAAAATGATATTTTTAACGAACTGTATCTATATCATGTCGTTCACTAAGTAATTTTGTTTGATGTCAACAGCTGATCTTATTGAATTTCTTCGAAGCCAATTTCACGCTTAGCCTTTTTCTTCGTTACTGGCGTAGACACCGCTTACGCGGTTAAAGCCGAGTTAACAACACCGCGCCAGTCGTTTCTTCTTTGGCTATTTGGCGCCAATTCGAAATACCACGTCCAGCCAGGTCCTTCTCCACCTGATCTCTTAAACTTAGTCGAGGTTAACCTCTCCCTCTGCTTCCACCGGCGAGTACTGAATCGAAAATCCACAAAGCTGGAGTATTATCTTCCATCCAGTCTGCTGTCTCTTGTTTCGCTGAACTATGTCAATGTCGTCGTATATCTCATGCAGCTCATCGTTCCATTGAGTGTGGTACTTACCATTGCCAATGCGCAAGGAACCATAAATCTTACGCAAAACCTTTCTCTCGAACACTCCTAAAGCCAACTCTTCAGAGGATGTTATTGTCCATGCCTCTGCACCATATAGCCGCTCGGCAATAAAGAGGGAATCGAAGTACTTATTACATTTGCTGAGATCGTGCTTAAAAGTGGGGTTGTTTCTTTTTCATTGGGAGTGGTTTCAAAAGGTGGGTCCCCAAACAAGAGAACAATATAAAGTTTTATAAACATTAATTTAGCGAGCAGTTTGTTGCAAGACCAACACCGGCTCACAGCCGCATCTTCGGAGAACAGACACTGTAATTAGACTTCAGCGAACCCTTAAACCGAAAATGTCGGCGTGGCTCTGCTGAAGCTTCCTCTCTTTTAGCCGCGAATCCAGGTTCCGCACGCGTTGACTACCGCATCATACATACACAAGGGTTGCTTAGGCCTCCAGGGTGCGTGGCGAGAGCGCAGAAGTAGGAATTGGGTCCCTACGACTACAACCACGTTATCTTATCTCACACATAAACATGTTAACCTTAATAAAAGAGATGATAAATGTAAATGTTATATAACAGAATCGGAGGGCAATTCTAATAACCAGATAGCTTTCAATTCGAATCAAAAAATCAATCTACATTCACCCCTAATTATTTCGATTTCCATAGTAAATTCACGTCAGTTTTTCACGTTTATTCAATTAAAATTTACCGAAAAATTCCATTCAGCTGTCAACTAGGAGAAACAGGATTATTTGCATTTTTAGCCAAGCTCAATCGAAAATCTTGCTCGCCTATTCATGGGCACATGTACAAATATACAAACATACATATACATATGTACATACTCGTATGGTGAATATCATTCAAAGAGTGCTTGTATTTCAGCTGCTAGTCAATAGCGGAACATTTAATGGAAATTGCAAATTGAATTAGTGGTTGTCGGTTGCGCTGGTTTTAATAGATCTCGCTTGTGATAAATGGCCAGCACGCGGTTGTATTTTAGTTTGTATGTGTGATGATTAATTTGTGACTAGTTTTATACAACTAATTGCAGTGATAATTATTAGTTTTTCCAAGCCATAATTTAATGATGAATAATGGCTTGTTGACGCCATATAATGATTTATCGGTTGGAATATATGCCAGTCTAAAACAAATATTACCAATTATTTTGAATGAATTTAAAATCCGCATATACATACTTAAAAAAGAATTTGATTTTTATTAACAAATCAGGAAAGCATGTGCTCTTTATTCCAACACTAATTAGGCGTATCAATTGGTGCATGTTTTTGATAAGATCAAACGAAAACAAAAAACCTTATGTGATTTCGAAGCGGATTGCAAACGCACGAAACCCATTTTTGGCGTCCAAACAATCGTAAAAACTTTAATTGCTCAATCAAAAATGCTAATTTGCGGGCTGACCAGTTGACATTTTAGTCTGCGCGTTAACATGTCTTAATTAGACGGTTTTTTTATTTCAACAAGATAACTGTTATGGTTAATATTAATACGCCAGATTATTTGCCCTTTGTTTGCAATCGAAATGGAGCACATTAAAAGTCTTGCACGTGGCTGTTGATTTGTTTAGTGAAATATTTTAGGGTATTCTATAAATTCATAGTGTGAAAAATATATTCATAGTAGTATTTACATTTTTCTGCTTACTGAATTTAAATATATGAACCTGATGTGAGTTTTGATATTATTTAGATATTTTATGGAAAATACTACATACGAATTGGTCATATTATGGAATTTTAAATCTAAATTTCTATAACTTTATTTTACTTCCGTATGAAATTTGAACGAAACACGGGCAGCTTTCTCATAGTCGTCTGTAGTTATTAGGTCTGGTGATTCTTAGTACCGACAAATCTCTCCAGGCTCCCTTTAATCCAGAAAAAGTCAATGTGGTGGACTCTGATTTTTGTACCACCGTTGCACGTAAAGCTCGGCCTAATAAAAGGTTTTGTAAAAGCTATGCCTAGAGTTGGCAGTATATTCATATAGGAAAAGAAATTCCGCAAAAATTTTATAGAAAACCATAAAACAGAAAATTAAAAAGACTTAATACATAAATAAGCTGATAATATCATATAAAGTTTTGGGGTGTAATACGTCCTTTAAAATACAAATGCTGGACTCTTATTTGCATTACTTTCCGGCAAGTTTGGGTGGTTTGAGTGATAATTTCTCTAAACATAACTAATGTATGATATACTTTTTGAGAAGATATACTCTTTCTGAGAAGATATGTTTTGATGTCTTGTGACAAAGCTGACGTCTCAATTTTTTTTATTCACACTGTGTTACTGTTTAGTGACCCAAGTGATATGATATTTGAATGAATTTGATATGAGTATTCTTGCGACAAAAAAGTTAAGATTTTGTTTACCAGTTTAATTCTTTCTAAGATTAGGATCATTCTCTTATCTTATCTTGCCTTACCTTACAGAAACAGACTGACAGATATTTGCTCATTTACATATAAGGCGTTTTATCCACTGGCAACTCAGAAAAACGGCGTTTTCATTTTGAAAATTTTGATACCCTTGATCTCATAGCTGATTTCCAGGAACACGTGCGAAAAATTGTCTCACTCTATTTGCAGGATCAACAAAATATCGAAGAATATTGTCAATTCGATACATATTCTGGAAATACACTAGTGGATATATTTTCTTAAGTCGTTATAATAAATAAATAAAAATAAATAAAATCAAGTCAGTGGTCAGTGGTAATATTCATAATAACAGATTAGTTCGAAACCAACATTCGGCGGGTTATTGAAGAGACAAAGGCCAACAATATTGAAGTAAATTATTCATCTTGAACTGTTTTAATAGTGTTCAAAAGAAAAAGTGGTGATAGTCGTATGCACAAAATAAAATTCAAACATCAATACCTTAAAATTTTATAAATTTAATTCACCAATTATCGCAGCACATTCCCAACTTTACTTAACAAATGAAATGAAACCTGTCTTTCTTTGGAAAGTTTAAACACAATATACAAGATTTACCCTGATTTTGCATATATCAATCAATGTGAGCATGCAGTTTCACAAAAAACATCACTCTGATGGTTTTATTCTGCTTTTCGAGACTCATTTAATTAAATAACCAAATATTTCTGATTTCATATATAAAGTTCTGAGCATTCGCTTTTTTACTCACTCACATTTACGTTATGCCCATTTGCAGCAACTGTTATGGGCTCTTAATTCAATTTATGCTTTGCGTGCGTTGCAAATTAACCGCAGCAACCGCTGAATGCATGCTCACACACATCCACATACATATGATGATTTATTTTCACAAAGATAGCACTTTTTTAAGCATGCCACCAGCAACGGGTTGCCTTAATCAAATTTCGCATAAAATGCATTCATTCATCACACACATACCCAATCATATCTCTGGTTGCACATCTTCAGCAACGGGTCCATTTGCCACGCGATTGACAGGCCAGCGACCAAAATGTCAATATCATAAAAGACAGGCAAAACTGTGAAATATTAAGCATACAATGAAAGCTGAGTTTTTGTCTGAATGCATTTCGTTTAATCATAAATCTTGCAACTGAAGACATTCAAGAAAAGAATGATGCTTAAAGTGTGCTGTATCGATACATATGTATGTCTTTATATATTCACTATTATATATGGGAGTAGTAATAAGAAATATACCTACAATTGATTGAAATTCTTAAATTCTTATGGCATCAGTCATCGAACGTAAAGTCTTGTCATAAAAATATGCAAACGTTTTTTAATTTTTTTCGCTAAAAATTTTAAATGCGAAAATGTATACACATGCTATTACTTAAATACAAAAGTGTAAACTTTGAAATGTTGAAGGACTTCCAAAATTAGTTGTTGCTATGGGATTGACGCACAGTGTCTCACAAAAGTATGCATCTTGAAAAAAACAAAAATATTTTGAAAAGGAGTGAACCTGAAACATTTTCGAAGGTTATTCCGCAATAGGATTTTATCACTCTAAAATTCTTACATAATCCATTTTTTCGCATCAGAATTAAAAACCTCTGTATTTCAATGTCTAGTTCAATTATTTATTGATGTACTTGAAGTTAGGCATTTTTTTTTTTTTAAGGATTATCTAGAGAAATATGTAGGAATTGTTTATATTTCTTGTAAAAACGTAATGTTAATGCAAAATTTTTGAAAAAGAAGTATTATAAAGTTACATGGCTCTAGTTAATTCAATACATGTAATATTGGAAAAAATACGTAAATTCGAAGTTGATCTGGCAAATAGTTTTGGAAATATGAGATATTTGTGAGAAGAGTGAGTAAGTTTTCAGCCTCAGTAATAATCGAAGTCATACGATTTTAAATCATATTTTCGATTTATTTGTAAATTTTTGCACAAGAAAATGCATTCAATTACATCTTTTTTTTATAATAATAATGTCTTTTTCGGAGAAATCTCGTCCTAAACGGCACTTTTTCCGGATGAAAAATAATCACCGATTATTAAAGTACATTAAATTGTTTAAAAATACATTTTTTTATTTCTAAATAAAATTCTGATTAAAATTAATAATTTGTGATAATATTAGCAACATTATTATTTTTGATTTTCGATCCACAGTTCATTGAATACCTTCCGTTGTAAAATGAACAAGCATAAATATCTGCTTATGTATAGTATATATGTATGTATATATATTTACGTGTGATGGATTTTGGACATTAAATCGGCGCATATGCGGTGTTGCCAAGAAATCAACGTTAATGCAGTGGAAATATGCAGCAGATTACAACGAAATAAGCCGATCGAAGAGGCAGCTTGTCAGAAAGACTTTACATAAAACACTTCACATTTACCTGTATGTTTTTATATGTATGTGAAGGGATTTGTTGGAACATCATGTCAAGTGTCTTGAAATGTAAGTAAAGCCGCAAAGAGTGTTGTTAAGAAAACTTAAGCTTATTGTCTGTCAATGTTTCAGTTATTACAAGTATACAGGGTGTTCCAAAATTAACGCAAGATTCAAGTTCGATGTTATTTCAATTAATCTTCATAGTTAACGAAGTTGAAACTTTCATTGTTTTGGAAATATTTTTGAATAATGAAGACATGTTATTTTATTTTGTAAAGCTTCATTCTTAACAAGCCTAAACTATCAGTTGTCGATTACGGCAAATTTAAATCTTGCTTTAATTTTGGAACACCCAATATATCTTGACTTCATAATTGAAAGGTACACTGATAGTTAGTAATAAGTTTGTATATGTTATATGATAATGTTGAGATACAAATATTATTTACATAAATGATATCTAGAAGTGCATGTTCAAAACTTGTCCGAATTACAGGGCAATTTTGGTATACATGAATGAATTTTGTAGTATTAATTATGCTGCTAAAATCAATGTCAAAATAGCAACACGTAAATTTAATTTGAGCACCTTCAAAATAAATAGATAACCAAATTAGCAGTTAATTAAAAAAAAACAATGTATGTAATGTGTAAAGCTCATTAATGCAACCGATTTGCAATATTTTTGCATTGAAACTGGAAAATACTGCAACTGCGTAAAACTTATGTATGCCAGCATAATGTGGTGGCCACCTGCATAATTTTGCATCCAATAGTTTATGCTGTTTCTCACCTTCATCACTCCAAAACCTGCTTAACTAAATACATATGTAAGTAGCACTGACCCAATTTGCAACAAAAAGCACGCGCTTTGAGTGTCATTTCTGAAAATACACACACATATACATATACACATACATTTATACATATTTAAGAAAATGTTGTTTGTAAATGAAAAATGTGCCTCACATTGCATTTTGACACATAAAAAATTGTTGCATACAATAGCGGTTTATTGGGCATTTGTGACACATTTCAAATGATAAACTGCCATGAATGCGGCATTAGGTGCTTTAAAGTGCAATAAAAATAAATGTGACCATTTTTAAACCACTGAGTATTAGTAAAAACAACAATTGGTCCATTAAAAATCAGGTGAATTATTAATCATATTGAACAGAAATGTGTTATTTAAAAACGAAGGATTAAATTTTTTATATTCAAAGATCGTCATTTTTGGCTATCATACTTAGTTTACCCTTTAATTATATACAAGCGCATCCATTTCGTTTTCAATATCTAAATTATATATAAGTACACGCATATTCAGTTGAGTTGCACATACATACATACCACCTTACTCTTCAAATATTGTGCCTACATATAAATCCAAGAGAATAAATAGGCGTTTATTGAGTACCAATGTATAATAAAACTCTATATAATAATCCTTAAACACCTCACGATTCATTAAGTGCTCCACTGTTGCAAAGTAATGAAGTGTCGTCGCAATGTGTTGCATTCATTATGGAAATGTGTATAAATAATACTTGTAATGTATGTATATACTACGAATTCGTATCACACACATCTTACTTATGGGTATATCAGCATTAGCATAATTTTGTCATTTGATTTAACAGTCGCACTTTCACTTAATATGTAGATTAATTACTTTCATTTGGTAAAGGTGTTTATTCAAGCGCAATAAAGTGAAATTAAGTAATGATTATACAATGAATCAGATATAGATACTTATTTATTTGCGGATGTTATTCGCGACTTCCGGCTGTTAAATTTATTTTTCATGAATATTTTATTATCTTTATGGAAATTGAATGCTTGGGTAAGTCGTGAACCGATTTCACACATTTACAGTATTAAACCGAAGTACATCTAATATTAGAAGTTCACATCTTTTGCGAAGATTTATTGCGTATTAAAGCGTATCTAAAGTTCGAAATTCTTATATATACATATATGCAACGGAGTTTTGGCATTAAGATTGCCATTGATCATTAAGATAACTCACTTAAATTCAACCGGTGTTTAGAAGATTTTTTTTATTACGCGATTTTGTAAATTTTTGACATAGGCGTAAATCTTGTCAGGAACTAAACTCTCTATGAACATTATTTATATATTTCACAGAACAAAACTATTATACTATTATATTGCGAGGGTATAAAGATGACTCAAAATTTAAAAAAACGGTTTATGAAATGCTATTATGTATAATTTATATATAAAATAGCACCTTCTTCGGTTATACTTTTTATACATTTATGTAACTAATTCACTTTATATTTATATACCACAAATAAATGTGAATTTATTTTTCACTCAAGAGCCTTCTACTACAATATTTACACACTGTCTGAGATTTAGCTAAGACGAGAACCTTTTAGTTGCGCTATTGGGCATACATAAACAACACAACAAATGCTTCGCTCTGAACTGACAACGTCACATGCCGCCTTCCGCTGAACATTTAACATTATTTCTATTCATACAATTTTTTCTTAAAAATTAGAAACTCGAAACTCTGCGCAATATTCACTGCTTCTCAAATTTGTTTCTAAACATTCCAATTATCCTTCACTATCCTCTATCAGGTTCTCTTGCGCTGTTTATTAAATTAAAAACTTTTGACAACTTTATTAGATATATTACATACTAACAAATATTTGTGGAATAAAAACTATTTCGGCAACTATAGAAAACCCGAAGTTTTAGAAGTTTTAATATTGCTCGTGCAACCCTGTTTATATTTTAATGACAACTAATTCCCTTACGCTGCTTGTCAGTTTCCGTTTTCCGAAAAAAACTGAAAAGTGAGTGGTTTTAAATATTAATTTACAATATAAAAGTGATATGAATATTAAAAATATTTTTTTTAATAATGTCTTCAGAATGATACTTTGCCCGTTTGTGAGCTCATTGTCATGTCCATTGATTCAGAAAATCAAACTTTTTGCAAAGGTAAAGTACATATTTATACATACATAATTGATGGTGATCTTTATACTTTACATATAAATTTCATATTTTCATAATGGCATTAAAAGCTTATAGTCGTTTTCGTTCGAAAAAGATCAAAATTAAGTTTTCTTAGAAGAACTTTGCATATTTGACGGAAATTATTGATTCGGTGCAATCGAAGGTAAGGATATTTCTTGTTTTTTTTCCAACAACGGTCAATCATTATCATCACTCCTACGTATCCAGTTTATTTAACGGCAAACATATTGTTTTGAAAAAAAACTAGCTCTTCAATAAAATATAACATATACGTGCAATAAAGAGATAGCAATCATAGAATGCCAAAATAGGTTTTTATAAATTTATTTTAGCAACTAATCCGGTTTATTTTAACGTTTATTACGCAATATAATGTGCTATAATGAGTTAACTTTTACGATTTGAATTTTAAACAAAGGGACATTAGATACAGTTAATAGTATTCGGATGAGAAAACTTGCTTAACAATCTTATCATAATTTGTAGCTCGGCCACTTTTAAAATGTTTATTTGATTATTAGATTAATTGGATTAATTGGAGTATTTTAG
This sequence comes from Bactrocera zonata, assembly GCA_037783105.1. Taxonomy (NCBI): domain Eukaryota; kingdom Metazoa; phylum Arthropoda; class Insecta; order Diptera; family Tephritidae; genus Bactrocera; species Bactrocera zonata. The sequence goes on along the minus strand of JBAWJQ010004182.1, from coordinate 170,868 downwards.
TATTCAAGGTGCTTTTATGTTATACCCTCGCAACATGTTGCTACAGAGTATAATAGTTTTTGTTCACCTAACGGTTGTTTTTAACATGTAGAAGTACCATAATCGAGATAGATATAGAGTTTTTATAAACAAACTAGCTGACCCCGCAGCCGTTGTCCTGCGTGAAATTATGTAGTTTGAAATGAAAAGAAAGTTAAATTTATCATTAAATTTTTTTTTTCAATGTAACGCAGCTTTATAAACAACATTTTTCGGTTTCTGTTCCGGTGTACAGAAAAGATGGTTTTCCAACTCGTGAGCACGCTACGGCCATGTGAAAAACATAGCATTTCCAAAATTATACCTCACACTATGCGACTATCTTTAGGTCCTGTTGACTGTCATCTCAAATTCAATTTTCAGTGGAAACGGAATACGTTTGAACTGAAATGAGAAATCGTTAGACCTCAAAGGAATTCGTAGAATCAAGCATTCTGTCCCTTTGTACTCGATAGGTGCGTCACAGTCCGTCGGGTTCCATTACACAGTTTCGGCGCATGACAATTGGGAAACATAATAACGACAGATCCTACTTTGAGATGCAAATGATGCGGTGGCATACCAAGCCTGTCCAAAGAATTTAGGAATACCACTGGATAATTCACGGCGTCGTCTTCATAGTCAAGACGATCGATCGATTTGTATGAGCGCAAGTCTCCCGGAACTTGACTTTGAATCTTCCAGCTGAAGTCAACAACATCGATATTTTTGGCAGCTAACATTGTGCGTGCACTTAAGGAATCGTAGTTGTGATAATTTGGACAATGTCCGAACATTTGTGATGAGGTCATTCTTCGTGAATTGATAAAGGGAAGATGGAATTGATATCGAACCACCGGAAGTATCAACCGAAATTGAACCATTTCCAATTTTTAGCGAAGACGATGTAAAATGTCTTTGACAATGTCGAGGTTTATATCGAAAAGTATGCGAGCTTCATTTTCATTCCAGTGTTTCAGCATTTGTAATTGCTGGCTTACTTCTCCAAAACTTGCACATATTCCCATATACTATTCACAGTAAGCAATGACTCAAATAAAGTTGAACCGCGTACATAATCAATAGCCACCGAAGGTAGAAACAATCGTCGTTTTTCGGGTGGATTGTGTAAATTCGTCTTAATGCATTAGACACCTGGATGTCAATCTACTGGTTGGCCTTGTTTTCCGCGTAACTATTTCTTCGACGATGCATTCCATGTACAATATCAAGATATTTTCGAATAGAGCAATGTTCTCAGAAACACATCACTGACGAAAGTTACGAAAAAACTCGTCAATGTTAATTTTGTTGCTGGCGATGTTTCCACTGGCTATACTGTATTCTTTGGGTTAAAATACACTCTTTGGACATTCTCCAAATTAACTGCGAGACTCACAACAGTCGGAAAACGTTCATGAATTGCAAAAGTAAATACCCTACAAAGCGCTTTATTACAGTTCACGTATCGACCGTATCGTTCAAGATCAATAATCGCCATGTTGCTTCCTTTGGTGACGTACTTACAAACGTATTTTATCGATTACACCAAACTGCAATACTCAACATTGAAATGAATTTTGAATGCGAATTAGTCAACAGTGGCGAATATGGTACGATCCATGTGTTGTCAACTTCGATACTCACGCCTCTAAATTGAATGCTAAATTTTCTGCCATTGTCGTCTGGTGAGCAACGCCGATAGAGTGGATATCCATCATTTCTAGTTTTTATTTCCGAAAGAAAAGTACGTGGATACTATTTCGTGCATTTATTGACAGACATTCAAACCAAAGTGGGGTTGTGGTGTCCGCAAGGTCCCTGAACCTTATTGGTTTTCATCACTTCGCATAATACTGGATCTTTCTTTGCATCAGGAATTGCCGCATTATTGAATGATTTCATCAATTTGATCTGGTGTAACCACCTTCCACCATCCAAAGAAGAATGTGTGTGTGCGACAAACCTCTATTTTGCTACTCAACAGAGTACATCTAGCATCTAACAGCACCATATATGCGTTGCTTCAAGATAATGTCCATCGAAGCTATTGAAAAGTCTTGCTATGACATCGTGACGATCGCTTGCTGATTGACCGCGATGCATAATACCGCACGTATGTCATCGCATTCTGGGAGTACTCGGTCATGTGCCTTGGGCTACTAATTTATGTTGATGCCAAAAAGAACGCCGACCGATATTAGCGCGACCTCTTCGTGGCATCGTAACAAATTACAATCTGTAATTGATCACTTAGTGTGAAACACAAATAAAGTTTTCACAAAATAATTTTCAAAAATTTTTGAAGCAAACGACAAATTTGAACGATTCAAATAATTGAAAAACAAAACAAAAAAATTTGTATGGAAAAAATTAACTTTTTGGAATTGTCCAATTTCCCCGACTTTTCCTCACAAAAAGCGTACAGATTTTATTATTTCTAAACTTCCCCCGATCCATATCGAACATTTTCTGAAAATTTCACCAAAATTGGCTCAGTCGTTCCCTTAGCGTTACTAATAAACAAACATTCATTCGTTTTTATGGGAAAAAGAAAAGTGCTGTTCTTAGGGGTTTTCCGGCAATTATTCGATTTTGTTTCTCCGCATAAACCATCCCTGATCCTCAACGAATATTTTAAAAGAAGAATTATCAAATTTGGTTCAGTCGTATTGAAGTTATGAGCGTACATACATTTTGGGCATTCTTTTTTATTTATGTATACATATAGATAATCCGTATTCGAACTAAATTCCAAATGACTGTCTGTCTCTCTGTCTGTCCATGAAAGCTAATATGTCATGAAAGATTTTATCAACCAAATTTGATTCATAATATTACCTTGACAGGTTTCTATTACACTGTGAAAATGGGCGAAATCGGAATACTCCCGCTCCTAAATTCCATATATCACAATTTTTAACTCCTTTTGACTTCAATATATATAATTCAAGCAACAATGAAGACATTGGGTTTTAAATTTTGCACTAACAATGCCCTTAAGGTATGCCATCTCTCGATTACAATTTGTTGAAATCGAAACGGTATTATCACAATCAAACCACAACTTTTCAAACTCATAAATTTTGGTCAATCCGTGCGATATATTATTGAACTTCGATCATTTTTTGGGTAATAATGTGTTCTTTTGCCGAAAATATATAAAATCGGGTCAATACTTCCCCTGGCCCCGATAAAATGTTCGGTTATACCCGAGCTTAGAACTTCCTTACTTATTATTATTGTCAAGGCTAACAGTTACTTTTATTTGCGCCAGTATGTTTGTGTGAAATATTCAAAGTGATTTTTTGCAAATTAATTTTAATTGAAAACTCTTAAAATTAACACTATAAATACTTAAAAGTTCTAGTGTATTTTTATAACCAGCAACCTGATTTAAAGCCACATTAGCGACGACAAACCTCCCACAATTGCCGCCGGCACAGCAAAAGGCAACTAGCGGTAAAACAACAACAACAACAATGACATTTGTGGGCGTACATAATTTCGGCATTTTAATTTTTTTCTTTTAAGAATTTTAATGAAAATACATTCGTTGCCAAGTGTGTCTCACAACGGCTTAACAGTTTGTTGCATGCCACTTTTGCTTTTAGCACACCTCACTCACACACGGAATTACGCTGCGTTTGTGATTTCGCAACAATGCAACATTTTGTGGCGGCATGTGTGACAGCCGATGTCGTGAACCCACGCGTGCGCCAATGTCGTTGTCGATTTTACGCTCATTCTTGTTGCTATTGTTGTTAGTGCCTTTGTTTCTTGGTACTACATAATCGATTTTGAGTTTCCACCAAACAAGCAACCCAATTCGCATTGAATTCTCAACTTGAGCAACTTGACTTTGCGAGCGACTTAGCGGTAAACAGCGGGTGTGCCAGGGCGCTCGTTTTGAGCTTGTGGCCTGTTGCATGCTGCGCCGTGGCACTGCGCAACGAATTGTTGCGTTGCACTTGCATTGTTCGGCGTTGAACTCAACTCAATTATCAGCCGGGTTTGCTGTCGAAATTAAAATTAAAACTATTGGAAACGGAAAAATTGCTAAGCTACGAAGAAAAACCAAACAAAGGTGTGTAATCAATGGCTTTGAGGCTTTTTATTGTCTGGCGTGAAGTTTATGAGGTTAAAACGTCAAATGTCGATTCCGTAAGAGTGCATATAAGTATAATTGATGTCAATTTAAGTTCATTTCGATTTTTTTATGGTTTTGTTATTGTTACAATAACTGTAAAGTAATGAGCTTTTTGTTCATTTAAGAATTTATTTTCTTCATCACCATCGATCATAAAACTAATATATTTGAAAGGTTTTGAAATATTTTGACAGAATCTATATTCGTTCTGTGACGAACCGAAAAACGTTTTTTTACCCTTTAGTAAGTCAATTTAGTCATCGAAGGGACATTTTATTGATTTCGGCTTAAGAAAAAATTTTTATAATTAAATGATCGACAGTCTTATGATCAAATAAATTAATCGAAAAACTTGTGAGGTTAGTGCGGCAGTACTTTCTGTAGGAATATCGTTAAACTGGAAAATTTACATCGCCAAAAAAATCAAAGTTGGAACTGTTGAACTGCTGGAACAGATTGAGCTGAAGACTACACTTTAGACGACTGTAAATAAAAACTACTCGAGATACCGATTTACAATTTTACAATCTATAGATTTAGTAAAAAAAAAAAAAAATATTTGTTTTTAAGTTTTACAATATTTGTGGCCCTAATATTTCCAGCTTAGGTCAGACTGTTATAAGAATGAACTTGTTGTTGGTTGGAAGAATGACCAGAATTTGATACGCCATAGTAATAATCCCACCACTTTACTACCAGGCCACTGTAATCATTATTATTTATATTATCCCTCACCATATGTTATATGGGCCTATGGAATTGAAGCCCTAGAATGCTTTCGAAAATTTATATGAATTATTAACAAAAAGAAGTAAGGAAGCATTTCAAAAATACATCAATTTTTACGTTCCCACAATTTAGTTCGAAGTACAGCCAGAAAACCATCAATTAAATTTTTAATGAGTTAACTTACTAGAATTTAATTTATTTTGCCGTTACGACAAAAACAAAAAACACTCCACGCATAATTGCTTCCATGTAAAATGTAGTACTGAAATAAGATAGCTGCTGTCATTCATAGAACTTTTGGCTAAAGTTGCCAACCAACACGCTCAAGTGGCAGCAGTTAACTTTATTATCCACATTACATACATACATACATACATACATACGTGCATATGTGGCTTCGTAAAACTTATCTAAAACTTCGCCGCAAACCAGAAACTTATGGCATTGACTAAAACACCTTCACTGCCGAGCCAACAAATATGCCGCAAACAATAACAATAGCAAAGTTAATGCTGAGAACACTTGTCAGCCGTAGAGCGAGTGTTAAAAGCAAAAGTAATTAATTACGAATTTAAAATGTTACGCTGCACATAAAATAGGTATGTTGTATGCAACAAGAGTAGCAGCAGCAACAGCAACAGCAACAGATCCAAGTACAATAACAACAAAAAACAACTTCGACATCGACGTAAAGCCTGTCTGTCACTCGGCTCATTCATCAGCAGATCAGTCATGCGGCGATGAGAAGGACGAGGAAAAAAAAAGAACACGAAGGTACGAAAAAGTAACGAGGCAGTTGCATGGATTCTTACTTACACTTGGGCCGTTTGCCACAGGCGGCATTTGCAGTTTTAAATATGCATGCATTTAGAAGTGAATTTGATGATGCATATAATATTATGTGTGTGGTATGTGTGCAAGTATGTGGGCTGCGTAACTTTTAAACGTCACTCATGTAATGAGTAAGCTTTCTGGGCTTCAAAGTAGCAAGAATGTTGCAAATACGTTAAGATAAGTGTCTACAACTACACCCACACATACATATGTCTATGAACATATACCTGATGTTTCATAGGTAGGGTATTAGGGCAGCATAACCTACGCGAGTGGGTGCTAACAACTAGAATTGAGCGAAGAAGATAGAAAGACATCTGTTTTCGCCGAGTTAGATTCTACAAGATTGGGCGATAATTAAGAATATAATTTTTATACAGATTTTAGATTTTATTTAGATTTTCATAGCCAAATGTGTTAATACTATACGCTTGAAAATAGTTCTTGGGTCCAAAGAGCATTTCAAATCATAAGAATCTATAGAGAACCCCACTTTCTAACCAAGTATACCCCTAGGGAGCTTTTACTAAAGACAAACCTTTCAATTTTTTGTTCAGTATAAATCTGAAAATTAATCTAAAATTTGAAAATTTAAATCTAACCCTAATGTTCCTAAATAGTTATAGTTTGTCAGCTTTATGTGGAAACTTGTGTGTTGCAACAAAATAAACTATGCATATTTGAACACCATTGCATGCAACATGTCTTGTTGGCTTGCGTATTTAGCTGGCAGTTAGAATTTAATGACTAACGAAAACTTCGAGGCAACTTGGGTTAAATTTCAGCAAAAAAACTTAAAATTAAATTGATGAAACGCACTTGCAACATCAACCATACTGTACGTCCATGTGTATACGATTTCGCTATTTCCAGAATTTCCACTACCACATTTTTCTTATCTCTTAAGAAGTGGCGGAATGTCAAAGTTTGGCATTTCAAGCAAATTACCTTCATTAGAGAAGTTTGTATGCGAAGCTTGTGGTGTACCACAAACTTGTGTCCCATAAATGTACACCGTTGTAGTAATGCACTTGCCACTTGTAGTTAATAGGTTCTAATCTGAGGGGATGCATATGTTTAGATATAAAAATGTGTGGCAGAGTCTGAGTAAAGGGCTATAAACTGAATTACTTATAGCGGTCTTCCAACTCTCGGATACTATTTTAGCTTCAAAATAGTCAATTTTGGCAATAACCTCTGTGTCGTCGCCAATTTCTTTTTCAAAGAGATCTGAGAACGGGAAAAAGTAGCTGGGGCCAGAAGCGGAAAATAAGAATCAAAGGACAATTTATACTATTTTGCCAATACACGTTGTAACACAATACGATACGAACGATATTTCGAACATACTATTTTGATACCTTTTACAGTTTTTCGTATCTTCTGGATTTTTTATAAAAAAACTGTATTTCCTTAACACGTTATAATTTTTTATCGATTTTTTCGAAATTACAAAAGTTCCGAAAGTGAGTCGCATCGCTGAACTAAATTTTCTTAAGAAAATCGGATTCGGTGGCCATCTACTTTTCGCCATATTCTCCGAACGTGCGACGTTATTGACGGTAGTTCGCTTCAATTCTTGCAAGAGTTGGAGTTTTTAAGTCCGCAAACCAAGATCCTTCCGCAAAATCTTCCATAACATGTGGGCTCAACTTCAATTGTTGCGCGCATTGGTGGATACACTTTTTTGGGTCTTCTTCAAATCTGCATTAGCATATTGGTTGGACACATGCGGCATCTGTGACCATGCGCATTATCGATAAAAATAAACACGGTGCGAAACCGGTCCATGGTTTGGCTAATAAACTAACACGAGTTGCAAACGTTGTTTCGGAGTAAATTTATTTATTATAAATTAGCAAACCAAACTGAATATAAATGAAGCAACAGCTCTCAAAAAGGCCAACTCTAAAAAACGATTGTCTCACTGAAAATCACGCATCTAAAAAAACACCCTTTATACAGAACAACCTCATTTTCTGCTATTGGTCAGAAACATAACCGACAGTTTTTTCCCAATGAATTGGCTGAAAGTTCTGAAACTGTTTCGCCACCTACTACTACAAAGAGGAAAATTTATTATTTTTAAGTAACTCATATGCCGGTAAATATTAATATACCTGATAGCAAACACTCCCTCTCAGCATTGTTCCAGAGGCCATCAGCTGTTCTGTGTCTACCTGAATATATAGTATGTATGTACATGAATAAATATAATGTAAGTACATGTACATATTTATGTAATGCTCCCGTATTGCAACGACTATCATTTATCACAACACCATTGAGCGCACATCGTTCACCGAACAATTGGTCGACGTCTAACCAACCGCAGCGAAAACAGCAGTGACTACTTGTTGCACGACACGCTCACCCATTAAAGTCAAATCATTAATAACTGTTGATAAATCAAGTTATTATTAATTTATGCGGTACAACGATAATATATTTATGCACTACTCACTACACATAGATAAGTATAACAATATTAATAGCATTTAACACACTCCTTCAAGCCAGCAGACGCACACACATCTGATATAGACAAGCACGAATACCGACAATGGTGACATGCAAGCGGCGCTGAGGAAACCTGACACCGATGCCGGTTGAAGCTCGCATATTTACTGTATATGGTATACATATATAGATTCAAATCTGTATCGTAATAAGCAATCAGCAGTGCTGCGATTAACACCTTTTGCATTTAGTTGTTTACCGCACATTGAGTCAGCCAGTTGCAATTATTAACACGACAATTATAGAATGATAATAAATAAGATTAATTATATTGGTGTGAGATTTGTGGAAGTTCAAGCGAATTTGAACACTTGTAAATACTTGCATACAATGTAACAGCCGTTAAAACTTGTCAAGAAAAATATGATTTGTATCGTATTTATTACAGAGAGCAGCAAGCCCGCTAGTGACTTTAACCTACTGATTAAAATATTAATTTAATAACAATCTTTAATATTGCGTGAACCATTTCTGAAGAGCATGTGTCACTAAATCCCCACTAATCCTCACCTCTCCCCATATTTGCCTGCTTAAGCATAGCACTCCAAAAAGATCGGCTGAATTTCAATTTAATTGAAACTCGTTCCACCTTCATAACCAGTTTCTTTTATTGTAAATATTATTGAAAGTTTTATAACTCAGAATTTTCGAAGATTTGAATGGCCCAAAGGAGTGGCAAATGTGGAATTAAATTGGTTTAGTGAAAGCCCAAAAAAGGATTAAATATTTCTTTATGACTGGCGCAAAGCGAAATGATAATGTGCGTATGTTTTTAGTGATGCACATACACAAAAAAATAAATAAATAAAAAATAATAATAATAAAATTAAGAGATGCCACGCCACACAAAGCAGATGAAATATAAAAAGAAAGCACACGATTATTCGAAAGTAAAAAAAAATTTGACTTCGGCTGGACTGAAGCTTTAATACCCTTCACAAATAAAAATATTTCTTACAAGGACTTGATTCCAATTGTTCAGTTTGTAAGACAGCTATATGATATAATGGTCAGATATCGGGGACTCCGACAAGAAAGCAGCTTCTTGGGGAGAAAATGATGTATGCAAAACTTCAGATCAATCTCTCAAAACCTGAAGAACTAGTTCGTGTATATACAGACACACGAACATAAAGACGGTTATGCCTGAATCGACTCAACTTGTCACTCTGATTATTTACTCGTATGTTATATGGATATTTTTTAGGGTCTCCGACATTTCCTTCTGGATGTTACAAACTCCGCTGCAAGCTTAGATACTCCGCTCAGGGCATAATTAATTATTTCGAAATATTTCGAAATTAATAATTATGAAAAACTATTTTGTAAAGCGCATAATAATTCTGAATACTTGTAGTACAGTGTCAATCTCAAATCTTCAAAAAAAAAATATCTATCTGCCTTTGGAAGGTCTTGAAATTTTAAACTTTTTTCTGACTCGCATATACTATGCGAGTATACCAAACAATATTTGCGTCTGATTCTTGCACCTGTCTTTGGCTCGTAGTTCGCTTTAAATGTCTCCACTTATTGGGAGTCTCCATTTCATTAAGTTGATGGTCTTATATTACCAAAAATGTGCAGTCAATACGGAAGCTTTTCTCCACCAGCTTTTCAAGTATAAGGTGTCTAGTACAGATATTGATAACTTTCAAAATTCAAAAATTTTAAATAATTATTTATTAGTACCGCAAAACATTTCACTCTTAACACTTCTATCAAATGGAACTTTCTTCAATAAACTTACATTTATAAATCCTCTCATCTTCACACTTCCTTACTTGTCCACACTCTACTCTCATGGAACTTTGTACTATAAATTGACTCAGCAATAGCTAAAGGCTGATGATGTCGCCATAGCGACGAGCATTGCGGTCGAATAATAGGCGCCAAGCGCCGTGCTAGGATATTAACTCACACCCACGCTGATTCGAACACATTCCACAACTAGCATCAATGGGTGAGCAAACCTATCGCAGCATGGTGTCACGTGCGTAACTGCACAAATTGCTTTGCCAACCCGATGCAACGTGTCTCGTACAGCACCTTCGGACAACGGGACATAGATCAATACTTTGCAAACCACATTTATAATGGAAAAAGAGGAGGCGTTGAAGTGCAAATCGAAGGCGCCGATAATTATTTATATCTGAATGTATACAAGTAAGTAAAAGAATGTGGCGAAAGGATGTATGTATGTAGGGATACACAAAGAGGCTAACCAGAAAAAGATTATAGAATGTACGTTTTTTGCCAAAAATAGGTTTAGATGATCCTGAAGGACTCAGTCTAAGTAGCTGATAATGAAATAAGTTTCCCTTTTCAATCACTATTAACCCTTTTTATTCTATATAATAATTGACTGTGAAGTGATTAAATATGCTGAGTGTTTAACCGGAGATATATTGACTTGCTCATGCCCACTAATAAACAAATTCACATGTTTGTAAATTTTGGTAAATATTTAAAGAAAACTCTCATCTGGCAACCTCAATCGAATGTAAGAATTCACTATTTGTTTCCGATCGAATAAATGGAGGCTGGCATTGAAATTGTTGAAGCAGAAGAGTGACTACTTGGCATTAAACGCGTGAAGCATGCATATATCGATATACAAACATGCGTAATGTGTTTTTGTATTTACATAAAAACAAGTACGAACGAATTCACACAACATTCGGTATTGTACCCTGCGGCTACAAAGCGCTTCTCTACTTTTTGTATCATTCCTGAATGCCACTTGCACAATGGTAAGTAAGCGAGCCTTTTTTCTCTCTATTATACAGGTGAAACCTGATAAACCACGTCCCGTTATGGTTTGGATTTATGGCGGCGGTTTTTGTAGTGGCGAAGCCGCACGCGAGCGGTACGCATCCGATTATTTCATGCGCAAGGACGTGATTGTGGTGACGGTGCAACATCGATTGGGTGCTTGAGGTACGCATGTATGTGTATATATACATATAGTATTACTACATACCAATACACAGTCTGTATGTAAAATACGTATCATCATACACCCTATACTTCGAGCTTTAAGGTTCCAATTGCAGCGCTAAGAAAGCCTGAACACAATTGCGAATGATTCGGTGGCAATCCGAAATTCATAAAATATTTCGACCAAGCCGTGCCGCTGTCAGTGCAATATTACTTGCACTGAGCACTCAAGCGAGAGGACTATCTCACCGCGTCATTGCACAATCACACACTATCGACTTGGCAACGTTTGACCGCAAGCCAAATGTATATGCTACTGCCAAAGTGGCTGGCCGCAATCGATTTGGAGGATGAGCGTGAAATATTGCATCATTAACGTTGAAATGGGCGGAAGTGAGAATGCAATGTGTAACGATGAATATTTGCAATTAATATTATTTCATAACACACAGCTTCATACATCAAATTAGCCACTTGATGCTATACTTACTGATCGGACTTTGATTATGCGAACTTGGGACAATAGAGGGAACATTTTCCCTTTGCAGATTTTTCCGATGGCTATATATTCAAGGAACAGTTACTCGGGTCTATCCGAACAGGTAGGATTTTATAAGATAACATAAATAGGTAGCGACAGGTATACACTGCTCCAAGTAGTATATTTTAACTCTAAGAAGATAAGTAGCCTGGCTAAAATTTTCAAGCTATATCCTCCAATAAATAACGTCGTCTAGGGCCAGAATATTGCATTCTATGATGGTGTGCAGGCGAACTGCAAAGACTAGCTCTGGACATATCGTTTTGAAGATCACCGCTTTTTTGAACAGGTAGTCCAAATTTTCCCTCTATCTCTCTATATTCAGGAATCTGCACAATAAATTCCAAACTGTTGTTTCCTAAACCGACGGGGGAAGCAGAGGAAGAGGAAGACCTCCACTCCATTTTATAAGAGTTCCACTGAAGTGAAAATAACGGCTGTGGTGGTATTTGCTACATTTGGATAAACTTCGTGAGTATCCTGCAATTTCATCATTTCTTATAATCAACTAAGTCCCCTCTTGAAGGTCCCATTAAGATGAGACTAAAACCTGTGAATAATCTTGCGTTGCCTTGCAAATACTGCTACTTACTGATATTCCCAGATCTTCCAAGGGATCGAAATAGGGTCGAAAGCATTGAATCTTGTCGTCGATCTGATGTCATGATTACATTTACAGGACACTCACAGTAGTAGTTTAAAGTAAGAGTGAGAGAGTGCGAGACTATAACAACTACCAGAGAGCAGTGGATGAAGCTAGTTGGTTGTTTTGGGATAAAGAGAGCGTAGTATAATGTACGTCTGAGGTTTTTAGTCTCTCAGAATCTGGACCTTATAGTACTTTCATGTTCTGAAAAATATTATATCTTTTCGCTATGAATTTTACATGACTTATGACATGAAATAGCATTTTGACTAAATTTAAGCGAAAAATCTCTCCCTACATTGTTTCTCGTTTTCAGCTGAATATTTCAACTGTTCCGATCTTCTACATTTATGAACCAGACTTGAGCTAGCATAAAAACCGATAGCAGAACTAGTCAAAAGTAAACCAAAAGAGCCAAAGTAAATTTTCGTTTCTCTTAATCCTGCAGTCACATAGAAAAACAAAGCGCAAGCAACTTCACATCTACTAAATTTCAGGAGAGTCCTTTGCAGGAGCAGCAATAATGTCAACTCCAGTTCATGTCAATTGATGTAGCATAAATATTAACAAGTTGCTATATCTTTTCACTTCCGCTTTTGCGCTCACTGCTACAGCCAACTTGCCACATACCGCTTTTTCTGGCGTCCGCTACAGCAAATCATTCAAGCTCGCCTACAATACGCTCCTCACACGTCCAGCTTCGCCTATGACTCGCCAAAGCTAATGGATCCTTTGCACTTCCGCAACGACATTCTTATTGACGGTGGGCGAAACCCCAAACATCTACCACTGCCGCAGCATGCAGCAAGGCCACACATGTTACCGCGTTGCACCATCCAATTCAGATGTGTGTGTGAGCGTGTGGAGTGGCAAAGCATAGAGTACCGCACCATTAAGCGCTTGATTGGCTTGTGGACGATATGCGCCGCGACGAGCAATCGAAATACGAGCGAAGGCGAAATTAATGGCTTGAAAGGTACTAAATGACGTCCAATGTGACGCTTTGCTACAGGCAGCGCCACTTCCGTCACCACCAATACAAATACCGTGGCTTCATAGAACCCATCTGCCAAAACGATTGCTCTTGGCGGCGCTATGGGCACGACTGCTCTGCTGCTAGTGAGTGGAAATGCTTGAATATTGGCAACGATCTGGAATTTATGACATTAACCGAAATGACCATGTACGCGCGCTGGCACAAATGTATCGCTTGTGCTGTGCGTCATCCGCCCGCCAACATCAATGATTCTATCGATTTGCATTTGCACATAAACCCGCGTCGTTGATTTGTAGTACTCGCAGGCGTCCCAGCCGTGTTGTTGTAAAGCGTGTCCTCACAGAAATAGTTGTGGCCATTTGCTAAGAATTAAAATTGAAATTTATGAATCGAAAATTGCACAAATGAAAACGTAGCTTTACAATTGCTGTAGGTAATAAATTATGTGTAATAAACGTTTGTAATTTGTGGCATTAGCCAGGCAAGTGTCTGAGTCATTAATTACGCAATTAAAATGATGTCAAAAATAGTTTGTTTTACTTAATCGCTCAGCATTGGACCTATGACTCGGCTAATGTTTCATGTTAGTAGCTGCTGAAAAGCACCCACACACATACATACATGAGTTTGGTAATTTACCGTGAAGCTATTAAAATGCTGTAATATTCTGTTAATTACAACAATGGCATGGATGGAAAGTAGTTAGAGAAATTTAATATAGAAATTATAATATTGTTGTATTCAGAATTAATTCGTTTCTATTGCATGAAAATTAACTGCGATAGAAGAAAAGGAAGAACCGAGAATAGTATTTTTAAAGAAAGCGAACTCTTCTTCAAAGGATACATTTCTTCTAGTTTTAATTTAACAGAACTATAATAGAAATAAAAAAATATATATGTTTTAAATAAAACAATAAAAAAATTATATATTTTTTTTATATAGTACTCGAACCTTTTTACATTGTATATATAATAAAAACATATATTACTTTAATATATATTTTTATATCTTCAAAGTTTAACTATTATGTCTACAACAGGATTTTTCAAAATTAAATTTTTTTCGGATATACATAGGTATTTTGCTGACCTGACATCTAAACTGGTTCGTCCGGAACTGAAAAAATTGAACACGTCACATGCCAATTTTTTAAGATCCCTTACTTAATCAGCTGCTAATTGTTGACTTTTCCCTACATTCTTCTAAGTTAAATAATAACGAATGTTAATTAATTTGAATATTTTACGACAATTACCTGAAATTTCTACTTCTAAACCCGCCTCTGTGCAGCAAAAAACGCACGCCAACAAACACAAGGAAGGTTCGACGTCGAGAAGCTGCAATCACAACAGACAGCCGAACGATTTTCTACTCGGCTTGCACTCCTGCTCTCTGAGAGCACTCGTCAACAACTCGGTATAAGGGAACTGTGGGACGGCATTTCAAACTCCTTACGTACAGCTGCAACCGAAACCATTGGTTTTCGGAAAGTGCAAAGGAACAGCTGGTACGACGAGGAGTGCCGTGTCGCAGCGGAGAGAAAACAGGCTGCCTACCTCGCAACGTTACGATCGACCACAACACGTGCGGGATGGGATAGATACCGAGAGTTGAAGAGGAAAGCGAGACGCATTTGTAGACAGAAAAAGAAAGATGCCGAAATGCGTGAGTACGAAGAGCTTGATAAGCTGGCCGACAGGGGTAATGCTCGAAAATTCTACGAAAAGATGCGGCGGCTTACAGAAGGTTTCAAGACCGGAGCATACTCTTGTAGAACCCCCCAAGGTGATCTAGCCACCGATGCCCAGAGCATACTTAAATTATGGAGGGAACACTTCTCCAGCCTGCTGAATGGCAGTGAACACACAACACCAGGAGAAAACGAACCCGATACCCCAATCGATGACGATGGAGCAGATGTTCCATTGCCCGACCATGACGAAGTTCGAATAGCAATTGCCCGTCTGAAAAACAACAAAGCGGCAGGGGCCGACGAATTGCCGGCCGAGCTATTCAAACACGGCGGCGAAGAGCTGATAAGGTGCATGCATCAGCTTCTTTGTAAAATATGGTCGGACGAAAGTATGCCCAACGATTGGAATTTAAGTGTGCTATGCCCAATCCATAAAAAAGGAGACCCCACAATCTGCGCCAACTACCGTGGGATTAGCCTCCTCAACATCGCATATAAGGTTCTGTCGAGCGTATTGTGTGAAAGATTAAAGCCCACCGTCAACAAACTGATTGGACCTTATCAGTGTGGCTTCAGACCTGGTAAATCAACAACCGACCAGATATTCACCATGCGCCAAATCTTGGAAAAGACCCGTGAAAGGAGAATCGACACTCACCACCTATTCGTCGATTTCAAAGCTGCTTTCGACAGCACGAAAAGGAGCTACCTTTATGCCGCGATGTCTGAATTTGGTATCCCCGCAAAACTAATACGGCTGTGTAAACTGACGCTGAGCAACACTCAAAGCTCCGTCAGGATCGGGAAAGACCTCTCCGAGCCGTTCGATACCAAACGAGGTTTCAGACAAGGCGACTCCCTATCGTGTGACTTTTTCAATCTGCTGCTGGAGAAAATTATTCGAGCTGCAGAACTTAATAGAGCAGGTACAATCTTTTACAGGAGTGTACAGCTGCTGGCGTATGCCGATGATATTGATATCATCGGCCTCAACACCCGCGCCGTTAGTTCTGCTTTCTCCAGACTGAACAAGGAAGCAACTCAAATGGGTCTGGCAGTGAACGAGGGCAAGACGAAATATCTCCTGCCATCAAACAAACAGTCGTCGCACTCGCGACTTGGCTCCCACGTCACTGTTGACAGTCATAACTTTGAAGTTGTAGATAATTTCGTCTATTTAGGAACCAGCATTAACACCACCAACAATGTCAGCCTGGAAATCCAACGCAGGATTACTCTTGCCAACAGGTGCTACTTCGGACTGAGTAGGCAATTGAAAAGTAAAGTCCTCTCTCGACGAACAAAAACCAAACTCTATAAGTCGCTCATTATACCCGTCCTGCTATATGGTGCAGAGGCTTGGACGATGACAACAACCGATGAGTCGACGTTGCGAGTTTTCGAGAGAAAAGTTCTGCGAAAGATTTATGGTCCTTTGCGCGTTGGCCACGGCGAATATCGCATTCGATGGAACGATGAGCTGTACGAGATATACGACGACATTGACATAGTTCAGCGAATTAAAAGACAGCGGCTACGCTGGCTAGGTCATGTTGTCCGGATGGATGAAAACGCTCCAGCTCTGAAAGTATTCGACGCAGTACCCGCCGCGGGAAGCAGAGGAAGAGGAAGACCTCCACTCCGTTGGAAGGACCAAGTGGAGAGGGACCTGTCTTCGCTTGGAATATCCAATTGGCGCCACGTAGCGAAGAGAAGAAACGACTGGCGCGCTGTTGTTGACTCGGCTATAATCGCATAAGCGGTATCTACGCCAGTAAAGAAGAAGAAGAAACTAAAATATCCTCTTAAGGTTAATACTGTCATAATCTATATTTCTATTATACGTGCTTAAAAATATCCTCAGAAATGCGTGAATTCCTAAATAAACTTTAGCATAGTAAGATAAGACATACCACAATGAGAGGTTTTCTTAAGGTTCTGTAAAAATGTCTGGCCGCCCGATCGAGATTAGTTTGTGCTTTTGGTCGTGTATTATGCATTTAGAGGTAGACGGCTACTGTAGTTCGCTTGCTTGTTCCATGAGGAGCCAACTATCTATTTTAAATATTTGTAAAACAAAGTCGTTGTTCTAACTTCTAAAAAAAATCCACCAACATATCTAGATAGTTTCTGGCCGATTCACTTACAAATTTCATAGCTTTGATTGACAATTCATAATTTAACAATGAAGCATAGAAAGCAAAAAGTATGTCGGAATGAACTCTTTGCTCTCCGTGCTAATAAAAATGCCTAAAAAAAATACGAGAGTTGCCCAACATTTTATATTGTTTTGCTTCGCCTCGATGTGAACGAACTCCTACAGAACCATACATCGAACTTTTCTGCCAAAGCTAAAGTCTGAAGGAAAGCGAAGCAAAAGGTCTGTGTGGATCAGGCATTAGAGCTTTAAAATAACCTACCTATTTAGTGAGGTAATCGGGTTTATGATTTAAAATATATTCAATCTGACTTTACGAACTTCTGTGCAACGAAATTTTCTTTTGGTATGAGGAATTATTTTCGAGAAGTATCGTATTTATATCTTGCTTTAGAAGTGAATTTTAGTTTATGATTTTCACATATACATGCATATGTACATACATGTATATTTAGCATACATGCAAAAATATGAACTCCAACGGATTTAGTAAGAATGGAGACTTCCTGTATTTTGATAAAGCTCCCACATTTCTAGCAGTTTGATGATTTGGGCATTAAACAGCTTCTTGGCACTCCAAATTACCCTTGCAGTCACAATAATTGTCAAATTCTACACTGCCTTAACATCTAAAATGGTTCGTGTCTAAGTTTCTGAGCTATTGTGGGATTTTAAAAGTTTCCCACACAAGGATTTTGCTCAAAAGGATAATTTTTATGGGTAGGAAATTTGTCGTTTCTTAAAAAATCCCTTTTGGAGACATAAGGAAAATGAATTCAGCGGGGTTATTGAATCTCTCCAACCAAAAATGTAAGAACTGCATAGCCGACAAGGTATGCAACGAAATGAATTTAAATATATTTCTACGAAGAGTTTGTTAAGCGGTAGACTTTGGGCTGAAACTGTTATTTTTGAAATTCTTATGTTTCATCTGATCAAATTTGACTCGGAATAACTGCATTTTGCCTGCACGCACAAACCGATTGGAGGAAAAAACATTTACCTATATTCGTCAACATTGTGTTTTGCAGCTGTTAGTTTTTTACGACTCGAAAAGTATGTCTGGCGATTTTACCATGGGAAAAAAATTTAACGACTTTGTTTGAATTTTTTTTGTTTCCAATTAAGCAGTGGCAAAGCTACAACTTCGAGCGCCCGGGGCCAAGGATGTTCTGCCACCCCCCTTTTTCTACCTACCTACAATTTTCATAAGGTGGTTCGAACAAAAGTGAGTTTTTACAAAATATTTTCGATATTAAGTATATAAAATTTAGGAATTAGAAGCCACGCAAATTCTGAAGTTCCAAAATTCTCACAATACGGTTTTTGAGGAAATTGATAGCAAATTTACAAGGCATCTTATTAAAAGCCATAGAAAAAACCCATTTTCGCCCTATATTTTGTACACTTTTGTCACAATTTCCAAAATAAATTTTGTAATAAAATTTGTTGAAGTATTTTTCTGAATATTAAAAAACAGCTAAGATCGTTTTGCCGTCCCAAGACGTTGCGCCCGGGGCGACGGCCCCCTTCGAATGACTTTATTTTAAGGGCGACAATAACGCTTTGTATACAAGAAAATGTTGTTTTTTTAGTCCGGATCAAATTAAAAAGTATAAAAATGTTAAGGTAGTGGTTGCTCTCAAAATTAAAAAAATGTATTAATTAAAAAATGTAGTTAGAGTATCAAGCATACACAGAAAGGCAAATTTTCACTTCGGTGGTTAACAAGCCAAATTATATGGTAGTACGCAAAGAAACCTTCAGCTATTTAGAACCTAAAAAAGACTATCAATCTAAGGTTCTCATTCCTCGGACACAGGTTTATTATAAATAATAAACTCATACTTGCTTCATTGAGAGGAGAACTGGCGGAACTTAGGCAATTATTAAGCTCATTATGTTCCGCAGCATAAATTTAAATATACACACTTTTGTGAAAAAAAAACTTACAATCAAGTGAAAAAAGGCCACACATTTCATGGCTGATGTCCTTTTTAAGTCTTCCGCATTAAAATCTCCATGCAAGGACAAATTCGTCCTTGATGCAAGCTACTTTTTACTCGATTTATACTAATCGACAATTTTGCAACCGAATGAAGATTATGTTGTGTGTTATTTGCAGCGTTGAATCGCAAATTCTGGTAAAAATAATGAGCGAGGAAAAAATTATTATCTTAGGTCCCACCGAGACTTGAACTCGGATCGCTGGATTCAGAGTCCAGAGTGCTGGCCATTACACCATGGAACCATTTAACGGTGTATCTGTTATCACTAAACAATACTTGTAATACACATGTAAACGGAAAGATAACAGTACATGGTGCATCCTTACTGTTAAGGATTGGGGATGCAAGCGAACCAGAGTTGCCAACCATTATTTAATGCACTAAGAAAGTTTTATTTCTCTGATGCCAATTTCCTTAAAAATTTTCTTCCCTAAATATTTTACTCTTTTTAAGAAACAATTTTCATGTAAAAAATAAAGCGTCTTAATATTTTGAATGCATATTGAGTAAATTTTATTTAACGCTTGGGTATTGAATATTTGTAATATTGAATGCCATTGATTAACACTGTTATATTGAAGCCAAAAACACTTTATAAGTGTGTACATATATATGATATAGCAAGCAAATTTAATTGGTTATTTATGATAATATTGAATATTTTCATTTAATTGATAATATGGATAAATATATGCTTCTTCACACACACACCCATTTTAGTTCAAAGCGGTGGAAGTAAGCACAGCAACGCCACGCTCGTAGAAGCTATGTGGGTCCTGACCGGCAGCGACAGCCAAATCAACGGTGAACAAAAGCTCCGTGCGCGTAGAGTTCAAATAAACCGGCAACGTGAGCTTGCTAACGCGCGTCTCACTGGAAGCCCTGCAAAGAACACAATTACACAAAATATTTAGTACAAAACTTAAGGAAATATTGCGCAATAAATGAAAGAACTGCTACTTACTTCACCCATTTGAGTACGGTGAGTGGCAGATCCATCATAATTGTCGAGGCCAAGAGCAGCTCGTTGTTCTTGCATTGTGCGCCTTGCAACTTCAAGCCAGTCACACCGAAACTACTATCCTTTTGATCGGGATTTGCACTCGACTCGGTAATGGTCACCTCCAGAGCCAATTCCTCCAGCGACCAACTGTTTGCCTGAGCAACACATTGGCGTGTCGCAGTGATGTAGGCTTCGGGATTCAATAAGCCGCCCAACCAAACGGGGAATGTCTTAACGAAAATTAAAAATACCGTTAATATTTTTTTAGGTCGAATATCAATCCCATCTGATACATACCTGCAACTCTTTGGCGCCTGCTTGCGATACCAGCTTCGATACCTTCTGTAGCTGCTGCACGCGATTGCTGAAATCAGTGATCCATTGGATAACGGTGCAGCCGACTGGCACGGTGTAACGCTTCCAGCCCTTCGGTATGATGCCACGTACTAACTCAGACAACATCGAGCGATGGTGATTGGTTTGCTTCTTTTCGCCTTGGCAAATCAGTACTACATCCTGTAGATCGGAAATGACGGTTGTCAACAATTTAGCGCCCGAAGTGACTTCACGTTCGAAGTAACGATACAATGGATCCTTGATATTCTCCACGGTGCGCTTGAGCACTTGCAAGTTTTTGGGCAAAAGTTCCAACCATGCCGTTGCCGAGTTGTGCAATGTCTTCATCCATGATGGACGGCCATCTTCTTGACGCGTTGCATTTGCATTAGCGGCCTCGGCATGCTCCTCCACGCTGTAAGCCAATTCGTCGTCATCCTCTAGCTGTTGCATCTTCAGGAGCTTGCTCACTAAGTCTGTGCCACGTGTGGTTAACAACACCTTCTCCGCATTGTTGGGCAAACCGAGCCAGGAAGGCGTCTGGCGGTCCGACAAATTCTCTATCCACTTCAAGAAGTGATCACGACGTGTACCGTCGGGCATGGTGATGTGTCGCTGACCGCCGGCACCGCCATCAACATTGGCCACAAGCGCGAAATCACTTTCGAAGCTGCGTGCCGTAAACAGTTTCTTCAAGAATGAGGTCAGCAAACGCTGATCGAAGTCGTTGTCAATTTTACCGCCGTAGATGGATTGCGACAATAGTGTGACCAACGCGTCCCATGGCACCTTCTCCGGCGGCAAATTGGTGCGACCCATTGCGGTCGTGTCGATCCAGGTGTCCAGCGTGTCGCACGCGACGCGCAAATCCGACTCATTGAACTCGTACTTCTTGGCCCAGCCAAGGGGTACGTAGCGTAGACGCTCCTGCACGATGGCATGGAACCAGGCCAGCAAGAAATAGAGACGTGCACGTTCGCTGGGCGTTTTCATCATGCGCGCCACCGGCACCGTCGAGAATGTGCGCAACAAGTTGGCGCGTATGCCTGGCGGCGGTTCGAAAACGAAAATGCGGCCGGCGCGCAACAAGTTGACCGGCACCTTGGGATTGATCTCCATGGTGAGGAATAGCCTGAAGCCCGAATGTGGCTGCAGCGAATGTAATTTCTTCTCCAATTGCACCAACCATTGCGGTGCCAAGTGTACGTTCTTCAGCAGCACCCAGCGACCGCTCTTGCAGGCCATGTTGATGGCGCGCTCAGCCTGATTGAAGCCCTCCGCCGAACCAATGGCAATACTCGAGATCTGTTTATTGAGCTCGGCAGCCAAGTCATCCACACGTCCGGAGGCATCAAAACCGGGCACTGAGCACAGCAATGCGGGGGTGTTGCAGTTCAACTGCTTCTCCACAACAGCGGCCAAGTCCAATTCCTTCTCGGCGTTCGGCATGAAATCTACACCGAGCACAGCATCGACCACCTTATGTGCGGCGGCAATGACACGGTCCGGTCGGAAGGCTTGTATCAATAGCAATTGATGTATAGAGCTAACGATGGGTGAGAGTGCCTTTGACTCATCCCACAATTGTGGCACACATTGCTCCGGTGAACTTTGTTGCAACCATGCGCCCAGCTCAGGCATCGATTTGAGTTTTTCAATCAACTTACGGAAAATGGGCAAACGTGTTTGCAAACGGTTAACGCTTTCTATTTGCTCGGAAGTTAGGCCTTCGACCGGTGTCGAATTGGCCAACAGACCCTCACGGCTGCGTAAGAAGAAGTTGAATTCGGAATCCAAATTTTGTTCTGAAGTGCCCTTGAGGTGTATCTTGCACATCAGCAAAGCGAATGTTAGACGATCATTGTGCAACATACCACGTGCCACACGCTCATAGCAGACCTGCGAAGACATAGGTATTATGAACAGAAATATTTTATGGAAAATACATAATAAAAATCTTATTTTTTTGAGCTCGGAAGAAAAAACTCACCTGGAAGAGGTCCTTGGTGATGATGCCCAAACGCTCCGAATACTCGCTCTTGCCATCCAACTTTGTGTTGTTGTACAAGACAGTGGAGAAAATGTCCAAGAACATTTTCAGCGAATACTGATAGAGGAAGTGCACCTGGTTCAAGCTGTCCATGGTGAAATAAATGTTACTGCAAGCCACCGACAACGGCAAATACTGTTGTGAGACAGTCTCAATTTCCGCGATAACCTTATCCGTCTCGTCCACCTTTTGATTGATGTCGTACGCTTCCTTCTTCAACGTTTCTAGCGTGGTTATCACGGAGTCATCATCAAGAATCTTACCCTTTGCATCGTTCAAAGCCTGCAACAGACTCTTCTCCAGCTGACGCAAACGCAAACGGAATTCGCCCTGCAATTTCAACAGATCCGAACGCTTCTCGTCAATATCAGGGCGCTCAGCTTTCAATACTTGATTCAAACACTGTGACTGCAAAGAGCTGCGTGTTACAGTGAAGTTCACAAAAGTGACACGCGAGCAAATATCCGGTGGGAATTCCACAGTTGGGTCACGCGTGGACAAGAAAATAACAAATGACGGCGACAAATCGATATCCTGATCGCCGAGTGTGATCAACACACGACCGCCTGTGCGACGTAATTCACGATTAAGCACAGGATTCAATATCGGATCGTAATTCTCAACATCTTGCACAAGCAGTGGGTTGCCGAAACGCAATGCCGACTCCAAATTCTTGCGGAATGAATCGTCCAAGAATGATGTTTTCGTAATTTTCTTGCCAGCATACTCATTGAGCAAGAACGTGGTGGCCTGTCCTGAGGGATCGATAATGAGTGGATAGCGGTTGAAGCGCTTAAGCATAATGGCGTTCTCAGTGCAGAGATCGTCGGTTGGTAGCGCGTTCGCTTGCCAACGCAAACGTTCGTCGGGATTCGACAGATACTCGGTACGCGCCATGTCAGCACGATATTGTATGTTGGCCGACTGTAGATGCTGCGACCAAGTGGTGAAGAGATTCAAGCGATAGTGCTGATCAAAGTAACCACCTGTTGGAAGTTTTTAAAGGAATATAATTCATTGTACGAAATAAACATTATATTTTTTGTTTACCGTAAGCAATAAATGCCGCTGACAACAAGACGTCGCCAATAATAGTGGACATTTGCGATTTGAATGTCTCGCTGGTGCACTCCCAACGCTCGCGTTCGATGTTCAAGCTCTTCAGCAAAGCAATCGAACGATCAACTTTGGCTTGCACATTCTCCAAGTCTGTCTTAATGGCCTGCGCCTGTGAGATGAGCTGTGCATACTCCTCCTTGTAGGCGGCAATACTGCGCTCGAGCTGTTCAACGAGCTCCTTGGTTTCATTAGCGCTTTGCAGATTCACATCGGCCTGCTCTTCGAGCGAACGCAATTCCTCACGCAGTGGTTCGACACGCTTCAACATGTCGGCGTATTCAATCTGCGACAATGGAAATGGAAAATTGTTTATAGTTTACACTCGTGGGGCAGGTTTTTGCTTATTTACCTGCGCAATGGCCCATTTCACCATAGGGCCACAAGCCATACTGGCGCGGTTGACCTTCTCGAAGTTATAGTCCGGATTGCTGAGATATTTGTTCTTCATCTTTTCGCGCACCTCATCGCTGCATTATTTTTAATTAAAATAAAAATTATGTTAATTTCCACAAAATTATTATTATTTTACTTTTTTCAAAATGTGTTCATGAATAAAAAATCACCAATCGAAGTGTATGTTATGCAAGCAAAGCGTTTACTATTAACAATAAAGAATAAACTAAAAGCCAGAACCAAAAATGGGAATTTTACGCAATTAATAGGATTTCAGCAGTTGACGTCGAGTTAACGAAAAAAAATAATAATACCAACACCGAATTTATTACAACAAAAAATGCAAATTAATAAAACATAATAAAATCAAGTTATACAACACGAACCAAGCGATAAACGCTTATCAATACGTATGTCACAACGCTAGGGCAAAAACTACGAAAACGCGTCTATCCAATTGCAGTAGAAGGGGGGAAGACTAAACTTTTTCAACTAAAAAAAATAAAACTACAACAAAAAAAAAACAATTGAAAATTAAAAATAAATTAAGAATAATGTTGCTTTAACAAAAAAACTGAGGCGAGCTGGTGCAATTGATCGGAATAGCTGTATTTTGCATAGACACACAAGTATTTACAACAAAAAAGTAACGTCACTAATTAAAATATAATAATTAACAAATAAGAAAAGAAATATTAAAATAATTAACAAAAAAATAAAATAATTGAAAAATAATCTATAAAATAATAATTAAATTAAAAGTATAACTAAAATAATAATAATATTAAAAAAATTATTAGTTAAACAAAAAATAATTAAGAAAAAATTACTACAAAAAATTAAAAAAATAATAACAATAAAAAAATTGATAATTAAAAATTAATTAAATAGAAGAGAGTTAATTATATAGGCATAATTAAATGCTTAAAACAAACCTACATTTTTTTGCTATTCTTAATCTCTTTTTCAATTCCAGGCTTTTTAAATTTATTTTGTATTTTAAAAATTAAATTATTTGACGTTCTCATTTATATTGTTTTTTATTATTTTTTAATTTAATAAATAAAATAAAAAAATAAAATTATCAAATATAAATTACAACAACCAATCAATTGCACAGCTAAGTCAAATAATACAAAAAATAACCAAAAACATAACAAAAAAATTAAAAAAAAATGTAAACAACAAAATCATAAACAAAAGTTAAACTTATTATATTGTTGTTGTTGTTTTCATGCTTACGTTATATTTTCAGTATTGAAGTTAGATACAATTGAATTTATAAAGTTTTCTCGCATTATAACGGCACGAATTGATTTCCAGTCGGTCGCATTCTCACCCAGTAGCAGACAGATTGACTCCAGAGCCAATTTCACCACCGATGGTGGATTGGCCATGGTACGAACTTCAACAAGTTGTTGCTTACGTATCGATTTAACGGCTAAAGTGAATCAAGCGGGGTTGGTGGTGAGTGTGTGGTGAGTAAAAAGTAGTAATAGTATGGTAGTAGTAAGTAAACAACAAAAAAAGTTATAAACTGACTCATTTAGTAAAATCATTAATGCTAATTGGCTTAAAACTGTTATACATATATATTAAGGGAAATATTTCTATTCATCGTGTTGTTGTTGTTAAATATGTTGTGGTTCGATGCGGAAGTCCGATCCAACAGCTTGATTGCTGCCATGTTGTATACGTTGCCTTCACTTATTTAAAAAAAAAAAAAGATTATATGCTAACCAAAACCTGCAGACACAGTCATATTTATATATATACATAATGTATAGAGTTTAGTAATTTACCTTAATTTAATAATGTAGACTTGCTGGGAGTGAAAGAAGAAATTTGTTAAATACACCATTTTTCAGTCATTTTGCGACTGTGATGTTAGATTATTGAAAATGGTAAATACTTTCTAAAAAAACTAATTCTAAAATTTGAAAATGTCAATGTTATTCAGCAATGTTGAATCATCTTAGATAATTATATTTTCAAAATATGGTATATAAAGTTTGCCACAAAGTTTGTCACACCCAGAAGGGAACGTTGGATTTAACGGCTGTACATACTAGTTCGTTTTTCAAGCTGTTCATTTGACGGAACCGCCGACATCGGACTACTTTAAAGTATAGCTGTCACATAAGCTGATCGGGTTATAGTTAAAGTTAGCGTTTTTTTATTGTTTTCATTCATATTTTCATACCCATTTACGCGGAATGGGCATATGCGCCTGAGAGTATGTTTCAAAATTTTTATCACAGCACTCTCAACAAGTCTACATTATAAAATATAGTTTTGTATTTGTTAAATACATTATTAATATTCAAAAACATACACGAACACTTATTAAATAAAACTGTATCTGCTTAAAAAAAATATATATACGTATGTACTTATATAAGTAGTATGCATTTAGGCGCCTCATTCTATGAATATTATTTGTGATATAAATATATTAAAATCACTATTATAAGTAGTTCAAGTATATTACGGTAAAATTAGAGAAACACATAAGAGTAACGGTAATTATTATATATATGTAAATTGCTATACACATGTGCTGAGCAGATGCAAAAATGTGGTGAATGCATTATTTCGTTGAAAATGGACGATGCAAAAAAATAACCAAAAAAAATAATATAAATAATACTAAAAAATTAAAAAATAAATAAATGTGTAATTGAAAAACAAAAGTAAGAGTTTAGTAAACCCCAGCGCAGTTATTTAAATTATATGGATATGTTTTAGATTATACAATTATAATATACAATACTGCGCCACTGTTTAATAGTATATATGTATATGTATGTGTATGTGTATATGTAATTTTCACAATAGCCACATGAAGCCAATTTGGACGTGTTTGGGGTGAAAAGATGGCGACTGTGTACAAGAATGTTATATTGGAGTTTGGTTTCTTGTCTGTTGCGGCATATTTATGCTGTGTATATATATATATATAGGCGTGTGGGCGTATGTGTAAGTGACAATTTTGAATTTGGTTTGCTTAATATTATTATTATCGTTAAATTAGTTATGATAAGTAATAGTATTGTGTATTGCCGTACGTGATATTCTCTGTTCTCAAATTAACAATGGACGGAATAAAACTATCTTTGACAAGTATGCCACGTATCGCCTTCCAATCGGTGGCGGTCTCGCTGAGCAGCTCGCAGACTGATTCCAATGCTAACTTAACAACAGCCGGTGGATTGGCCATGGAACGCACCTCAGCCAAGTGTTTCTTTTTAATGGCGCTTACAGCTAAAGTGATAAAGTGTTTGCAAGAAATGCACAGTTGGTTTAAACGGTGGTCAAAAGCAAATAAAAAGGGGTGTTAAAATATAAAATCATATAAATGTCACCAGTGAATAAGCCTGCAAACGGTATAAATATATTTATGTGCTCTGCTTGAAAATTTCTACACTAAAATATATAAAAATATCACTTGAACCTTAGAGTGTTCCGCTAAACGAGTCGCTTAAATTAAACTTAAACAATTTCAATCTCATTAAAACATAAATAAATAGTTTGTGGCTTGTTTGTAGCATACAAGCAAGCGTTTACCTTGTTGCGCCTCGATTACAGCCGGTTCCACTTGTGCCAAGTCGGCCATGACATATTTACGTTTCTCCTCGATTTTCACCGTCTGATCGGCCAGGCGTATTTGTATCTCCTGCGACTGTATCTTCTTCTTCTCAGCTTCTTGCTGATCCTTGAACATCTGCTTGAGCTTAGCATTGGCTGCCTCATTCTTGGCCTGCAGCTCTTGCTTCTTAACGGCCAATGACTTCTGCATCTCCTCCACCTGCTCCACAGTTTCTGCGATTTTATTGAGACCGACATTCAAGTGCAATTGCTGCTCTTCCAAGTCGCTACGCTTTTCATTGTACAACTTGACAAAGTGATGTATAAAGTCCAAATAGTGACGTGGTGTGACCGCCATGGTGCGGCCACCGCGCTTGGCGAGTCGTGCGTTGGCTTGATGCAGCGTTTGATGTACATACACACAACTGTTGATGACCGCATCGCGATGTGTTGGTTGTGCTGGCACCAAGGGGCACACTGATGGGAAGAAGTCGGGTGCGGCCCAATTTTGTTTTTCCAAATCGACGCGTGTGGTGAACTCTTTGCCCACCTGGAAGAGTGCTGAATCCGACCAGTCGCCGAACCAGTTAAGTACGCAACGATTGAAGAGCGCGGGTGAGGTGGCCGCACGATCTTTAAGACCGTCTGTTGACGGGTTCATGGTGAAGACCACGTGCAAGTTGCGCATAACTTGCTGGGTGAACCTGTTCGGTGGAGAAA
The DNA here is from genome assembly GCA_037783105.1 of Bactrocera zonata. Classification (NCBI taxonomy): domain Eukaryota; kingdom Metazoa; phylum Arthropoda; class Insecta; order Diptera; family Tephritidae; genus Bactrocera; species Bactrocera zonata. Next base: position 142,424 of record JBAWJQ010004182.1, on the reverse strand, counting down.
ATGAAGGAAATGTTTGTAAATTTTCATTCAATTAATTTTAGTTATTTGTGCGTGCTGAAAATATATTTTTACACACCATTTATACAACTCATCACTTGAGTCCAGCATCAAGCCCTCGCGTTGCGCGCCTTCCTTACATTGCGTCATCAAAGTGGTGTACTCATCGCCCTCGAACAGACCGGGCACTTCGCCGTTAGCCAACAGCGTATTCATGCGTTCCAAGAAGCCGGAATCCAAAACGTTCGACTCGTCCAAAATGAAAGCGATCTTTTCATCCTTGCAACCGGAGCGTCTCAGCACACAACGTAGATCTTCATCGAAATCTTCACCAGTGTATTTGTTGTGTACTTTAATTTGGAATATCGATAGACCATTCATCCAAGCGACAAAACGTGAAAGTGTCGTTTTGCCAGCGCCAGACACACCAATCAGCAGTAAATGGCCTTGCGGCTGACGGAATATACGATCGATGCGCAAGACGTGTTCTAAAACTTCATCGAACAGCACAAGCGGTACGTCTAGCTCCTCCTCGTAGAAGACCTTGAGACGTGCGCGCACATAGTCACGCAATTCTTCGCGATTAACGGGCATATAGTCTTTAGACAACCAATTACTGTAGAGAATGGGGCGTGTCAATGCCTCCTCTTGATTGATACCAGGGAAGTGTTTCAGTGCCACAATATCGATATTCTCGTTGGTCCAGCGACGTTCTGATTCCTCAACCAGCCTGTCTTGGAACAAACGTAGAGCCTCATGCGCCCACAAACGCACCAAACCCTCCACTGGTAACGAATCAAGCGGACGTATGGCCTCGCAAATACCACGCACCCAACGTGTCATCTCACGCGGCGAGTACACATAGTGCGGTTGCATGTCTTGCGTGAAGCGATCTTGTGATGCCAAGTAAAATTCGACCATAGCATTGGTCAGCGGTTCAGCGTAGCCGCGCAATGACGGCATCATGCGCAACATTGCGCGCGAGAAGGTGCCGTAGATTTGTTTGAGCGAAGTCTCGCCAGGATAGTCTACATAAATGATTGGCACGTGTCGTAGGAAACGGTGTGAAAGTGGTTTACGACCCGGATCGGTCGGTGGATTACAAGCGCCCACGAATTGTATGCGTTCTAGCGAAACCCAAGCTTGATCACTGGCGCGATAGAAGCCCTTGTGTTCGACCAGCTGACGCAAGAATGATATTACACGCTGTGTGCCGTAGGTGTCCATGTCGGGCAAATTGATTTCATCGCAGAATAGCACGAGCCATTTGCCAATCTAAATTAAAAAAAGGGAAATATATTGAAGCATTAGACAACAAAGCAATATATTTGAATTTTTCTCTTACCTGCACAGGCGAAAGCACAACACCGTTAGGCGTCTTACGATACTCGCAATAGTGATCGAAAGTTTTGAGCAAAAGCTCGGGTGTGGTAGCTGACGAGAAGTTCAAGCCAACCACTTCCATATCGGGTAAAGCACGCAGTGCTGAGAACAATGTCATCGTTTTACCAGAACCAGGTGGACCGCATAGTACTATAAATAGATAAGATAGGTAGAGAATATTATCAGTAAATTGGAGAATCTTCAAAAATTGAATAACCCACCCAATGGCTTATGCTCGGCCAGCCAGGTGTACAAGAGCGACTCGTGACGCACAGTATCCAATGTGGGCACAACAATGTCAGGTGAGGCCACTTTGTGTGTTTCAACCTCAATAACCGGCACCTTGTTCGACCATGGCACCCATTCGCCATTCATGCTAACTTCGTAGTCGATAATAGGCGCGCCAGCAGCGCCCGGCAGCGGTATGGTGGTAACACTGCGCACAAAGTCACCCAGATCGGTGCGTACTTTAAGTTTAGCATCGCCAGCGAAGGACCAGAGTACGGAGTAAACCAGTGCTTTCGGTATATACTGCTCCAGTTGGTCGGCAGAACATGGGAAATCGGGGTGTTGTGAATTGAAGTTGAGCACATTTCTGAAATAGAAGTGATAATGAAATTGTTGTTGTTTTTGTTTCCCCACAATATGTGAAAATAAGTTTTTGGTGCCAAAAATCCAAAATTTTTATATTTGACACGCCACTAGCCCTCAATGGAGTTGAAAATATAAGTCTACGCACCTTGCAGCTTGATTCAGCATCGAAAATAGCGAGCTGAGTGCACGCAAGCGCGTGAAGTCCATAATATGCTCTTGCTCCATGGCATACTCCAAACTGCGCACCACAATGCCATCAGCCGAGAAGTATGGTTGCAACAACAAAGCAATATCACGTTGCACTTGCAGTGATGGCGAAACCTCTTCTTCTTTATCCTTATTGGTAGCTGGCTTAACAACACCAACAAAGTCTTCATCGCCATCCTCAAGTGGAATACTGCGCAATCGCGACAGATAGTTCTCAAATATCATTTCGGTGGAGAGTACATCCTCCGAGAACCAAACCATGCCACAACGCGAGACGGTGGCAAGTGTGGCGAACTTCAGATCCTGCACTTCAAACATTATGCGCACATTGGGCGGCAACGATAGACGTTCACCATTCGGCAAGGTGAGCAATTTATTGTCATCCAACACGGAATTCAAATTCTCAACCCACTCGGGATCGACATCACCATCGAAGATAATCCATTGACGCTTGTTGATTTCACCACGCACATTATCGATGATTTTACGCAGCACATGCGTGAAGAGACCGTCGGTCCACTCGCGCGTATTCTGATCCATAACACCATAGAGTGCCTCCTTCGAAATGGCTTTGGGATCGATGACGTGCGCAACACCTTCAGTACCCTCGAAACGCTCCAAAGCTTTGAGCAAGGTGCGCCAGGCTGTCGATTTGCCAGAACCGGATGGACCGACCATCATCAAACCGTGATTGAGATTGGAGATTTGATACAATTGCAGCACCTATTCATGGTAAAGTGTTACGAATGTTAGAGTATATGTAAATGAAGGCGGCCATTTGAGGGGGTAATGAGGAGCAAGCTTAAATTTTGGCACTAATCAAATTGGCAAGCAATAGGAAAATGTATTCAGGCATCGCAGTACGTTGACAAATTACAAATTTCGACTATCTAAACTTGCTTGTTAAGAAAATATATATTTTGGTTGTAAAATAAGAAATCGGAAGGGGTTAAGCGTCTTACTTTTTCCACCCACGTCTCACCGAATCCTTGCGCATTCTGTTTTATCAACGTTATGTAATTCATTCAGTGATTTTCGGTAATTGCGCGTGTAAAGCAAGCATTAATTAAATATCAAAGTGCATACATTAGGAGAATCTTCTTAAATATTGTCAAATTACGAAGTAGACACATCAATTTACACGAAACAAATACAGTACAGTGCAATAACAAATATTCGTGCGAAGGAAGTGCTCGAAAATAAGTATTTTTTTTTGTTTGAAACAAAGCACGATAAAATAACTAAATAAGAAAGAAAGCGGTAAGTTCGGGAGGGCCGAACATTGGGTACTCTCGCAAGTTTAAGAAATGTAAAAACAAGAAAAATTGTTGTAATACTTTTCACAAACAAAAGCTTTTCCTTAGTAGCCCGATGTGAGCAATTTTTTCAGAGAGTGTAGCGTTGATTGTCGCATCTTGTCCGATAAAGAAGTTTCCCATACACAGACTTGATTTTGATAATTCACTTTGTACGGCAGCTATGTGCTACAGTGGTCCTTGGGAAGAAAAGGAAGTGTGAAAAATTTCAGACGGATATCTCAAAACCTGAGGGACCAGTTCGCGTATACATATATACAGACACTCGGATATGGCTGTTGACTCTGCAATCTCTATATTGCGAGAATATAAGTGTTCAATCAATCTTTCATAACTTACATACGTTATATCAGACAGTAACAGTCATACACTAACATAACAACAACAAACACACAAATGTAAACCGTTGATTCACTTGCCTTCTCCATCCAGGCAGCACCCTGTTCATCACCTTCGCCGCAAACCAAATAGTCTTCTTGACACACTTTGCGTATCTCCTCCTTTAGTCCCTTCATTTCGGCCCGTGTATAGCCAACATTGGGGAAAACGTCGCTCAGCAATGAGAAGAGCAATGGTATATCCTCGGCCACAAGTTTGGGCACCATAGTCTCACAAACCGATTGTATGAGAATCTCTTGCTCTGGCAAATTTTCAGCCACCGAAGCCTCGTCGATATTCTCCTCACCGCGTTGACGCATTGTTTCCTTAATCTTCATAATGCGATCACGTTTCACATTACCAGCCGAGATCAGCACCGACTTGAGCGCTCGCAAACCGAAGTCATAATGACTTTGATTGGACAGCTGTTCGTCGCAAAGCTTGAAGAATGGCACAATCTTGCAAGCTAACTTTTCGGCAGAACGGAAACCTTGTGAGAACAACATGACCTCAGCAATGAGCTGACGATCGGGAGTAGTCATAGCCAAAGAACGGAAGAGTTTCTTCAAATTATCGGGCAAATTGGAACGGCCAGCATAACCGGGATTCATGGTAATGAATATAGCCATATCAGGAGAGACGCGCACTTGCTTGCCAACCAATTCAACAGTTATACTCTCCTTATTCGTATCCATCTCGTATTTGAGTGCCTCTTGTATGGTCTGTATCTGTTGTGAACAAGCCGACAACATGCGCTCCTCCAAACGATTGAACTCATCAAAGCAACCCCAAGCGCCAACTTGACATAGACCAACAAAAATACGTCCCATAGCTTGGAAATCGAAAGTCTCGTCACAATTGAAGACCAACACAAAGCGACCAAGTTGATTGCCGAGAGCTTTCACAGACTCGGTTTTACCGGTACCGGCTGGACCGAAGGGCGAACCGCCCAAACGTGATTCCAACGCTTGTGTCATGGTCAAGTAACAGCGATCCGTAAGTGGTGTCTGCACAAGACGATCCTGTACACCTAGGTATTCGAAACCATAGTAGAAACGGGCATTGGCCATGTGAATGGTCAGTTGTTGCAGCACCTGTGTGGAGAGTACACAGTAAGAGTAACCGTGAATGTATATATTTACTAATGAGCCGCTTTACTTACCTCGGTTTGACGTGGATCGAAGTAGAAACGCATTTCGCAAAGCCATTGGAAGGATTTAGGGCTTGTGACGCCATTGGCAATCAATCGGCGTGTAACGGTACGCTTGTGTACAAACTCATTAATCTAGAAAAGCAATAAAAAAAATATTAAATTAAAATGTTTCTATAAACAAACAGGCAAGCTATCTGAACACATACCAAATGCTCCAATTTGCGTCTGCGCAGTGGTGGCTGCTCTTGCAAAACGGAATCGGCGAGCACGTTCAGTGTAGACTCGACAGTGCCCAACACGCGCTGCATTGGCTTGGAGTTATTGGTCTCCGAGGCTTGTTGCAAGGCTGCTTCCACATCCTCCGACCAGAGAATTTGCGCAGCAAGCACGACAATCTGTGCCTGATATTTGTCACACCATTCCATGTACTTTTGCTGATCAATTTTACCATCACGGAATTGTTTGATGTCCTGTACGGCTTGTGCCAGAAGCGAAGCCAAAGTGAAACGCATTTGCTTCTCGACGAGTGAGAGCCATTCATTGATTTTGGGATGTTCGACCGTGGATACGGGATTCATGAATTTCACTTCTTCACCTTCGCGTGATGAGATACCCAAAATAACGGTATTATCCTCGTTCAACAAAATAGCAGCAACGCCGGCAAACATTTTCTTGAAGTGCTTCTGTAAACGTGCAATATTCTTGCTATTACCAATAATCTCCAAGAGATCCTCATCGCCCACGAAATAGAAACGTGGGAAGGAGGTACGCTCACGCTCCAAATACTCGCCCAAAGCCTTTTGAATTTTACCCAACAGATCAGCAAGACGTTCCAGCGAACGTTGTACGGCCGGTATATTCAATACGTCCATAACTTTCGGTGACTTGGTCACTTTTTTCATGAGACCTAAAAACTCGGAGCTGATGCTTTGGAAACGAGAAGTTTCCACCGGCAGCAATGTTTTGATATCAGCGCTACCGGAGAAAATACCCTCCAAGTAGACCCAACGACGTTGCACATCAATCCAAACATCGAACAGGGCATTTATGCGATTCAATTTTTCTTCCCACGTCAAAGCCTCCTCTTCGAAAACTTTATAGTAGGGTGAGAGTTTCATAGCGGCAACCGAATTAATGTGTTCCTTGACTTTGTTGAATAGATCATCCCAACCGCGTATGATACGACATTTATTCTGATAGTTAATCAGATCCAGTTCATAGCTCTGCCACGATTCGCGCACTTGCTTCAAGAACTCCTCTAATGCCATTTCACCCTGGGCCACCAGTATGATGTCCTTGACGATATTTTCGTTCTTCTGCAAATTCACATCCCACACTTGACCGAGCGACAAATCGGAGATGACCCAGTTGACACGTAACTGTTTGGTCAGTTGTTTCCAGTGACGCTCCTTGAGAGCATCCGACTTCAGCTCAACGATCAGCATATTCACCTTAATGTAACTCTGTATGAGTTTCTTCACATATTCATATGACTCATACATGCGCAAGCGTGCAGGCAACTCCTTCAGTTGGGTCATCATTGCCTCGAGTTGTTGACGCAACTTGCGTGGTTGCACCGATAACCATGGTTTCTCTCTGGAAATTAAACAGTTATTATATAAACTTGTCTTAAGCAATAATGAGAAAGAAAACCACGCACCTGGTCTCATCGATTTGTGTCCAAACTTTAGAAAGCTCACTCCAGACACCACGCAAGTCCTGCAACTCCTCCAAGGCGACATTCATACGCTCTGAACTGTTATTGGGTATAGCAGATTCCTGCAATTCCAGCGCCTCCTTGGCCTTGGCCACATTATCGCGCTCCTCCTTCAAACGTGAATATTTCGTTTCGAACAATTGCAAATGTTGCAGTGCATCGTCGGGTCTTATCTTGCCGCCAGTGGGTTTATTCTTCTCCCAGTCGTTCAAGAAATCAAGCGTGCGCGTCTCCACAGCCTTGTCCTCGGCCACAATTTTAGCTTGCAAACTGGCCACTTGTGTTTGTATGGCTGTGTCTTTGCGCTTAATGATCTCATTGAATGCCGACCATTCACCTTCGATGTTGTCCACATGCAACCAGTTGTTGGGGAATTGGAAGCGTTGGCGCTCAAGTATGCGTTGCGCCTCACGGAATACCTCCACTTGTTTGTCCCAAGAGATCATGTCCTTCTTCAGTGATTGGACGTAAGTAATGAAGCTAACGGCATCCGAAGTGCTGGCTGCCTCTGTTGTGATGAAAAATAATTTGACGCGTGAATATTATTTTCATTTAGTAATAGCCGAATTTAAGGGCGGACCTATCAAGCCATATCAAGTACTGACAATTATATACGCGAAAAAATTAAATTCCACCTACAAGTAGGGGGTGTCACGCCCATAAGGAATTTATGAACATAACGGTACCACTTTTGTACTAAAATTTGGCCAAAAGTAGGCCATGACACGCCCATAATAAATCGGTGAGTTTACCAGTATCACTTTTAGTAAAATTCCCGGCCCTTCGCTTTATGACCCTTTTATCCACAAATTCAAGTTAATTTCGTGAACTTACCAATGCTTTGCATTTCCAAATCGGTACGCGACTTCGACACCTTCGAGTGGAATGTGGTCATTTCGTTGCCTAGCAAGGTGCCAAACTTGCCCAATGCCTCCTTATGCCAAGAGTCATACTTCAAGGTGACCTTGGCTTGCACTTTAGCATAGTCAATGACAATCGGACCATAGGCACGACGCGTATCGGATGTATCGAATGTGGTGCGTGATTTCTTGATGTCATTCAAGCATTTAATCCACAAGTTGACATCTTCACCCAAACGCCCATACAAGGTGTCGGCCTGTAGGTCCCACAAACTCTGATAACGCAACCATTCCTCGACGTAATTACGCACTTCGCTGATTTTATTCTCAATGGCGCCATAAGCATTCTCCAAAATCAAGGCTTCCGGCAATTTGGTCAACAAGTTGCGATAAGTGGGTGGCGCATGCTTGTCCAAGCCGACTTGATAGCGTGTGCTCTGCAGGCGCACCTGCGAAGTGACAATAGCCTGCCAAGCGAACAATTGTTGCATGATTTGGAAACGTGCCTCCTCGATGGAGGGATACAAATACATTTGCTGATTGGTGATGCGTATCTCGTGTATAGCATTTTGGATCTGTGGCTCTCCGCCCAGCTTGTGTGTCGGCTGTGCTGGGGCATCGGTGTCCATGGAAAGATCGCGTTCCTTCTTGCTACCAGTCAATGCCTCGGTCCAAGCTTGTATGCCGGCCTGCAGACGCATAGCCAATTTCTTTTCAACTTCTTCATCGAGGCGTGTGACCCACACGTTCAAGTTGGAGTATTGTTTCAGTGACAAAGCATCGACGGCATGTTGAATTTTCGATAGGATTTCAGTGAAAGTAGCTGCACTGTAAGGGCAAGTCTCCAATGAACGCACATCAACATCCAATTGCTCCTCGACAACAAGCAAATCTTCGACCTAAGTGCAAGTGTGTGTTGGTTTAACAGTTCATGGGTAAATTTTAAGCAAGCTCACCTTCTCCTGGAACTGTGTGACACATTCGGAGAGACGCAAAACGTAGGGATCGAGTTTGTACGACTCCCAGACCAAGCCAATGCCTTCAGAAATCAAATTCAGCACTTCCTTACGCAAGCCAGCCACGAGTGGCACAATACTGGCGCGATCTTCAATCTAATAAGTAAGGAAAATCTTCTTAAATACTTGTGTTATGTAAGGGGAAGTGCGCATTAAGTTGCTTTCCGGATGTTTAAAGCATGCATTTGCATAAACTAGTATGTTATGTAAGAATTACTTCGATTGTGAGATAAAATATACTAAGTGCAAATGATTATATAAATACATAATGCTATTTAAGAGACATTTATTAACAATAACACTACCTTGAATACTGAATTTTGTGCTAAACTCCTATTATTTAGCTGCATGTAAGAGAGGGAGGTATTCGATATTGTTTGTTGAGAGACAGTTTAAAATCGTTGCGCGTTTAGTGGCATATTAATAGATATAATAGTGTATTATTAGGTGATATTTAAGAGAGAAGCATAATGAAGACATATAATTTAAGAAACTAATTTGCATGTTTGCATGTTTGCATGTTTGCGAGCTTACAACAAAATTAGGATTAAGCAGAAATCAGGGTTGCAAGTTTCTTACTTAAATATTTTTAATAAAAAATTTGAAAAAATTATATATTTAGTTTCTAATTGAAATTTCGTAGTTAAAAATTTAACATTTAGATATTAATTCCAAAATCAGAATGAACAAAAAAGAAACAAAGTTAACGTCGAAGGCACCGAAGGTAGAGCACCCTTAACAAAAAAGAGGTTTCCATACAAGAACTTGATTTAGTTTGTATGCTATAGTAGTCTGATCTGGAAAATTTATCACAAATTTCGAGAAGATATCTTGCTTTTGATCGTTCAGTTTGTATGTCAGCTGTATGCTGTAGCAGTCCAACCTGAAAATTTCTTCAGCTACTGAAGCTTTGTCTTAGGAAATAATCTATTACAAATTTCGTCAACATGCCAAAAAAAAAAGTTTTCCATGCAGGAACTAAACTTTGATCGTTTAGTTTGTATGGCAGTTGTTTGCAATAGTGGTCAGCAATTCCGACAAATCAGTAGGAAAAAAGGATCACAACAATCGATGGACTAGTCGCATTTATACAAACAGACGGACATGGCTAAATGAACGCAGCTGGTCATGTTGTTAAATCGTTTGAATCGTTTCATATTGAATATGATGGTAAAACAGGAAGTACGAAAGGGCGAAGAAATGTAAATTCGAAAATAACTTTTTTTATATAATTATAAATTTTGAAACTTTTTTATTTTTCAACCCGGTGTTTGGATTATTAGAAAGTAGAAGATTCTTTTTAATTAAGATATTTGGGATTAATGAAGAATTAATAATTTTAAATTTAATTCAATTATTTTTTAATGCAGAATTTGCAACCCTGGCAAAAAGAGATGAAAAAAAAACAATTTCAAATAAACTAAGTCTGCAAAATATCGATGCGTTAGAAATTAGCACAAAATATTGCTTACATTAAAAAAATAAATAAAATACAAGTAGATATGTATGTTTTTCTATGTGAATACGAGTATACAAGCTGCACGCAATTTAAAGTACATGCGTGTTCATATGTAAGCAATTGTAAAGGTGTTGGATGTAATTATATGGCATTAGTTTCAAAAATGTGGTGGATTAGTGGTATTGACTTGTGTGTATGTGTGTTAGATCAGTGCAAAATCAACGCAAATATATACATATTTATACCTTCTCCAAGGTGCGTTCGTAAGTGCGCACGCTCTCAATCAATGAAATTGCATACGGGTAGATTTGATTGGCCTGGTGCGCCTTATTGACAATGGTAAGTGGCACCCTAAATGGGAGTAAATGTGAGAGTTGATAAATCTATATAGGCGTTGTTGGTTAAAAACTAACCTGAAGCCCAAATTCTTGATGTTACGCACTTCCTTGGAGAGTGTGATGATTTCGGGCAAAAAGTTTACGCGCAATTTCAACACGTTGCTGCGTCCGGTGCGCGAACGAGTCGATTCGATGGTGAAGATGCGTCCGGAATTGCCAAAATTACGCTCCTGCACTTTGCGTGCCCACTCCTGGAACACTTCAGAAATAGAGAGCTTATTGCGGAAACTGTCACCGTCCGCTTTAAGCTTCTGACCCTCCAAATGAGTTTCCCAACCTTTACCCAGCACATCTTCAACGCGCTTCAAATACATGGTCAATTGATTATCGATCTGACGCGCCCAAATGATGGAACCAGCTACGGGCGGCAAGTCACGCACCGTCGAGAGGCGATAACTTTTGCTTTGTGGATATTGCACCTAAACCAAAAATCAATAATTAAGAATTTCAAACTTTGAGGGCATGATTTAGAAGAGTACCTTGAATTTCTCGTGCAGTGCATCAATATCATCCTTGACGCGTTGTATGAGTTGTGTCTGGTACTCTCGTATGGCGCCGCGTATATGCGGACGCACGAAGAGCGCATTGAAGCGCGAGAAAATGCGAAACATTTCATTGGCATTCTTAGCGGTGCCAAGCTGATCGCGCAAATGTGCAGTGATACGTGCTTCAACACGGTCTATAAAAGCGTTAAAGTAGTGAAAATTTCACAGTAATTTTTTTTCTTTAACTCACCAATTTTCTCTTCATAACGCTTGACAGCTGCCTCCCAAGCTTCTGAGCCCTCCTTGGTTATATCCAAGCAGTCCACTTCCTTCACATTCTCATAAGCTAAGTTCACCTCCTCGATGGCATTGGCATCGGCCGCCTCCAAACTGTATGGTTGCTTGGTTTCTGCAGCATTGGCATCGTTATTTTGCGCTTGCTTTGTGGGACGTAAGACACGTAATATAACGGTGCGCAACTGCTCATGCTGACGTCGGAATTTGCGCATATGCTCCATGCGTGTCTGCAGCTTCTTGTGTGCCGGCGATACGCGCCATGCCATCTTCAGATGTTCGTCGCGCTTCTTCTTGGCTATGTCACGCAGTAAACCTTGCAGTTTATCATATTCGTCATCCCAGCAGCTGAATATCTCGAAGCATTGATTCATTACACGTTCGAATTCATCAAATGGAATGTGCATGAGACGACGCGTACCCAATACTTTCAGCAATTGTTGTGAGAGATCGCGTGAAATGGCCTCAATCAATTTGAGACATCGCGGTATTGGATACTTTGTATTACGTACTTTACGCAAATGTGAAAATATTTGCTGCACCGCTGGGCGTATCTTTTCCAGTTCGGTAGCAGATAGTAAGTCGTTGATTGGAAAGTCCTTCATAAGTGGATTGTAATCGGCAACCATAGCCAAGGCCTGTTTGAGACCAGTGTCGGTATCAAATGACACGGTGGCATGGAAACGTTTGCCATGTTTGAGTATGTCCAGTGTGAGAGCAACTTCTGGTGATTCACGCTTTTCCTGTATGCGATATAGAGCACGCTCCAAATTCAACCAAAATGAGATTTCCTAATTTTAAAGAAAAATATATGTAACGATGAATTAAAGACGAATTTTTATATATAAGCTGCGCATGAATTCGTATATACCTGCAAAGCAGTGCCCGACGAAGGATCACGATCCAACATGGTCACTTTCTTGATTTCTTTAATCCAACGATTAACACCATTTTGCAGTTGATTAAGGAAGGATGAATCCTCCACTTTATCACCAAAATCTGCCACTTTTGCTTTACGATTTTCATCGGCACATTTACGTATTACATAATTAACAGATGGATGTGCCGTTAGTGTTATTTCCGGTATATCTATGTTTTGCTGAAGATGTAGGAGTCCCATCTCTAATTCAGCCAATTTCTTTTCAACAGATGGAGCCATTTTATCACCATCACGATCCGCACGTCCCGATTCCTTCACATATGACTTGAAGTACGGTGCCAAGGATTTGGAAATGAAGGCATGCAACGTTTCGTATGGTGAGCCATCGGAAAAGTTTATCAAACGCAACTGAGAGTGAATTGATTTGTCTGCCTCAATTACAGCTCCACGTTTGATACAAGCCAATGATGCCATGCGACTGTTGGTGAAGTGCACATCATTACTTATCTGATACGTGACGAACTCCTTCTCTTCCTCTCCTTCAGCTGGTTGTTCGTTTTCATCTTCTAAATGAAATATATATATTTTAAAATAAATAATTCAATATATGGCTACGGCACATAAGCTAATAATATTAATATATTAGAGATCAAAGCTAAATCTATTGAAATTTTCATATATGTACATATACTCCTACATGCAATATGAATATTTATATTTTCTATCTCCCTCCCACACTTTGCCCAAAATCGACTGCAAATCAAAACAAAAACAATTTATGAAAATTGCCGGTTGTAAACAAATAGCAGCTGTGTTTTGTTTACTTGTACGGCATACCACCACCAAGATACAAAGCCGGTTAACAGACGAAAGTCAGTAATAGAACCCGAAAGATGTTTATGCGTAGTAGATTACATACCATCATCATGAGTCATCACCCATAGAAATATGACATCACTGTGCAAATGTCAAGATACTTTTCTAATTAGAATATTGTAGAAATTTAATATCGATTTTACCAATTGGATTTTTAAATTTAATCCAACTGTGCGGTCGTGCATGCGTTGAACTCCTAAACTTTTTAATGACCGCATGGTATAAGCCCAAATTAAAAACTTGTGAACAAAATTCGTCACTCAACAAAATGTTTGCAACTAATAGACGCCATTTTGCACAGTGGGCGTAGGTAGCCGCTAGGTACAGAAATACATATATGTAACCAAATGCCGTTAGTAAAATCCCAATTACCTTTCAAGCAGTTCCTTTGGATGTACAATGCTTGTGTTTGAGGATCCGAAAGAAACTTTTTTATACGTTCCTGATTATCCTCAAGTTCAAGAGCATAGTTTAATGCAGGTGGCACAACATCTTCTTCAGGAAGTAGGATGGTGACCGCTTTACGTATATAATTAGCAAATGCATCATAATCGACAATGGTTACATTTGCTACCGCCTCCACAGATGTATCAGCGTTCTCCAGCGAATCTCCCATGATTTATTCGCTGGAATATACACTCACTAAGTTTGTATTTATTAATTTCAAATTAAATTTGCAAGAGATGATTTGATTACGTCCGCAATTTGCTAGCGAAGAAAAATCAGTGATGAAAAAAAGTGATGCCAACCCTTACGATTGTAATACAGGTCAAAAACAGGGAAAAATCCAACACTAAATCATATATGAAACATACATTTATTTTTCTTCATTTTTAAATTGAGTGTGAACCATTTTTGGAATACTTTTATGTAAATTAAAAACTCCTTTAAATACATTAGTTAGACTGAAAGCAACGCGAATAAATTTTCTCCCTTTATCGTATCAAAATTGCGGCAGCACTAGTATTATTCATCTTACATAGTTGCATGAGGTATTAGTACGGAACATTTCAGACAACAGAGCGATTCCTAGATATAGCGTTTTCTCTTGACATAGACTTCCACTTTTAAATGCTAAAGCAATCAATTAAGGGGTCAGTAGGGTAATCTGGCCTGTTTTTTGACTTTTTTTCATAGAAATTTTTATTCTACGATAAAACTTTTTCACATATAATGAGGTATATCGTGGAGTGTATAAACAAATTTTTTCGGAATTTTTTGATGACATCTGTCAGACAAATGGCTGGGTGAATGAGATGCGATTTTTCACTGGCGGACACAATTTCTCATGTTTGGATCATCTGAAACACTAAAACCCAATTTATTCTTACAAAGTACGTGAATGGTTATCGTCCCTAATAGGATCATGAAAAAATTTTGATGAATAAAAATGTAATTAAAGTTTTTTTTTTTTTTTAATTTTCTCCCGTAAAAAATATAGGGACGATGGCCAGGCGTTTTGTGAACATAAAAAAAAATTAGGCAAATCGGTTGAGTAGTTCGACCGGAATCATGTCCGCCAGTTTAAAAAAGAGTGTTTTGAGAAAAACGCGTTTAAAGATTGAGGTGTGCACTCCGTGCGCTCCGAACGTCGAGCGGTATTATTATTTTTGGGCCTTTTTCGAAAACTTCCAATGGTAAAGTGGGTTTCTACATTAATTCTAAGGGTATAAGAGAAAAGAAATCGCAAAAAAAAATTTATAACAGATTACTCTACTGACCCCCTAAATTTCATTTAAATATTTCACATGTTGCTTAAAATTTCATAAATTTATTATTATTATGAAGGCAGCATTCAATATGTAATTCGTATTCAATAACACTGATAGTAATAATCATTTTTTTCAGTGTTTGGTATCGATCTATTACATTTTCTGATCAGCTGTTATAACATATGGAAAGTTGCACGCTCGTTCAAAACACAAATCATTTGCCTTTTGCTGCATTTATTTCGAATTTTAGCTACATTTTGTAAATTAAAATTCCAAAATGCAGCTACTTTTACGTTCGGGCGTGTTACAGCATTTTAAACACTTTTACGGAAGACGATTTTTAACGCAAAGTGCGACCGGTATTGAGGTAAAACGTTTCTCACCAAGCAAGTATAGGCGCACTAATATGATATAATTCCATTTATTAGGTATCAGAGCTTACAAATGATGTTAAACATGAAATAGAATCTCATTGGCGTACACAAGTGTCACAAGGACAATTTGATCCAGGGCGAAATGATAAATTTTATGTGCTTTCAATGTTTCCGTACCCATCTGGCACGCTGCATATGGGTCATGTACGCGTTTATGCAATAAGCGACACGGTAGCCCGCTTTCATCGTATGTGTGGCCAGAATGTATTTCAACCCATTGGTTGGGATGCATTTGGTTTGCCTGCCGAAAATGCCGCAATACAGAGAGGTGTAGAGCCTGCAGAATGGACTGATGCAAATATCGCCCAAATGAAGAAACAACTGCAAGCCTTAAGTTGCTCTTTTGATTGGAAACACGAAATGTCAACTTGTTCACCGGAGTATTACAAATGGACGCAGAAATTATTTTTAATGCTGTACAACAAAGGATTGGCATATCAAAATGAGGTTAAGTTCAATTTGAATTTATAATTAACTAATTACATATACTATGGTAATACTATATAAAATGTCATTTAACTAAAACTAGGCTTTAGTGAATTGGGATCCCGTAGATAATACTGTGCTGGCCGATGAACAAGTGGATGCAAACGGTTGTTCTTGGCGTTCAGGGGCTAAAGTACAGAAGAAATTACTGAATCAATGGTTTATACGCACGACAGCATACGCCAAAGCTTTGCTAGACGGTTTGGAAGATCCTACGCTTCAAGATTGGCGTGATATTATTAATTTACAACGCCACTGGATTGGCGATTGCGACGGTTATGCATTTCAATTGCTTACTTCCGCAACAAATTACTTACGCATTTGGACCAGGAATCCGGAACACTTGAAAGATCCAAATTCTTTTATAGTCATTAAGCAAAATCATTACTTATCAAAATTAAGTAATGCATCGCGTCTTACGGTAGAAAACCCATTCGCTGGCACTATCATTCCTGTTATTTTTAGCGATCAAGCTAATTTTCCAGAGCACTGCGACGTATATTTAGCGGCGCCCAGTTTTCGGGAACAGGACAAGGAACTGCAGGAAACCTTTGGACTTGCATTCTTTGCTCACACAAAAACTTCCATTGCAATAGATGCCAAATTAGCACGCGAAGAAGTTTTAGAAGCGGCAACGCGTCTAAAAATAGGTGGCTACCGCGTGTCTTCCAAATTGCAAGATTGGCTGATATCACGTCAGCGTTACTGGGGCACACCCATACCAATAATACACTGTAAAAAATGTGGTGCCATACCAGTGCCTGAGGATCAACTGCCAGTGGTGTTGCCAGATAAAAAGGTTTTGGAGACACAACGTGAAGAGGCATTGCGCTGTACTTGCCCCAATTGTGGTGACACAGAAGCGAAGCGAGAAACTGACACAATGGATACTTTTGTTGACAGCTCTTGGTACTATTTGCGTTTTTTAGATCCGAGCTACGCCGGTGATATTGTAAATAAGGAACTGGTGCAAAAATGTATGCCCGTTGATCTATACATTGGTGGCAAAGAGCATGCAGTGTTGCATTTATACTATGCGCGTTTTGTCAATCACTTCCTGCACAGCTGCGGTCTATCGCCCACACCCGAGCCGTTTTCGCGCCTACTGGTCCAAGGTATGGTTATGGGTAGATCATTTAGGGTTAAGGGTTCCGGACGCTACGTTAAAGAAGACGAGGTGCATTTGCGACAGTCAAAATTAAATTCTATGAAATAAAAAATATATATTTTTTCAAATAGGTTGAAATTGTGAATGCCAAAAAGAATCAAGCGCGCCTTAAGGAAACCAAAGAGCCTGTCGTCATGACATGGGAGAAAATGTCCAAGTCCAAGTTCAATGGTGTCGATCCCACTGATATGTTTAAAGAATATGGCACTGATACCACACGCCTCATATCGCTGGCGGATGTGGCGCCTACTTCGCATCGGAACTGGTCTAGCGCAAGTACAAAAAATAACTGTTAAAAAAGTATGATATCCATAACTTACTCCCTCAAATAGCCTTCCCTGGCATACTTAATTGGCAAAAGCGTCTTTGGTTGACATTAAACGATTTCTATGCGGCACGTACTGCTGTTGGCGATGCTGCAATGGAAAACGTTGACACCCAAAGTGAAGCATTTCAAGTTGAGGACGACAAACTGTTTGATGCGCGCAACTTTTACGTGAAGGGTGCGACATTTAACTACCGCCACACACATCAATTAAGCGTGGCTATTTCAAAGATGCAGGGGCTAACCAATTCGCTGCGGGTAAATTATTCTATTCTTAAATTTTTTTATTTATAATTTTCCACTATTATCATTTTGTAAACAGCGTACACCGAAGCATATTGTACGTTTTAGTCCACAATATGAACGCGCCTTAGCTAGTCAAATTATCATGCTCGCACCAATGGCGCCACACTTCGCTTCGGAATTGTGGTCGAAATTCGTAACGGTACCGCATCGTTTGAACGCGTCCACTCCAGAACTGCAATGGGAGCGCGATGTGTTAGCGCAACGTTGGCCGGACATTGACGCAGACTATAAGCTGGACTTGACCATTAAAGTACAGTTATAATGATGTTTAACGTATATTTTTGAAAATTAATTATTATCATTTTCCAATTCGTTCAGGTAAACGGCTTTGAAAATTGCGCTATTAAAGTAGCGCGCAGTAATTTGGATCGAATAACACATAACGATGCGATGGATATTGCATTCAACACCGCCTCTGTTACTTCATATCTAACCGATAAGAAGATACGTACGACAAATTTCGTACTCTATCCCGGAATCGAGGCTATACTTAATATTTACGTTGACAAAATCAAACAATCGTCTGCGCAAACAACTAATTCCGATGAGGAGGTTTTTAACAAGTAATTTTTTCATACACCAATATGGTATATGTCTAGCGTATGTAGTTGTAAATGGTTTTTATATGTAAGTGATAATATTTATCTAAGTAATTGTAATTATAATGTGTTTAATGTAATTATATCCTATTTATAAATGGTTGCTGACAATTTTAATGCAATAAAAATTAATATGTTGTTATTGGAGAACATTCAAATATTCTCTCTGGAATATGCAAAGCCATTTGAAGGCATATTTGGTGAGAAACATTGGTTCAAACTCCGACAAGTACTGAGCTCCACTCACAGTGGAGCCATCAACACCTCCACCGACTCCCTTTCAGTGAATGGCGTACTTGGAGTCAAACCACCACCCATTGTAGACGTAGAGCTCGAGTTACCGCGAAAAACGAGAGTGACCCTTGCGCAGCTTCATTCTGAATGCTGTTGCAGGTTAAACTCCTACATATCCATAATAAACCCCGACATATCCAATATATTGTAGTGCGTGCAAGGTTCTGCATGTCACCGGCCGCCTATTTGCATGCCCACCAACCTCACTTATCTGACACTCCCCTCCCTTTGGTCCGACCCCGTTGAAACTGTACTTTTCTTGGGCCAACCGCTAAATGGCGTCGACGACTACTTAGCTAATCCTTACCATCCTAACGGGTATTAGGTAGCCATTACAACAACAGAAACATAGGGTTTAGAATTATTAACTTTGCTTTTGTTTTCGTAAATGTCTATCTCTAGATTAAAAACTTTAATCGCTTCATTTTTAAATTTGAATTCCCGTAGCCATCTCTAGCAGGACCTCTTATGAAAAAATGTCAGCCGGTGAGCACGATTTTTCTACTAAAGATTAGTTGAAATCCAAATACCAAAAAAAAATATTTTTTATTATAGATGAATACTGATAATGACCGTAGGACTTGTCAAAATTTTATTTTTGACAAAATGATGTCTTTAAAAAAATGTTTTTGCTGAAAAAATATACATACATCCCAGAATGTCTTTAAAAAATCGAAATTAATTTCAAAATCCTTTTCCTTCGGTCTTTTTCTGGCTTATATGGCTAAGAATTTCTTGAGAAATCTTTAATCCGATCGGTCCAGACGTTCCAAAGAAGGTTTGCTCACCGCAAACTCTCTGAAAACATCGTTTCGGGAATATTTATATTAAAATTTTGGAAGCCGATTAATCGATGTCTAAAAATTCTCACAAATACACTCATATCTCCGAAACAATATATATACGTCGGATCAACTTCGAATTTTGGATAATATTCTTAAATACATGTACATTGGATATACATACTTATGTACATACATTTAAGAAAAAATATACATTTTTTTGAATTTCAAAAATGAACACAACCCCTTAAAATAAATAGAAGTTGTTTGAGTAAATTATTTTTTCATGTTACTCAATATTTTTGAATTTACCGTTTTATTACATTTAATTTTTTAATTAATTATCATCTTAGAGCTTAAATCGATTTAATTATGAAGAATTAAATCGCCTTTCACGTAATTAATATAAATCAAGTCTTTTTAAATTAAAAATAATTTTTTTTTTAATTAATTTCATTTCGATAAGTGTCTAAATTAAAGAAATGACATTTTAGACATACTTATATTTGAGTCAATTAACAATTTTTCATAATATTTTGACGAAATTAAGGATTTCACGACGGGCTCTTAACTTTGTTAATTATCCATTCCAACTATTTTATTTTCTAATTGATAACATTAGGAAATATTGTGCTTTTAATTAAGTCAATTAGCAAATTTTGCTTACATCTATAACATGTTAATTATCAAAATTAAGGAGCTGTCTGAAGTATCTTAATTTCATCCTTAATTACGCAAATTCCGAACAAAGTTTTATTATAATTTTGAATTTTCAGTAATTTAATGGATATTTTCAGTTAAGAAATCAAAAAAGTTGAGTTGTATTTTGCTTTCATATCAATGCTTTATTATTACTTTATAAATTGAGCTACAAATTTTATTCATCTACATTATTAACTACATATGTATGTAAATCTGTATAAGTGCAACGCGCTTTCTTAAACCATTAGCTAATCTATATAGGTGTCTTCGTTAAATCTAAATTCGCTTCGAGTAGTTCTAGTATTATTGCATTGCCAAACACAGGACAACATCGCCAGAAAATGAACACGAAAAACAAGCGCCATTAATTTCTGCTTTCGGCGCCTCTTCACAGGAGTACAGGCCCACACAAAGGACGCCTACGGTCCGCCTGCCACCTAGTCGGGCGCCAGCAGCCAGCCCACGCAATGCATGCGCTTTGTGTTTGTCACTTCATGATTTCGTTGATTACACTGTGTAAATATTCGTCGAGGTGCGAGTAATCGAGCAGAGCGTTGCGTACAATGTCCAAGAGCATGCTTGGCCACAACGTTTCCAGCATATGCACTTTCTCCACAGCGTTCACGGTGTTCTCCAGCATGGTGGCAAAGTGCAAGCGTCCACGTTCGCGCATACTAAGCGTATTGATGTTGGCATTAGTAGCGACGCCTACGCTGGCCTCGCTCACGGCATAAGGCATTGGCTGTTGATGCTGGCCACTAATACCGTTGACATTGTTGCCGCCGTTATTGGCATTAGTAGTAGTGGCGCCGGTGTTGGGCTTTTTCCATTGCAACGCCTCTTTGCCAACAACAAGGCGCAGTGATTTGTTTTCCGGCTTCATTAGCCACTCTTTAGGCGACATTTTGCTGGCCGTACATGTTTCGTCTAGCCGCAAACGTGCCAGCAGCGGCTGCAACATGGAGGGCGGCATTGCCCACAACACCAAATCGGAGAGACCCTCATACAGCGCATTGGACGCCTCGATGTCCGCCTCCGTGACCGCAACACCATTGATCAGCTTAAGCCCCCAGTGCGACAGTCGATAAATGGCGTATTCACGCCACAAATCCTTTGTGGTAATTGCATTTCCCTCCGGATCGATGGTGAGCGCACTGATGCCTTGCAGTTCGCCTAATGCATTCAGCTGGCCGATAAACTCGATATTCGTTTCGCGAAAAACGAAATTTTCGGCATTTGGGAAGCGTGACTTGATGCGCGCCAGCACGGTGGCGGCGATATTGTTGAAATTGATGTAGCTAAAATTGAGCGTGTGCACATCCTGCGCTTTCGCTGCATTCCACTGTTTGTCGATGTAGCGCAAAGCGCCTTGGCCGTACACATTCAGGTAGCGACCGCAAATCTCGATGAGATAGTCTCCGCCCTGCTCGCGTTCGCGTTCACGTTCACGCTCACGTGTCTCACGTTCCGTTTTGTTGGCAGCCGGCGCGCGTTGGCCGCCTGCCGTGTTGTTGTTGTTGCTTGTGTTGATTGGCGGTGGCGCCACTATGCAAGTGACAGTCGGCTGTGCAGACGCTTGACCATTGCACGGCGTCGACGTGGCGTTTGTGGCAGTTTTGCTGCCATTATTAGCTGTGCGCCTGCCGGCACACGCCTCATTTCCGTTATTAGCTACGGTGGCTGGACAGTTATTTGTGCCACCACTGCTGGCGCCCACGATTGTCTGTGACCTCGTTAGACGGCGGCATGGTGTGCGTGTCGTTGCGCCTACAAAACCCGACGCTGCGCCATTTGTTTGTTGTGGCGGCGGCTGGACAGCAGCGGTGTTCGTTGGCTCTTTAAAGCCTAAACTTAGTAAGCCACCGTGGTTTGTAATTTGCGCTGTGGCTGCGCTTACAACTGAAGTGGTAATACTAGTAGCTGTTGTTGTTGTAGCGCTGGTAGGTTTTTGTTGTGGCATCACTGTTTTGCGAGCATTAGAAGTGGCGCGGCTGGGCGTCAGCGCTGATGAGTTACTCTCCGTCTGACTGATGGACTCGCCAGCCTTTGCTGTGCCATTTTCTGCCGCCGCCGCGTTCGTTGGTGGCTGTGTTGGTAACGGCTGTGCATCGCTTGCATTGTCATCATTTGTTGCTTGCTTTTGCTTTGCGGTAATTTCGTCCGCTTGCAACTCTCCGCCTACCTTGGTCACTAGGTCGCCGTTTACAGCGGCTAGTTGTTCATGCGCCACCGCCCCGTCATTGACTGTGTTTGCCGCTGCCTCAGCAGCACCGGCCTGGCCTGACTCATTTGTTACCGTCAAATCGCCTGCTTTTTGCTTCGCATCAATTTTTCTCCGCCCAACTGCATTGTCAGTCCTATATTTATTGTTGTTGTTGCCGCGCCGTCGTTGTTGCTGCTTCTGTCCTGCTGTCTTTTGGTATTTGTGTGTGTGCGTAAGGCGTTGTTGTGCCGTTAACTCGGCGGAATCCTCATTGTCCGAGCTGAAGCAGCTGGATGAGGAGTGTACATTGGGCCCCAAACTCGAGCCCGACGAGCCAGAAAAGCGCGCACTGTTTAGGTTGTTGTTGTTGTTGCTGCCGTTGTTCATGTCAACATTGTTGCCTTTGCCTTCGCTGTGCTTGACATCGTTGCTCACATTATGCGGCGGTGGTGGCTCTGCATTATGGGCCTTTGTCAAGAGGGGTGTCGGCGGCAGCGGTCCTCTATCAGCCGGATTAGGCTTAGTTATTGATGTCTGCCCTGATTTCGTTGGCTGTACGCGCGTCTGTGCGTGTGGCTGCGTCTGCTGTGGCTCCATTTCTCGTTGCTGTTGCTGTTCTTGCTGCTGTATGGGCGGCAATTTAATGAACTCTTGTAATTCTGCATCCAGCCCAGTGGCCACAAGCACGCCAGTACCGTCCTCGGTCGCATCACCCACCGCCTCATTGGACTCATTTATGCGCGCCAACTCGCTGGGCTTCGCAAGGCGTGGCGCTGTCGTGTATGTAGTTTGTGGCAATTTCTGTTTTGCCTGCCTTTGCAGTGCCGCACTTTGTTGTAGTGTCTGCTGTGACCTTAGCAACTCCCAGTTGGTGCGCGCATTCGATATGACCTCCTCACGCTTGATGCACTGATAAGCGTCGGGCGTGAGGTGTGCGTAATGCGTGTCCGAAATCTCTTTATTTCGTCGCCAAGACATTGCCGCCGCACGCACTTGTTCGGTAATTGGCATTTGACTAAGCGTTTGTAGGCGTGGCAAGTAGCTTACCAGGAAGGAGACACAGTCGCCCGCCAGCGAAACGGGATTATTCTCTATGGTCATCTCAAGTAAATTTGTTGCTTTAGCAATCGACGCCATGTCGTCAACGCGATGCAGCTCATTGTGGCACAGCCAGAGTCGCTCCAAGGCTGTGAGATGGTGAAAGCCGTTGATGCGCTTGATTTTATTGCGCTTTAAATTGAGTTCACGAAGTTCCGTCAAACCGCTGAAATCGTTCGGTCCTATTTGACGCAACAAATTGCCAGCCAAATTGAGGGACTTCAGCTCTTGCAGACAATTGAGCTTGTTAGCGACGTTATTAATTTTATTGCCATGCAGGTCGAGCACGCGCAGTGTTTGCCTCAGTGAGGCGAGACCGCTGATGTCGTTGAGTCGGTTTTTACCTAGCAACAAGACGGCGAGCGTGGGTAGACCGTCCAGGTTGCCTATGCGCTCGATTTGATTGTCGTATAGATCGAGAAAGACCAGGTGCTGGAAGATCATGCCGTAAGATGCTACCAGTTGTCTATTCTTAACGGTTAGCTGTTGCAGCGGATCTTCCTCTTCGCGGTCGCTACCGGCTAACGTGGTGCCATTTGTGTTTGTGGTCGATGTTGCCAAAATGGAGGAAGGCGACGAATCGGTGGTGTTGGTCAGCGCGCTGGTGCTGGTGCTCGAATCGAAACTCTTTAAATGCGCATCAGCACCTGCGGCGCACAGCTTGACACGCGCCAGTTGGGTCTTTAGCAGATTTTGTTGTATGCTTTGCAGATTTCGTGGTATATTAGACACAAAGCTTTTAGAGCGTTTCAGTGCGAAACGGCAGGGCGTCGGTTGGCGTGCCAGCGGCAATAGCGGCGCATTGTAGTGCAGATTTTTCAGCGTGTTTACGGTATTGCTTGCGGCGCCCAAACGCTGTTGCAGCAATTGCTGGTAAAGATGATGTGGCATCGCTTGTGGCAGTTGTTGTTGTAGCTGTCCTAGTGGTGTGGGTGGGGGCGGCGGCGGTATTAGCGCATTGCCATTCAATTGTCGCACGCAAGTTGGGCGCAAAGCAAGCGATAAACGCGCACCGGCACCGGAAGTAGTACCAGCAGTGCCGGTTATTCTTCCCACGGCCGCGCGTTCATTTTGACGACGCAATGGTTTTGGCGAACATACGCCGTTAGTTATTTCGAGTGCATTTTGCTCACTGTCCACAAGCTCGGTGGATACTTCCGGTGAGTGGGTACCATCGGCATGCGTTGTTGCGGTTACCGCGGCTGGTTGTATTGGTGGCGCTGGTGCTGGCAAAGGCTCTTCTTTCGGTATGTGAAAAATATTGATGAGATTATGCTGCAGCGAAAGCAGGCGCAGCTGTGTTTCATTCTCGAATATCGGTATCGCGCTTAGGCCGCGTCGATCATAATTAATGCGATCCGGCTGCTTTTCACGCTCTTGCACCGCGCGCGTAATACGACAAATGCCATTCGGCTGCAATGTAACAACAGCCGCATTGCTATTGCCACTACCGTTACCATTTCCGCTAGCGCTGCTATTGTCACTACCACCACCACTAGTAGCGCACGCAACTGCAACCGCACCGCCATGTTCAGCATTCAATAGCATATTCGGTGATAAATTGCGATGCGCTGTTGTCGGTCGATTCGAGGCGGACGAAGAGGTGGATTTCGAGCGCTGACGCGTGACTGCTGCGCGCACTGGATTGCGTCGCAAACGTGCGGCCACAGCGGCGCGCGTACTGGCGGCATTTGCTTTGGCGAGTTTGCTATCAATGGCGGCACCCAACAGCGGTGCATTGAGTGCGTTGGCTGGATTTGAGATGTTGGCGCCTTTACGTTTACTACTAGCTGCTGCATTTCCCGGCTCGGTGGTGCTCAGTGTGGTGTACGAGCGTCCAAAGTTGCGGCGTAGGCGCGTCGTTAGACTAGGAACAAATGGTTCGATTTTCAGCAGTGACGTCTGAGGTACATAGGTTTGTGCAGCTTGCGGTGTGAGTTGATTTGCTTGAAGCTGTTGCGCAGTTGCCGAGATTGCGGTAGCGCTGTTGGCAGCAGAGACGCTGGCGACCGCATTCGTTGTGGCAGCATTCAGTTGCTTTGTGGTGGCAGCGTGCGTTGTAGATTTGGCAGTTTTATGTATATCGACGGCACTTGGATTGGTGGCAGCAGTACGACAAACACCACTACTACCACCACCCCCCGCACTACCGCCACTACTAGGACTTTTAATGTGCTCTTGCCGCGTCAGTACTGCGTGTCGGCTGCGTAACTTTGATATGGACATGGCGTTGTATGCTCTCCCTCACA
The DNA here is from genome assembly GCA_037783105.1 of Bactrocera zonata. Taxonomy (NCBI): domain Eukaryota; kingdom Metazoa; phylum Arthropoda; class Insecta; order Diptera; family Tephritidae; genus Bactrocera; species Bactrocera zonata. The sequence continues at coordinate 117,053 of JBAWJQ010004182.1, read as the reverse complement.
AGTGCACTGCTTTGCTACGCGTTGCTGTGAGTATATCTTTTGCGCTACCGCTCGCTCCACTACCGCCGCCACCGCAACTGTATATTTACCAAAGTTCAGGCAGCTCTGCATATTGCTACAGCACTCTTAGTTGCATAGCTTGTGCTTTGATTAATATTGTATTTGGTGCTGCAATTGATTTGCCTGCCAGCGTGCTGCGGTAGCTACTGCAAACTTTATATTTCATTCGCTCTGAACTTGCGTTATTGCGCAACTTTGGTGACTTGCTTTGGTGCTGCCTTGCAAACAGTAATAACTTCGCTGCATTTGGCGAACTTTCTGCAATAAAAATTGTCTACGAAACCTTCAAATGGAAGTTCGCATTTGCACAATGATACCCACCTCAGCCAGCAAATGTTATCGTGCGCGCGCCCCGCTGGCTTCAGTTCGTGAATGCACGCACAGGCGCTCAGCCTCCCCTGCGTTATTCTGGACACAGTTTTTGATTTAGCGACCACTATCTTCAGCTTTCGTTCGTCTCCGCTTATAAAAAGTCGCTGTGAAAATACCTGATATTCGAGCGCACTTCCTCTTATTTGTTTTTCCAGCGTGCGTTCCTTTGTTACTTGACGCGCGGCGTTTCCATTGCGTTTGCAAGTATTTTTGCTTCTTTGCTTGCTCGCTCGCTCGCCGCACATGCCATGTTGTTTTATTAGTTTGTTTATTGGGGTTATGTGCGGTTGCTATAGCCCGTCTAAACCAAATTCAATATGTAGCCAAAATGGCAAAAAAGCAAAAAACAAATCAAAACACTCATTCACATTTCCTGCCCTGCTCGCAACTTCCTCCATTCGTAGTCAATCTGCCGAGTCCGACCAATTCCGTTCGCATAGTCACGACAGTTTTCATCAATTTCCTAACTGTTTTCATATGCATTCCGCTCTCGGTTATTACTTAGCGTCAAGTTGCTGAGTTTGTTTATTTCGGTGTGCTATTTGCCCAGATATGCAGGGGGGGCAGGGTGATATTTAGACATGTTAGCAAATACCGCAACAAGCTAGGAGTTATCCTCATGAAGGTGAACATACTACATATATGTGCACGCGTGGGTGAAGACAGCGTGTTTAGCGCTGCAGGAATGAGTACAATTGTTAATAAGGCTTTGGAAAGAAATTTTCACTTGATAAATCGAGTTTGGTACCCTTCGGTAATAATACCGTTTGATGGTTCCGTAGAATACAACAGATCAAAACACTTAAGATAATCATGGTTTCATTTAATTTATAATCGCCAAAACCCTATCTAAAAACAAGCACTAATCATGCGAAATGCGACCAGGAAATGTTCCACGTTGTTTTGTTCCAAAATCTGTCGAAAAACATTCAATATTCATATGTTTTTCAAACACAATTTTACAAGTTTCCTTTCTCTCTCCACTTCCCTTTCTTCTATAAAGGCTTCGCTATATTTTTAATTACCGTACAAGACTTATTATATCTTATGAGGTTCACAAGATTGGTAAGATTATTAAACTAAAATTAACTGCGAAATGTCGAAGATTAAATAATTGTTTTTAGACAGAGGCTCTCTCAAAGTATCGTTAGTTTGGCGTCATCAACATAACATCTTTAAATCATATGGTTTTCAAGTTTGCTCTATGGCGGAGTTCACAAATATTTGCCACTATGTAAGGGATACAATGTTTTAAGGCTTTTTTATAACTTCTAAAACAATTTCTGTGCTATTACATACCACTTCAAATAAATTTTAATCAACATATTTCTTACAAGGCCTTCAGGAGCTACATTTATGAAAGGCGACAGGCATCACTCCTATAATTCACTTGAGTTAGATTCTTTAAGAGCAAGTCATTACCTTTTGAGTTTGTTTTATGCGTGTACTGTCAAATAATTTCATTTTTCTTTAAAGAGTTCCTAAGGAATAAAGTCATGAGCATAAAAAAGTTAACTATATAGCGTACTCATATACCAACGAAGGAAACTTATTTAAATGAGTCTTTTATGTTAATTTACTTGGCTATAGACTGCATTTTATATTTTCGAATAGGGATCATATCATATCATCCAGCAGGACTCTGGATTTCATCAGAGTGCTTGGTCTATATGAGCCTGCTTGACAGAGGGAATGGCACAAGAGACCCTAGGGCGCGAACAAGCTTTAATTTATTTGTACCTATTTACCTTAGTTTGTGTCTCAACCTCATATGCTATTCTTTCGATATCTGACATACTGAAACTCTTGCAAAATAATAATCAACTGGGTTCAAATTTCGCTCAAAGAAGAAAGAATTGCGAAATAAGCGTTTAAAAAGCTTAGACCCTCTATAGCTTTATAGGTTGTATTTTGGATTAGATGACCGAAGTATCTTTTATCCAGGTGGAGAAAACTGTCAATGTATTTTTGAATTATAGTACTAATGTTTTATGTATGTTGTCTGTGGGGGTTTCAATATCCTCAAAATACATGTATATGTTTCAATAGGCCATCTCCTTGAATGGAAACTGTTGCTGAGCTGGTACCATATTGAGCGAAATAATCTGTATCTTCGAATGTAAATATAAATATAAGTAGTCATGTTTTAATTTGAGACCAAGGTCCAGGGGATAGATGCTCTAAAGTTTTGCGTGTGTGAATAAATTTTCCAAATTTTGTGTTGGTTAACAGTTTAAAAGTAAAATACTTCTTTATCATATCTATTTTATATTACATATGTACTTATGCTTTTGTATTAGTATGTACTTCAGTATTTCAAGTATTTCAAGAAAAAAAGTATATAAATATATATTGTATATATACTTTTAGTATACACAAGATATACATTAAATTTCAATTTAAATGACCGAAATTAAATAAAACGTTTTTATCACATTCGTCGCTGGAGAATGCCTAAGTACATTCTCTCATACATACATATGTATAATTATACATGGGTGTTTGTGTCTATGCTTGAATCTGCATTCACCTTCCCATAAGAGCACATACGAGTGTCTCTTTTATTTTATACACGCTTGCTGGCGATTGTGAATCAAATATGGGTCATGGCCGTTGGTTGGATGTAATTTGGAGGATGATGAGCATTTAAAGCTGATAGCACTTGAGGCCATTAACAAATGAGACACTTGGCACAGATTTGCATAATAAATGATGTGTGTAGATAGAATGTGGATAATGTATTCATATATGGTGGATATATAGGAATGTATATGAAAGGGTATATGTTTTAATTCTAGCACTTCAATGGGTCATTGGGTGTCAAAAAAAGGGCATAAATAAATATGTATTAATTTGTGGTCGTTTTTTAACTTATTTGACATTGTTAGCTAGTTATCTGACAGTCATAGCCTTCTGATAGACATATTCAACTAATAGACAGCTAACCAAAAATTAGCCATGAAGCGCCAGCCAATTGACGGAATTTCGACAGAAAAACGTCTGAATTGTATCCACCTTTTCATGAAAATTTGTCAAACCTACAGAAAGCTCTATTTATTTTCTATAACTGATGTAAAATTGTATCATACACATTCTTAAGGGGGTATTCTACTCCAGAATTTTGAAAAATTCGATTTTTTTCATATATTTAAAGTTTAGACCCTTAAGAATATATCCTCCAAAGGATTTTTAAAAACTAAAATTATTTTAAGAGCTGCAGTTACTTTAGTGACGCAGTACCTAGCCCGGTTTGGCCGTATCGAATTTTTTAAACGCGTTTTTCTCGTAACTACTTTTTTCCACACGGTACCGGCATTATCTCAAGTTCTACACAACCGATTTACTTGAAATTTTGTGTGAACCTTTTTTATATAATCCTTTATTGTTCCTACCAACATCGTGTCAAAATTTTTGTTTTTAATATTTTAAAAAAATTCAGGAATTTCAAAAAAAAAGCGTAAAAAATGATTTTTATTTCCAGGCAGTCGCCATTTTTCAAAAAAAAAAATTTTCGTGTTCCCTGAGTAGGGACTATAACAGCATACTTACTTATTAAGAATTTCTTTTGATTTTATTTTTAAGACCACCAGGAGAATCAGGATCAATGTCACCAGGATGCGCCTTTTTTTACACCTGTCTCTCCCAAAAAACACCATAAAAAATGGATAGTAAAAATACTTTTTGTTTTTTTTTAAATGAAATTCAAAAAACTGTCCAAAATTTGATTTCTAGACTAGAATACCTCCTTAAACAAAAAAAAGATAACTTCGGATGCAGCGAAGCTAAAATACCTTACACAAGTGCATTTTTATAGCATAAAGGGGTCTAAAAAGATCTTTATCTTGATTTTGATCGATCAGTTTGTATGGCAGCTGCATTATCGGCGATTCCAACAAATGAGCAGCTCCTTGAAAAAAAAAGAGCGTATGTAAAATTTCAGCTCCTTATCTCCAAAACTAGCTCACGTATATTCACACAGGTCTCCGCCGTTTACTTTTCTAATCCTGATCTGTATTTATTTTGTCCCTTGACCTATCTTGTCTTTCTCTCTCATACTCTTCACCAAAATGTATCGTTATACTCAATGTGATCCTTAAGATGGACTCTGATTGTGGTATTGGTATACACGGATATCCCCATGCAAGTTTAAATCTTCTTTATCAGACCCTAATTTTCCACTAATACCTAACAATTGCAAATACAATTTTTATTGCAATTACTAGCCATGATTAGTATGAAAAAGGAGGAGACTTACAAGATGATACCTAAGCAACAACAACCACAAATACTACTTACACCACTTTATTCGTAGGCCACTTGCATACATATACGTACTCGTAGCAACAACAGGTTTGCATGCAACGTCAACAAATAGTACATCAAAGTGGTGGTGAAGGTGAAACAAAAGCCGGCTTGTTGCATGCAACAACTTAAAAGGAGCAATTTATTTACACAATCCAATGGTATGCCAGACAGTTTATGGTCGAGGATTTGCGTTCGTACAATTTACAAGCCATCGCCACGACTCGTTCGTAACTAAGACGAGCTCTCGCTTAAGATATCACTGTTGGTGCATGTATACTAGGTGTGTATGTACCGTTATGCACATACAAACGTTAATACAATTGGTTGCGAAGGGTGGCGGCGGCCAGGGGATGGTCCGAGTGAGTCTCTCATGTAAGGGCCGCTGTTGGGGTGTGGAATTACGACGGCATGCCTTCGAGCTGCGAGTATTGTTGTTGTGGTTGCATACTTTCATCCTCAGACTGTCTGCAATTTGCACTTACGGGTATGACTAGTTTTTAAGCCGTTGCCCCTGGAACTACGGCTTCGTACATGTGTATGTACATACATACCGGCGTACTAACTGTAATTGGAATGATGTGTAACAAAACCGAAGCAACAACAAAAGCTCTTCACATACACAAACACATACACACGCATGGACGCAAAACAAGTGAGTGGAGTGTTCGTTTTGCAACAATTGTCGGTGTACGTGCGAGTCTCTTTTTACGACAACAAATGGCCAGCCAACCGGTCATCCATGCTCAATGGTCATTTCCGTAAGTGGCTAAGGACTTTTGTAGTGTTTTCTAGTTTTGCTCTTTTCCTACGCAACTCCAGCACTTGTACACCTCTTTGTATTAATGTTGTCTTAATTTTTTCGAAGGGAAATCATTCATCTCAATTACGAAAATTGTTCGGTGTCGATTGGGATAATTCACCAATACTTATGTACGTATGTATGTGTATATGTACTACGCTTTTGTTTTCTAAAAATTGTAGACTTGTTGGGCATTGCTTAATATTTGCCTACTACATATACACATATATATAAATCTGAATGTGTATGTGTGTATAAGTGAACTGAGCTGGCATGTTTGCAAAGGTTTAGTGCATTTGTATGTATGTATGTTTATTTGTTCGCCTGTAAGTACTGACATTTCCAGTGAACTCGTATTTGAATTCTTGCAAATTAATCAGTTGTATTAGGAATCTTCTGGTTAGGGTGATACAAATTTGATTATTCTGACTTTTTATTGTTGGTCGGTGAAATTGTCGTGGCAGTAGTTACTTAGGTGAGGGTTTGGTCAGGCGGGCTGAATAATATCATTGTATGATAGTTAGAGCTAATCTTCAAAAGTCTCGTTTTCAACTTTCATTGGTTAGTAAGGCAGGTTAGGGTATTTTGAAAATTGGAAGAAATATTTTTTTCTATGCAAAAATGTTGCATCTATAGGCAAATGGTTGCCATGTCACAATCTTACCACTGAAACAACGCAGAAAAGTGAATTCAAAGTGGTTATACAACATTTGTCTGCCAGTTGTCTATTAAGAAATCAGGAGAACCTACTGCCGAAGACGGATCAGTCTTCACTACTAAAAGCGAGCCCACAAACATAATTTGAGCACTCAAACCATCAATTTGATGAGTCGTCTACCGTACACCATAGTCCAGAATCGAATGACTTATTTTTATTCCCGTCCGAAAAAATTATCTAATATGTCCATGTTTCTTGACACCTGAAGGTGCGGTTAATGCTTTCAAAAGAAATATTTTGAAGAAACCTCAAACAAGCAAAAGTGATTTGGAAATTGATGCAAACGCATGCAAAAGTATATATGTAGGTCTTAATGACGAATATTCTGAAAACCAATAAAGCGATTTCCGACCCTTAAATTTGAAATACAATATAAAAGCCAGTCTTGTTTCCGCTAAATACACTTAAAAGTTTTTCTTCATAAGAAACCTGTCATACGTCAAGCCCTTACTACACTGATAATAACATTTCACCTCCTTGAATTGGCTTCTGTTTTAAATGTAAAATATGTTTTGTTTGGAACTGATAAGGGACATTTATAAATTTATTTATTTCGCTTCAGAGCTGATTATCTATGACTCAACTGCTCAAGCACAAAAACGCGTTGAACAAAGATAACAGAACAGTGAAATTCATTAATTAAAAATAAAATGCTTAACTTGATAACTGCAGCCTACAATAAAGTCGTCTTAAGATAATTTATGAAAATAAAAAGGAATAACATTTAAATTATTTATGGCATTGAAGAATCACTGCAGGGGCAATGAATTGGATAAGAATTAGACGATCTCTGTAATACAGAAGGAGCTTCAGAAATGTACACGCTTGTCAGCAATATAGTATGTAAGTACGTATCTAAGCTTTAGTCGCTCAAAATTCTTCAAATCGTTTGTCTCACACCTTGCTTAATATTGACTGGCTAGCTTTGGAATACCACTAACAGGAATATCAAATATCGGTATGCCGGCTATGATACCCATGTACCATATATAGAGATATAAGCAAATTGCAAGTGCGACTATGCGCATAGCTCTGCGGTTTGCTTGCATTCTCACAGGTTATTTGATTTGCGTGGCTTATTGATTATGGCAGTAACTGAGACAGATCAATGTTGACAAAATGCCAATGCCGCGCTTCAAAGTTCATAACGCCACCATGCTGAGATGGCAGGTGATTATACCTAGCTACACTTGGCAAGTTCTTTCAAAAAACATATAAGACAAGTCAACATGTTGTCCTGGGTATAATCATTTCCTTTACATAACGGGTTATAATTACCAAATCGGTTGGGAAGGTTGGTCCGGATGTCTATACGACTGACAACTTGAGTCCAATTTATGATATATTGACCAAAGTTGCTAAACATGATCTCTGGCACTATGAGTAGCTCAAATTTTGGAAAGGTGGTCATAGTAATAACAGGCATATATGATTTCAAATTTTTTTAAAATTGATCATAGTTCCTAATGTGATTATCTCAAAAACTATTAAGGGGTGTTCTAGCCTAGAAGTTAAAAAAATCTAAAGTTTTTTTAGTGCAATCTATTGTTTTTTATTTTTTTATTTTAGGAATATGACCTCAAGTGAACTTCTTCAAAATTAAAATCATATTCGGAGATATAGATATTTTTCTTACCCAGCATTCAAACGCGCTGTCTTCTTCAAAATTATACCAACGATTTCTCATGTTCTACTCTACCGATTTATGTGAAAATTTTCGATAGTCTTCATTATAACCTTGTCTATGTCTGGAACTATCCATATCTCCAAATTTAAATTTTTACTATTTTTCCTCCATTCCATGAAATTTTTTTTTTCAACTTATCCTTAGAACCAGACATTGCGACATTATTCTAGATTAATATAACATTTTTTTGGTTTGAGTTTGCTAAGAGAGAATTTTTTGAGAGTCCCCCACTTAATCAGAAGCTAAGTTTTTAAACTCTTTTGGTTAAATTTGTTTTTTTCTAGCATTCTTGTAACATTAATAAATAACTAGCAAAAATTGGTGACAATTATTATATGGATTTTTTGCGCCACTTCAAAAATTTACTGAAAAATTCATGCTTCTAGACCATAATACCCCCTTAAGGTCTTAAACTATCCTTCTAGAACACTCTTAACAGAGTTTAGAAATGAAATGAAATGAATGAATGAATGAATGAATGAGCCAGATAACATCTTTGCCTACTTCACATATATTCAAAATGGCACAGTCTTATAGTTATGCTTCTATATTAGACGACAGGGGTAATGTCACCTCGCATAGAATCTTGTGAAAATTCTCAATGTGGATTCCACGAACGGTAAAAATCGGTGGCTGTGTTGGATCGATTGTCAAGAACTACTTTAAAATCCGAGACTCATATAATTTGTCTTCTTGCCTTATCCCTAAGGAAGTAAACTTTTCCAAGTGTATCGAACAAAAATAAATTGAAGTCACGAATTTCGCACAGTCTGTATTTACTAGTAAAATAATCGCATTACATAGATTTTCATTCAGTGGCACAAATTCATTAACACTCTTAACAGTACAATGTGGATATGGCTAATCTTAAAATACATGTGTAGATACATATATATACATATGTATACAGACTACTCTACTCTAAGTATTGCATTCTTTCGTTTTAAAAACATATGTATGACATGATATGATACCTTAAAGAAGGTTGATCTAATAACTCTTTATGCTAGTACATACTTATATATACCTATATATATTTTATATGTACGTTATTAAATTGAAACTATTTCTATTCATATGAATTAGTGATACAATATTCATTTATATGTCTTAATACTTTTATACATTCGGTTTGTCTCTTAGTGGTCAGAGCCTGAGTCGTAAAGCCATAAAATTACACTCATAATTAAATGCTAAGTCACTTCATCGCTAAGCTGATGATTCGCTAAAGAATTCCTCGCAGATTTGCATCTCACTTCACAATTGATATTCCTCTCATTTATATTGTTATTATTACTTTTGTCCACTTTCTTCCTGCCATTGAGAATTTGTGCGACATCTGCATCATCGATGGTGCCTTTGAATATGAGGGGATAGGGCCACTCGTGACATATTGTAGGCCCGCTATAATCGCGTAAGGCACTGATGAGCGCATCTAAGCGCTGCACTTCGAGCAGCTCCTCATTGAAGCTCTTCACATCGTCCATCATTGTGCTGACATTCGATTCCAGAACCTGTGAATGAGCGGAGGGAAGAGATAGATAGTGGATAATGAGTGTAAAAACTTGATGAGAGGTTTTAAAGTTTCTTTCGTTTTTCATTTTTAATACGCCTTTTAATTTTTAAGAAATTGTAGACTAAAAAATATTCTTTTCCAAAGAAATTACTCCACTAAATCTCCCATTTTGAACGTACTCTAAATTTTATGAACGAAATTCTTCCGAGGAATCGATCTCACTTGAGCATCCCTACTAAACCAGAAATATTGAAAATATAGAATATTCGTATTTTTTACTTTTTTGCATAGCTTGTAATTAAGAAGTACTCATTTTCTATTGCTGTGTCCATCTGTATATACTTATTGTAAACAGCTAGTTTGAACGACACCCTACACCATTTTCAACGGCTTGTCATACCTAAATATTCGTTTATATGCATAGGTTTGTAAATATGTACTTAAGCAGAGATTGAGGTTAAATAGTAACAAACAGACACTACGAAAGTGTTAAAGGTGGCAGATAAAGGTGTTTGTTTGTGATTTGTTGATGTTGCATTGAGTAAGTGGGTGCCACTTGGTTTGTTTGCCTTTCCGAGCAAAACTGTGAATTTCGTTCTATTTACATAGCACGTGTGCATACATATATATGTATATGTATATACAAAACATATATATGCATACACAATAATGCGACTAAGTGACGCTCTCCGTATTATTGACATTGAGTAAATGCTCTAATTGTTAAATACACAAATGACACGAGGCGATTTGGTTTGTGTGAGTGAGACCCCAACAGGGAAAATGTTCTGTTTTCTCGCTCAATTCTACCACTTTGTTGAAAATTCCTCAAGTTTGAAGTGCAAAGTACTTTCATTACTATTGTGCCCAGCGCTTAACAACGTAACTGTGTAATAATATTATGAAATTCATACTTATCACCGTTGACAATCAGTTATTGTAGGCAAATAATGAAAATGTAATGTAATAGAGAAGAAATAAAGTAGAATAGGCAAATAGGCGGTCGCAGTAGCCGAGTGCTTTAAGTTTGTAACAGCTTTTCGGCGGTGCAGAGCGGAGATCTTAGTTGGAATAAGACGGCTGCACCGAAGCTGTAACCCCCTTCACAAATCCTAAAGACTCCATAAAATAATTGGATTTTGATCGCTATATGTTAGATTAATTCGATCTGGAAAATTTGTTGAGGTTTTGTAGCGTTGCTTTTGAAAACAAGCTATGCCAAATTTTGTTAAGATATCTCGTTCTATACAGAAAATTGATTTTGATCGTGAGTTTGTATGACAGCTATGAGCTATAGTGGTCCGATATCGTTCTGATATGAGCAGATTTTTGAGAGAAAGGGAGAGATCATACGATATCTCAAACACTGAAGAACTAGTTCGTATGTGTACAGGTCAGATAGACATAGCTAAATCGACTCAGCTCGTCGCGGTCATTATTTATAAATATGTATATCCTCTTGGGTCTCCACCGTTTTCTTCTGGGTGTTACAAACTTCGTGGCAAACTTTATAGTACAACCTATTCAGTGTATGGAAAGTCCGAAATGTTCTATATCTGACATAAAAAAGTTATTTCGTAAATGCAGTCGTCTACCACGTGGCGTAAAATTACTACTACTTTTGCAGATAACATATAAACATCGACGAATTACTGAATTTTATGAAAATCCAACTAATTTCCCGCATAGCCGGCTTTGACTCCTACTAACAAACAGTATGATGGTCGAATGCTATTCAATCACAGATCTAGGAGACCTATCGACACTGCCATTTCTTGATATGGTCAGCTAAAGGTTTTTCGGAAAACTATGTCTTGCTCTAGTTCTATTTAGCCTATTGTATCTTTTAGCATTTAGAAGATTGATTTTGGACCTCAGTCTAATACCAGAAGGTAACTATTTCTAATTGGCAAATAAATCCTAGTGCGCCTCTGTAAGATGGTTTGCACTCTAAATATGACAAGTTTATTTTTTTTCCTGAAATTTTTTTGATGATGAGAAGTAAGTAAAGTTTCAGAATACAGCCTGAAATAAATTTTAATAATTTGGGAAATATAGTTTTACGATTTCTGTTAAAGTATATCGTCACCTGAAATGCAAAATAACGTAACAACATTTTCAGAAATTTACAGTGACATGAATGAAACACGAAATAAAATGGTACATGAGTGAAAGAAAATATTAATATTGGTTAAAACTGGTTTATATGTGACCGCAGAACCCGAAAATGTTGAACATATGTAGTATTATGTTTGTAATTTTAAGTAGTAAAGCGTAATCAATAAGACACTCAATTTCGAATTTTTTGATGATACGTTATTTTGCATTTCAGATGACGATATGGAGCACAGATATCAAAAATCCTACAAATCTAGAAGGTACTATATACAAAAATTATAAAAACAATTTGAAGTATCGATAAAATATGGTTAAGCATATGCATGTATGTACGTATATATGTATTTGTATAAAATAACTGTTTGTGCAATTACCAAAAATTCAATATGCAAATTTATTACACATTTCAACATTTGACGTACACGATTGCGCAGCTTTTCTATTGTCAGCAGATGCCGCTGCATGACATTAATTGACGTTTCGCTTGTCATATTTTTCGCTTATATTTTGACGTAGCGTCTAGCTGACTAAATAATTGACAAACCGACTGTATGAACGCTTCACACATTTGCATGCATGCGCATATGTATGCATAATATACGGCAATATTTTGTAATATGTACCGCGTTATTATTGTTTGTTGTTGTTAACTGTAATTTGCATGCGAACTAACTTGTTTATTTTGAAAGCGTCGTTGCTACTTTGTTATAGTCTAGTTGTAGGCGTTGGAAGGCACTTTTTCACAAACTATTTTGGAATAAGATTTTCGATTTACATGGGCTTGTATGTGTGTTCGAAATGTTGCACGTGTGTTGCATATATTCCTATTTTATTATATTTTGTTTATCGTAATTTGCATTTGTTGGAAAATCACTGTCCTCTGCACACACTTCTTTCAATTTATTTGATATGATTTTCTCATTATTATTTGCTACTTCGTGTCACGCGCAACACCCTCCTTCCCGACGTCTGCTTTTTTACACTTAGATATGCGTTAATGACCTGCGTTGCATGCCACAGTCGAATAGATGACGCAAGAATGTGTGGATTTATAAAGCAACTGTCACACATATACAAATACATACAAATCATAGAAAGTTTGCTCACAGAAATCACTCTGATTGCGTGTGTATGTGTGTGTGTGCTTCACTTTAGTAAAAAATGTACATTAGATATCAACTGGTAGATAGAAAAACATTTCTCCAACAGGTACACCCGTCGCGGTCATTAGTGTCAACATGATTGCATGGCAAGCCAGCGTGCACACATTCGCACACACACATACAGCAAGCTACTAATACACGGTTGTACACAATTAGGAAAGAATTTGCTCACGCCGCAGTGTCTGTGAGGGCTTCAGCTGTTCTGCGTCGTACTTGTTGGCATGTCATATGCTTCGGCTTTAACCGTTAGCCTCTACTAAGCACCATTACCACCGCACCGTCTCCAGGTAACTCCGCGCACAAGGCGTATGGGAGCCACCACCCGCCGCAAATCGTAAGGTCGTTAGGTAGAAAAAGCTTTCTTTCGGCTATCGTACGCGTTTAAAATAGAAATCACACTGTGACGGTTTTAGCTGCGGGTTTTTTATGCTTTTCTGCGAAAATAATTTTCGTAGTCTAGCGTTACTGTCAGCGGTCTAGCTATCCATCGGCAAGTGTGGTGAGCGACTGATGAGCATTCGTACAGCCAAACTGAATGCTTTAGCTGGTGTGCACTCCACGACATTTACATGTTTGTATTTGCTTTCCATTGTTTTTATATTTTTATTTATTCTTACTTACTTTTGCTTGTTGTATTCATTTCACTAAGAATGACAAAGTCACTCACTGCGCGTTTGTCGTAAGCACCGACGCTCACTGAAGAGCATTTATTGCTCAATTGTTCTAATGCGCTTGCCAGCGAGGACGTTATCAATTCGATTGAAAAATTATTGCAAACAATCGAAAAAGAGTTTTTTGGTTTATTTTTGAAAATACGTATCAATCGAATTTAGGTTATGGGTATGGAGTTATGGGTTTACATCTCAAATTGGTCCTTTACTTATAATCAGCACTAATTCTCCCTTCATGAACCATTTTATGTGACCTAGGAATAGAAAAAAGTTACTGGAAACCAGATCCGAAGAATATGGTGGATATGGAAGCAATTCAAAGCCCAATTTGTCACGGTTTCTGGTTTGAATCATTTCGATATTTCTAGTAGGATCAGCTATTGTTTCTATGTTTACAAAAACATTGGGTTTTATTCTCAACTGTTAAGTTCAATAAACAATAACTTTTGTAATGAAACCTTTTTCTAAAAAATAAGTTTGATAAGAAGATTAAAGATTTCGCCTTCTACATTAATGGCTTCCTACACCATAATCTTTGTCACAAGAAAGAAACCTCCCTTTGCCGAAACTGAAGGTTTACTTATTTCTTAACTACCGATAAAGAATGAGAGCGAAAGTCTGGAGATAAGAAATGACTAGATTTGCTGGAAGAAATGTTTGTTATGAGAAATTTTTGTAGAAATAGCTGTTAATGTGATATGTTAGACAATTGCTTTGAGTTCATCGGTTTTATGAGTAACATTTTTAGCTCTTAGAAATAAGAATACTATAATACCAGGTAAATAATTTCTGATAGTTTTCCTTTCTTCACTTTGTTTTTGGTTTCTCTCATTCTGAGCGGTTTTTGGTGCAAAATTATTTACAATTTAAACAATGTAAAATAATAATCTAGTGTAGTTTTCTCCCCAATAAGGTCTGTAATTTATGTTCATCTTTTTCACACTTCAAATTACGTGTGTCTAAATGTATATACGTTTGTTATATGTACTTATGTATGTATGTATATACCTATACTTACTAGTTTATTTGCTCCAAATTTCAAGATCAGAGTGTCAAAAAGCGGCCCTTCTGATTAAGCTGCGAGTGAGAGTCTTTTGTGCCTTCAGTCAGCCGCTCTTTTGAGTAATTTTTATGATTGTCAATCACTTTGAATTAAATTTACTCAATTTATTAACATCATTTGTACACACTTATATGTATACGTACACTATATAACTATCAACGTTGGTCTCTCGCGAGGTTTTGCAATGCAATCAAATTCTAGATTCTTAAAACGTGAATGAATTCTTTTATTCAATTGTTTTCTTCGTATGTTCGCATTCTTTTGTGCTATGCTTAAACGTGCTGTAATTCAATCGCTTGTTAAAAGACACTTTGCAAATGAAAGCACCATTATGATAATAAATAATGTACAATTAGAAATAAATATTTATTGTTTCACTTTGCTCTTCAGGAGTTAAATTTACGTCAATAATTAGCGCAGTTTCAAGTGACACTCTCGTCTATATGATATTTATGAGAAGATTGTCGGAAGAATTTTCATGCAACGCCATTTATTCAAGCACGTTTTGGAAAGCAAATAATCATGAATTTTGGTCAAAAGGTATACATACATATGTACGTGATAATATGTTACGTTTTACAAGCGAAGTTTCATTTGATTGCACTCAAGACCTTTCATTTCCTTTATATTAAAATTTATTTGTTTCAAGTAATAGATAATTTTATAAAATTGAAATATTTTGGCACGATTGATATTTTTTTTAAAATAACAGGCTATATTAACCAGAGAAATCTAACCATATTTTCGAAAAACCATCCTCAAGCCTTACCTGTTCGTGTCCATCGCATTTATGTTACACTTCAAAGCGATTATCAGTTCAAGGGTCAATGTAATTTGAGATAACGATGTCATTATCAAAAAGAGGCACACTTTTTTGGATCGAATTGAAAGATATGAATTAAAACTGCATTAAGTGCGCCAGAACGGAGCCAGACTCGGCACAACGGGCGGCACGTTGAACAATCTTCATGAAATATTTTTTCAGTATATTTACGACAATCTCGTATTCGACAGATCCGCTAATCTTAAAATTGCATCTCTTAAAAGAAGGCGTGTCGTCACGACAGAGAATTCGAAAATTTAGTTATGAAAATTCGCGTCTTGGTGTGAAAACATGTGAACAGTTTTGTTCAATTTTTTACGTGTGCTGTTAATTAGTAAAAACTTGTTAAAGAAATTATTAAGTTTATTGATATTCCAATTAGCATTTAAACAAAAAACAATACAATTAAAAGCGAAAATGAACACTAAAAACTAATTAATTTTTAAATTTAGATTAACTTTTGAGATATCACATCAAACAAATAAAGGCAAATTGACGATTATACATTAGCTGATACTTATCCACCATAATATTCCGATATTAGAAGATTAGAGCCGCCATCAAGCGAACTTGATGGATTTTTTTAAATATCTCTTTCAAGGAAGAAAGCCACTCGAGGGTTTTCCATTCCCTGAAAAGTGGCGATCACTGTTCAAGCTTTTTCGCTGTCCGTACATAGCTGGATCGAAATCTGGTTCTGCAAGAGGTATACGCCTTTCAAGAGCAATCACTCACAGACAGGGTTGCGAATTTTTTAATGCAAAAAATTTGGATTATATATTAATTTTTTAGGCAAACGCACAGAACAATACCTTTTCATCCGAAGATTCTTATACTCTCAGTTGCAACTTCTTGTTCTGGGTTTGACTAGATTTCTGTATTTGGGGGCAGAGTGCTCAGCTCACTTGTGCAGTTCTAGTTTCTTGAGTAATCCTCTAATAAAGATCACTCATCTTATTTTTAATAACATCTACAAAGCAAACTTGACCTGGAAAAGTGTTCTTTTATAAGTCTTCAACGTTACTTCACGTTACATTCCACCTATAGTTGTACTTACATCCTTATAGAGCTATGATGTTTTAAATTTTAAAAGTAAGGTTAGAAAATCTATATGTTTTAACAGTGAGTTCACAGCACTTAGCATCCGGTGGGGCTTACAACGCAGTTTATTTTTATACAAAAATATTTGCAAACAGTTCTATTATGTAGGCATTTATGTATGTACGAGTATATACATATGTATGTGTGAATATTATGTAACTGCAATGACTTTCCTAACGAATGTTTAGTGGGGGAAAAATACGCAAGAAACTTTTTAATGAAATAATGCGAAATTTTATTATTGCCACTTTTCTTTCATACAGCTTTTGCATTACTATGCTATTGTTGTTGTAGCGAGTTGTTGCAATTTGTTTGTATTAATGTACATTTTACGCATACTCACGGTGCGGAAAGCTCACATTTGTCTGTGATTTTTGCCATTTGAAAAACAAACTTATATGCATGTTTGGATGCATATGTTACATATTTACATGTAGTATATATCTATTTATATATGTATAGTATGTATTTCGCTATGTGCAAGCGAAGTCTTCATTTGTAAACACCGCGGTAGTACAAATTATTCTCGGGCACAATGGCATTCCAGTGGCGCAACATAATTGGGCGCCAACGTACTGCTGACACTCTGCCGGCGTCCAAAAGGCGTGAAAGTTTGTCGAAACTTTATACAAATTCGACGAAAATTATGGCAAATTGGCATAAGGCATCGCAGCAGTCAGTGAAAAGTAAGAGAGGAAATTAAAAAATTCAAAATAAAAAAAAACCAGAAAAATTGTAAAAACATGCATAGATGGCGGAGAAATTCTTGAAAAGTGCAGCGACAATATCGTAACACACACAAACACACACACTTGTGAGTATAAATATTATAAAGGCATGTGAGCATTTTGCTGATTAAAAGTTTCTGCCAATGAGATGAAATAAGAAAAGCAAAATACATAAACATTTGTAATTACCAAGGCAATTACTCTCAAGTTAAAAATTAAAAAACATTTAATATTTGCTTCGAAATTGCTCGTATTTATTAAGTGTGGCATAAAACATAGTATTCGACGTTGCTCTACATAAACTAAACTAAACAGTGATGACATCAATAATCTAACAAACAACAACTAAAATAATTCAAATGAATTATGCTTATATGATTACAATTACATTGTGTTGGGACTCCACAAAGTAACAGCACTTCGGCTGCTATAATATTATTTATAAAAAATAAAACTTAAGACGCTACAAATGAAGTGTTCTAAATTTTCCATGTAAAAAATGGAAATGTAACATAATTTATTTATGTTTAAGGGCTTTACTAGTCTTCTTTGTGATCTGGCACCTCCCAGTGCAGCTCGTCCTGATGATGTTCGTCCTTCTGCAATTTGCGCATGCCCGTGTATTTAAGGATGGCACCTAGAAGAGAAGAATACCATGAATATTACAGTATGCTTAAGAAGGCTTCTTTCAGTACCTGTTATGATGCCACCGACAATGGCTACCAGTAAGGTGACGGCAATGGCGCAAAGTTGAAAACCAGCTTGAGCGGTTGCCGTACGTTCATAACCCTGCAAACAAAAGATACACATTTATTTAATAAAATTTTTAATTAGAATTATGTCAGGTCATGAAGGTTTTTTACTTCTATTGGACACTCGCAGAAACAAAGAGTTCTATCAGCTATAGTGTATCATAGGAGAAGAAGTACCTAACACCTAAGTATTTACCTATTTAACTCCAACCGATTTCTGTGCAATCTTTATCTTTTCGGCTGTACTTCTGACTATGAGGGTGACATCTCTCTTGAAACATATTCAAAATTTATACAGAGGTTCCTCATGTGATAAATAACAACTTTTCAAGTATCTTTTTTGGCGGAATTCGGAAAAATAATTGTGACAAAATTGAACGGAAATTTCAATAAGGCAAAAGATTCAAAATGAAATAAGTGAGAAAAGGCTAAGTTTGGGTCCGAACATTTCAAACTTTTGTAACTTGCAATGATTAAAACAAGAGTAATACCATCAGTTACTTCAGACTTGTTAGTTATATAGAGTCTAGAGCAAGTTTTCGCCCGATTTTATTTATTCTAAGCACAAATATGCACCGTTATTAGAAAAGCACGTTCTTTCAATTTTATTAAGGTGACTCACTAATTGGCCGATTGATATTGGTATTTCGACCATATTATATATGTTTATATTAGATGTATGGGAGCTATGGGAAGTACTAATTAGATTCAGCAGATTTTTAACACACAGACATACTATTATCAGGAAAGAATTCAAATAATTATCGCTGGCCGATCCAACAGCATATGTCTTCAGTTCTTTTGATAATATGCTTGTAGGACTAAATATAATGTTTTATATTTAATTCCAATTTTTTTTAATTTTTACCAAAAAGAAACTTTGGGCCGTTTTGCTAATGCCTAAAGAACTTCTGTGTAAATTTTAAAGCGAATCGGAAGTATGACCACCTTTTCACAAGCGGCAATCATATTTGAGAATATTATATTGCATCTCTTTGGTGTTGCATTATTCAGTAATAACATGAAAATTAATACCAAGATACCAAGATGATTAGAACCCTCTAAACAACATAATATGTGCTTAAGCCATCTTCGTCTGATCAATTAGCTAATACATCTTCAGATATACGAATGCGCCTAACATTTTAAGTATAAACACTTTATTTAGCAAGGATTATTGTCGAATAC
Source organism: Bactrocera zonata (assembly GCA_037783105.1). Taxonomy (NCBI): domain Eukaryota; kingdom Metazoa; phylum Arthropoda; class Insecta; order Diptera; family Tephritidae; genus Bactrocera; species Bactrocera zonata. The sequence continues at coordinate 97,989 of JBAWJQ010004182.1, read as the reverse complement.
AACATTGCAATGTCGAAGATATAACTGCCATACAAACTGACAGATCGAAAGCAAGTTCTTGTAAGAAGCTTTTTGTATTTGAAGGATATTAATCTTGTTCTTTTTGCTACATATCTGGATTTACTTACACCAAGTATAATTGTTGAGTTGCTATTCTCCGATGCTGCAGCCATAGCTGGAAAGATTTCACTCAATTCGGACTTGTATTTTTCCTTTGTGACCAAACAGGCAAAGATGGCTGAGGCAATCGCTGAGAGGATGGCTGGCATGCCATGTAAGTTGTGAACGCCGCAAGTGTCGTGTATGCCCAGCACAGCCGTGATGCGGGGCTGTAAAGATACAATTGAAATTGTAAAACTCAATTAATTAAATGTTTGAAGATATAACTTCTTTTATATACAGATATTTAAATGGATAATAATAGCTTTTACACTAATCAAGCTCATATGCAAAAAATCTCTTCATTTATTTAATATACAGCGTTAACAGAGACTAAATAATAAATATCATCAGTTCATATGATAATTAATAAATTCTAATTTCGCTACGAACTCAAAAATTCCACAAACATTGAGTATCAATCAACTAAATTATGTTTTCAATTTGAAAGGCACTTAATTAGCTAAATCAGCGCAATTAGTTTCGAATTATTTAAATTAATGAAAAGGAAAAAAGTGCTACTTAAGAGCAATTGCCTCCGACACTTCAAAAGGCACACTCGACCATTATGCTAAATATAAAAAATGTATACAATATTTGAAAAAAAAAATAAATATTATAACGGCGCGAGTGGGGAAAAATTGCTTTCAAAATTGTTCAAAAACTACTTGAGGCACTCAAAGCGCCGCGGTCACCTCTGCACAACCACAGCCACACTAGGCAGCGGGGCATAGAGGACGGTAGAGAGGGACGCTTGCTCTGCGCTTGAATGCTGCGCCGTTGTATGTTTGCATAGCTACATTAAATTTATTCATATTGCCTGCACACCCTTTGCAAGCGATGTCGTTGCAGTAATTCAATATTGCAATTCGCTGGGAATGGCAACCCTCGCCTTTAACGCGGCATCCACCTCATGCAACTAAATTGAAAATTGAGCATTTTACATTACAGCGAAGCGAAGTGTTGGCGAAAATACTAATGTGCTTTGTTGAGGGCATATTTGCAAGTATCACTGTATGTGTGTTTGTGTGCATGCAACACCATAATTACTCGCTCCTCCGGCAAACTGTGGCTGCCATGCCTGCCTATCTCTTTCTGTCTGTGTGTCTGTCGGTTTGTCGGTGGCGTTGCTTGTTTTGATGGCCTTTAATGGCTCAATAATATGCTACGTCGTTTGTCGTCAGCCTCAACAGCAGGACAAATAAGTATGCGCACTTGTTTGAAAGAGGGGGATGTGGGTGTGGGCGTGCACTCGCTTGTCACTGGCGGTTGCACAACCTAAGTACTCTTCAGTGACTAATTTGCATTTTGAATTAAATTTAATAAATTTTGTTATAAAATAATGACTTTTACTTATATACTTATATAAATTTAACGGTTGCACGTATATACTCGTATGTGCGAGAGTGTGAGTTCCAATCGTTCGCTGCGGCATATCGTGGTTGAAACTTGTCAAGGGCACTTTGATTTTTCTCTGTAATTAAAGGCAATGCGTTGGCAGTGAAATACAGACGTACATATACATGCAACTCTGTGAAATTTATAGCAAATTGATGCAGCATTTTAATTAATTTTTACATCTAAAATGCAATTAACTAATTAAGTAAGAAGGTTGCTGAATTTTTTCAAATAATGGAAAGTGCAATTTCTGCAAAGTTTTTGATGTGAGAACATTCGTTCGAAATTTATGTTTGGAGCTCAATTTTGTAAAACCAGAAATTTTTTATGGTGGTATAGTATATGTAGTCTGTGATGCGAATGATATAAATTTTATTTTGCTTTTACAGCAACAGTAAATAATATGAACGGCTTATTTTCTGACGACATGCTATATGTGTGCAGAGGTTACTTTACATATAAGGTTGTAAAAAAAGAAGTTTTAATAAATGAAAATCGCGTTTTTGTTTTTCAAAATATTTTTTATTAAGATCTATATACTTTTAGATGCCTTTGAATCAATTTTCTCAGCACTATTTGCTACTCTTGTTAAGGTATCTCTAAACACGCCTTTTGAGCGCATCAATCGTTTCTTAAGGAGTCAAAAAAACGATCACCTTTTAGCGTATTTTTTACGAACGGGAATAAAACGAACTCATACGGTAAAGGCCCGGACTATACAGAGAATGACTCATCAAATCAATGTTTTGACTGCTTAAAATTTCAGTTGTTCAGTTGATTTGTGAGAGCTGGCATTGTCGCGGTGAAAAGCGATCCGTTTTCAGCCATTTCATGAAAAGCAACTGGCAAACAAATGATTGTATATCACTTAGTATTTACTTTTCTGCGTTGTTTCAGTGGCTTGGTTGCGACATGTCTAGCTATTCCAGAAAAACAGGCAACCATTTGCTTGAAAGTGCTACGAGCGCGAACAACTTTTCTTGGGTTCGGCTCATCCTGAAACATCCATACAACCGAGTGGTGTTTACTTTCGGATTCATACGCATTAATCAACGATTTACCACCTGCTGCGATTTCATCGGCGTGTTTTGAAGCACCGCTTTCGTATTGTGTTAACATGTTTCTCGCCCAATCACAGTAAGCCTTTTTTGAGCGTTTGACAAATTGTGTGAGATCCAACGCTAGCAAATTTTTTTTACAGTCAAGTGATAATGTAATATTAAATGTGTGTGCTAGTTCCGCTAATGCCGATAGTTGTCTCAATCTCACGATAGGTCACATGACGATCTTGCAATATCAGTTTGCGCACATCGTCAATAGTTTTTGCAACAACGACTGATTTTGAACGATCTGCACGAAATTCGTCTTAGTATGATCTACGACCTTGATTGAAGTTACCATACCATCGATAAATAATAGTCGTTGATGGAGCTTTATCGTTGAAAACTGAGGTAAGTTAATCTATGCACTCTTGAGGAGTTAATCCACGTCGAAAGTTGTGAAAAATAATCGCACGAAAACGTTCGCGATTTCATTTCATTTTTTTTTTGGTCGAGAAAAATATTTTAAGTTACTGTAAACAATAAATTCCATTCAAATTACTTGAAACTCCTAAGACAAGGACAAACCTTCGAATACATGTATCTCTGGCAAGAACGGGCTTTCATAAAAACGAATCCACCAATTGTTCGAATTAGAATTTGTACAGTGAGCTATTCGTGACGTAAGTAAGATTTCCGCTCACATTTTTAGAATATAATTAGACTGGTATTATTATATTCTGAGGTAGCGTGTTTTACTCATGAAAGTGTATCTTTGTGGGTAAAATGGGTAAAATTGGGCGAAATTTGACCTTGGCTCCATATAACTAATATCAGGATTTTCAAACACTCAGCTGACTTTACTCTATAAAAAAATATACATACGAGTATATACAATTGCACCTTAAGGTATTGCCCTGGCGTTGATTCTTGCAAGTTGCAAAAGTATAAAATGTTCGGTTGTACCCAAACCTAGCCCTTCCTTACTTGTTAGATTTTGGTTTTTGCATCTTATGAATAGCCAGAATTCTAATGAATATGAAAATAATACTTTTTTGCCTAAGTTCATGTGAGTATTTTGTTTCACAACCTTTAATAACTTTTATTACATTCGTCCCTTTCAGACCCAAATTGGAATTAATTGGATATTATTTCTTAGTAGTTAACTAGCTTTTGGTTCCTCGCTTAAGGAAAACATAAATATTATCAAATAATTTTACTTGCCCCACGGGCACTCTTTCTCAAATTTCAAACAACTTTGTGCTCAAATTACGAAAGGTCCCTTCCCAATCTCTTAAAATATCTTACTTTATTTATTTCTTAAGCTTATGGAGAAATAGTTTAATTTGCCCATTGCCTGCACCAATTCGAACCCTTAAAAACAACGTCGACAAATTAACAACAAACTATTTTACACCACAAACAAATATTTTATTGATATGCCTTGCAATAGAGGGCGCGTGCCTGTGTGTGTTGGTTTGTGGTTTTTGCTGAAAATATGCGATTTATTGCCCAAGTAAAAATAATGAAATATTTCTCGCACAATACTTGCAGTTACGAGTGTACTCTCGACACAGTGTGTTAAAAGCAATGACTCCCATTATTATGCGCTTAGGCCAAATATTTTAATTAAAATTTTCCTTTATTGGACCGTAAACCGAAATTGCCATTAGTAAAATTTGTGTATAATAAAGTTTCGGAAAGAGATTGTTAAGCGTGCTGGCCAACTAACGGGGCTGTGTCCAATGTTTGACCTTTTTTGTTGGCCATAAGGCAGCTAGTTGTAAATATTTGCTTGTGTGTTTGCACTTGTAGTTGTTGTACCGTGTAGCTACTCACTCATACACAGAAACTTGTGGCTGGGGGTAAACAATAAAAACAACAGCATGATGACGGAAAAACAAGGCTACTGCTAATATCATAATGAATATTGCTCAAGCTAATAACAACAACAACAGCACAAACGTGTTGTAGCAGTGGGCCGTACATGAAATATCAAGGGTACAATTGAATGAGCGTCACAACAGTATCAACAAGCTCGACCCGAATGTATGTTCAATATATGTAATAGTTGGTGTAATTGTTGTTGTATAGCCATAACCGGTACGTAATCCAGGCATATCAACACATAAATATATATATATATATATACTCGTATGAAAGCATGTGTAACATATATTCCTATTTATGGACATTTTTGCTACATTTACAATGAAGAGCTTCACAAACAATAAAAAACAGGAATTATCAGTTTTTGTAATTCAGAAAATGTTCAGCCTTTTTGATATATGCTCCATAAAACACTTAGATGTAGTTGTGTATAAATGTGTATACTTATTTACACACATGTGCACATATATAGTGCACATTGTGGCCCACTTTTACACATAAATTTATCATTAAATTTGAAAAGTTTGTATGTTGAACACAAACGCAGGCACTCACTGATGTCTGTATATAAATTTGGCTAGTCGTACAGAGCGTATGAGCAACACTCCTCTATTCATTAGTCGCTAATGGCTTTACGAGTTGCTTCAAATGCACTTGCTGTTGTATAGGTATGAATAATTGGTACACAATTAGCTTTTATCGGTTGGGTTTTGTTTGCTATTTTTCTATTGAGTCTTGGATTGTGTATAACTGACCAAAATTCCAACAACAAAATTTTCATTTCGTTCCATTGTGTTATGAGTACTAAGGTTATTCGTTATATCAAAGAGACCGCTTGTTATTTGCGGCAGAGGGAGGTAACTGCTTCAAAGACTTCTGTATAAACTGCATATAATTTTAATAATAATACAAGTTTTTACAAGTTATGTATTATGTAAAGGCTCATAAGCTTAGATGATTCTCTTTGTTGGGGATGTCGACTGATTTAAGGAAGTCTAAAACTAGTTTTTTTATGAAAGCTTTTCTACCATTTAATGAAAGCTTTTGTGCCTTTGAGCCGAATATTCTGAGAATTTCAGACAAATCTTTGAAACTTGTAGTTACTAAAGCGATGAATAGGCTTTAATCAACTTCGGTAGAACTTCCGAATAAGTTTTTATTTAGATAATCGGAAACTTTATTATGTTAGAAATATACTTTATGTTTTACTATTGTCTACCAAGTGGTGATTACTATTAGAAAAATGTTATTTGATATCAGTTAGGACTTGTGGTGGAACTCGCCCTAATGAAATTAGCTGCAAATATGCGAAGCTTAATAAAAATCGTTACTGTTATAAAAATATAGAACTTTTTAAAACCTAAAACCTAAAATTCATCAACTGATTGATATTTTATCAATGCACACAACCAAATTTACATCCTGGACATCAACCCGCAGAATTGCGTTCCAGTTTGAACTCGCTTTCAATTCAATAATAAAATCAGATTTTTATTTTGTATGGTAAATCGATCTAATTAGCGCTTTAATCGAGCAAAGGCCGGTTAATAGGTCAACTAAGTCCTGTGCGAAAAGGTTATAAGCGTGTCGTTGCTGAGTCGATTTAGCCGTATATGTCCGTCTATCTGTATATACACGAGCCACAATCAGAGTTTGAAATATCGAACTAAAATTTTTTACACGTCGTTTTCTCCCCAAGAAGCTGCTCATTTGTAGGAGTCCTTTAAATCGGACCACTATAACATATATCTGTCATAACAGCTGTTCGAATAACCTCAAGTCCTTGCATGGTATGTCATACAAACTGATCGATCAAAATCAAGTCCTTGTATGGAAAACTTTTATGTCGAAGTATGTTTACGAAATTCGCCATGGGTTATTGTCAAAAGCAAAGCTACAATCTCCGAAAATGTTGTTCAGACCGAACGGCTGTAGCATATAGCTGTCATACAAACTGACGTGTCAAACTCAAGTTCTTGTAATGGAAACTTTTTATTTGCTAAAGGCATTACGAGTATATTGGGTCATTGCTGTGTACATCATGAGTATCTTGTTCCATTCCACCAAAGCTTTGTGCATGATTTTTGGCTTCATCTCGCTTGACTTAATTGATATCCGGCCACGAAATTTATTTGAGATTTCATAAATTACAGATCATTTGGCACAATCCTCATGTGGATTTCCGAATTGGTTTTTATTTCAATGATCGAAAACAATTTCCAATCTCAATCGAATCATAAATGTCACTCACACCGGCGCATATGGAGCGTGAACAGCTTTCCGAGGAGCCTTTCGCAAATGCGCCCAAAACCAATGCATTTATTTTGAACACAATTCAATAATCCACAGAATGCCTACAAAATGGACGATAATTATTGAACATTTCAAAATGTAAGTGAAATTTGTGTGGTGAAATTTGTAGCAACTGAGCCGATGTATGCGCACCTAATTGCACGCCTGGTTGCACAGCGTAATGAAATGTGTTGCGGGCGTGGAACGGCGACTACTCTACAAGGCTTAGGTCAGAATTCCATATTCACTAATTAGCAGCGGTATAAATGCGCCACACGCACTCACTCACGCGTTTCGGCCTGCGTCATGTGCGCTAATGCATAGCTTTGTTTTTGTGTTGCAACATGCGAAAAAAACCAAAATTTGCCAATAACCAGCAGGCACTTGCAACAAAGCGAGCTTAAAAGCATGTCGGGCACAAAAACAACCAAATAATATGTACATAGTAACACATATGAAATTGTAGCATGACAAAAGTGAAGTGTAACCAGTGTGTTGCAGGGGAGAATTGCGAACTTACCGAGAGGTAGCTATAACCCAACACCGAAATGCAACCGGCAATGATGCCAATTAATATAGCGCCATGTGCACCGACTAGCAAATTACAAACAGTGCCGATGGCAACGCCGCCAGCCAGTGTTGAATTCTGTACATGCACCATGTCCAATTTGTTCTCGTGACTAACAAGTGCCGATACTATGAATGTTGTAACTGCAAAGAGACAAAACAAAGACGCATTGGTATTGGTATAATAACGGCATGCTAAAATGTATGAATAGCGGAAAAATATGCTCACAAATACATGCAAAGTGTACACAAATACAAATATACGAAATTGATTTATGCGCACCCGATCTGCTGCACTCGATCTGCTGCACATACATACATACATATTGATGGCCTGGCTGAAAAAGGACAAATATCTGTATTAAACCAATACATGCACACACTAAGTATGAATGTTTATTCGGACAACGAAGTTATGTGGGTTGTTTGCCCACTGGTGAACCAAGAATTTTGAGTTCGATTCCTAGTTTGATTATGTTCTTAACATTTGAAGTTATCTCAGAAGACTTAAAAGTTAATAATAAAAGTTTTGATTTTACAGCTTTCCAAATGTGCATCGTTCTCGTGCCATTTGTTGGCATACATAGTATTTTCTGTATATCGTATGTTAGTGTTCGTATGAATACAGCTCCAATGAATCAGTTGACTAGCCTTCAGCAAACTTTGAATTCTTCGGTTTCGGTTCTCTTTGAAGCGCCATTTGTTAGATTGTTGGTCACTTTTGACGTTATATTCATAAATTCTGATGAACACATGGTCTTCAGCTACGTTGTCAAGCATTTCTTTTACGACCTCTACTTAACGATGATTTTGATGTTGTTGTTTTGCACTGACATGCTTTATACCCAAAACATTAAACAAAATTAATTTCGCACTCAGATCTCTACATACCTGTAGTTTCGACATCAGAGATCTCAACACAATAGTCTAATGTATTGAGCTCATATCCATCGAAATCGATTTCCAAGTATTGTTTCGATTTTCTCAGAAAAGTATGTATGGTTTTACTGCAAACACATACTTTTTCGTCAGGCAATAAAATTCCTCGAATTTTGAACAGATTTTCTACAATATTTTTCTTATTGACTATTATTAGTCATTCGATAAAGTATTCTTCATATTTCTGTAATCATTTAGTCATTGTGATGACTCCATTTCAAAGTCGAGGTTTCTTCTTGCATTGACTAAAAGCTTCAATAAGAGCAGCTTTGGCAGTTAGAGACTATTTCGGTTCCTGATATTACACGATATATAAAACATCTCTTTATGTTTCGGACCTTTTTAACCAATAATCAGTGTTCCATTAAGTTCAGATCACATTTGGCACATCAGGAAATATATAACAAAAAGAGATGTCCAAAAGAAGTTGCATTGATCTATCATCTCGTAGCATAACATTATCTCTAATGGATTTGTAAGTCCTCATGAAGCTCTCGACAAGTGGTTCATATAAGTTTCTACTCTAGATTCTAGTTTAAATCTTTTCAAACTCATTTGCAGCACAAAAAAGTGATGCACACTGTTTATATAGTTTTAATGTATTTTTGTGGAACTCTTCGTGAAAAACAGCCACACATAGACGTACCTCGGTATTTAAATTAAAATAAAAAAAAAAATTCCGTAATTACTGAAATTGTTTCAAATTTCCAAAAATGACTACTGCAGTTGGGCCCAACACCTGTCGTAGCCAAATGCACCAAATTATTGTGTTACTATAATTATTATATTTAACTGTAATCCTCGGTAACATTTGCATTCATTGTTCGCTGCTTGCTGTGTATAAATGTAGATGCATACAATTGTCGTAGTTAAGCTTCGAGGTACATGAATAGACCGCTGTTATCACTGTCATACGAAGCCATCAGCTTAAAGCGGCTAATGATGACATTATGATTTATTGTTACTGAGCAACACGCAAAGCTACACAAATATGTATTATACTATTCAAATATAATTGTTATTTTTGTAGTTATGAACGGCTATATTATATAGATGTATATATACAAATTGAGTTAAAATAGATGTGGCACAGCTAAATGTAATAATATGAAGCGTGGTAGAAGCACGTATGCCCAGCTGTTCGTTGAGCCTCTAGACCATGCTTAACAAGTAATAGTTACATGGGCGGCGAAATTTCTTCCTATTTATACTACCATAAAGATCTTAGTACAGTTAGAACGCAATGAAATTACGAAGTCTTGAAAGGCACTTTGGGAACAATCAACTGATTTGGTGGTCTCTTTTTCTTGACAGTTGATGAAACAATAAGAGATATTAAATTTGGCAAAGATCTCGCTGCTACCGCGAAATAACCACCTTGAAGAGCTTCAGGTTAACTCCAGTAATGTTTAAAGAGACAATTTTGTACAAATGATGATACTATTTTGAAAATGGTTCCTGCTAGGGCTGCGATTACCCGCAAAAATGAATATTATAGAATTATTGTTGACAGGAATATTATCTTTATCATAGAGATATATTTGTTTAATAAAAGTTGGGGTAATTGTCTAATATTCAGATTTACCAATATCCAGTTCATATTGGTGCATTCATCGGTAGTGGTTTATATCGATAGCGGGGTATTCAGTTAGTCGAAAAATCCTGATACAATTCTTGACTTTAATACGGGGAGGATGATACCAGAGCTGTTGACGAAGGAAAGCTCAGGGCTAGTTTTAATTAAGTAATGTTTTTCTGCAACTGTTCATATAAATATCTACTCTATATTGAAAACTTCAGAAAGAGAGTGATTTCAAAATTGGTCCGTTTTTTATAATTCATTCAATTAACATCGGCAACCTATAAGTTAGAGCGTATATTTTATAGTATCATTTTAATTTTTTGCGTCGAACTTGCTTGAGTTTGGCGTAATTTCGCTAGTTTTCTAGCTTCTAGTTAGCTAGTTTTGCAGTAATTTCCACTTAAAAATCAAAACTTCACAATTTGACGCGAAGGCATGAGCTGGTTCATGTAGATTGGCCAGCGAACGCAAAATGCTATCATTATAAACAAAATCCCCACGCTATAACCTCAAATAATTGAAAGCAAACACATAGGCATATACGAGAATGCCGTGATTTCAATTTCACCACAACGCATTAGCAACATGTTGTTGCTTGTTTTTGCCACTAGAGCACCGGCTTATACAGATGGTCATAAAAGTTATCGCACCGCAAGCGTAAATGCACAAAAACAATCAGCGCTGATGTGTAACATATGGGGTGCCATGCAGAAGTTCAGCCATTTGCCGAAGTGCTGTTACTCTAACAACCCAAATTACATGCACTGTAATGTAAATACTTGCATAATGAATACCAAAACATATAAACATATACATATATGTATATGTATGTAGGAGCTGCTGCAACCGGACTGTTGTCAATGTCATATCATTGCAAATTTTTGGTGAGTTCGACTTTGGTGCTTTAGGGTGCTGGCCTGCTGGCTGGTTGTTAGTACTATTAACTATTAGTTTATGTGGTGGCTGCTTGGGTGCAGTGTGTAATTATGGTTGTTGGCTTGGTGTTACCAAAAAATTATGGCACATTATGTTGCAGCATTACCGTATGTGTTGTACCGTTAAGCACCAAATGGCAGCGTCGTGCAGTTACGAAAAGCTTGTTGCTCTAACACCCAGCTTAGAAATTGTATACTGCTACAACTACAACTACAAGAACAAATACTGTATAGAGGCAGTGGCTGTGTTGGCATTTTTGTGCAACATTTTAGTTTAAAAATCAATTAAATAAGATTTTTCCAAATAAGTACTACAAATGTTTACAATATTCTGGAACCACCTGCTCTCCAAAGTGAGATGTTGTTGCAACGTGTACACTTGTATGCATATTACTGCACATATATTTGCATTTTCCTAGCTTTTGCGTGTGTGTTTCGGCGTTGAGTGTGCTTCGCATGGGCACCGGGGCGTATGAGTAACAGTAAACAGTTTAAATTAACACCGCCGCCGGTGTCATTTGGACCATAAAATGTTTTTGCGCAACAAAATGGCAGCAACAGCAATAACAACAACACCCCCTATGTGTGCGTATGTGTGTGTGTGTGTGCGTGGTCATAGTTATGCGCTTTATAAATAGTGCAACAGCTGCGCTGGCAAGCAAACATAGATATTGTGGGTATAGCAGCCTCATTCAATGGCAGCCGCCCAGTTGCATTATTGTCTTGGGTTCGGGCATAACACAAGTGCTACATGGTGTACAACATGTCGGCTGGCTTGCATGGTAATACTGCCCTAATGCCCAATACAACCGAACTTGGCCTAACTTTAATTACACTAGCGACAAGGGCTCAAGTGAATGGCCGAAAACAAAATTAAAACTACAACAAAAATAACAAATAGTTAAGGTTAATAGGAAATGTTATCAGTGTGAATGTGTGTGGGCGTTTTAATATGCGAACAAGTAAATGTAATTTGTTGTTAAGTAAATACCTCACATATTGTTTGTTGTTGTTATGGGATCTACTTAAAATTATTGTTGTTGCAGAGACAAAATTTTGCCTAGTTCTTAGATTATAACCTGTCCTCATCTATTATACTAATTTATTTTTTAATTTTTATATGTTTAGTTTTGATATAATTTTTAATAGATTTTTATTTTTTATTTTTGCAACTACCACATACTAATAAAATGTTCCCTGAGATTAATTAAGATACCTCACATACCATCACCAGTCATGTGGAGTCAGCCGGGGATAGGTCAAGTCTTCGCCCAATTTTATCTATTTTGGGCATTTTCACGGAGATATCTCACACAAGCTGGCCGATGTATGCGGTATAAAGTTACCTGAATGTTTGAAAATCATTGTATTTGAACCCATTTCAGGAAGAGATTACTCCCGAATTTTAATTATGCATTCATCTATTTCCAAGACTCTAATCTTTCAAGATCTGCCTAAGGAATATAAAGGGAAGTAAGAAGTTGAATAAACGGGTAGAGTTTGGAACATCCTATAAAGAAAAGCTTACATTACATGTCGTGGAACCGCTATTAAAAAACCCTTTTTCATATTACTTAGGAAATAAATTGAACTGTCCTAACCTCTTGTTAGCACAGTAGCGCACCTCTTGTCTTGTAGAAATTACTTTATTAATTAGTTGCTAACTAGTGTTATATTTCGTTAGTTTAACCTTTTAAATCGGATCATTATAATATAGTCGAAATTATTTTTGCAATTTTTAAATTGAGTCGAAAAAGCTATATACAAATTCTTGTTTCAAACATCACTTTCTGTCTGTTTTTGAATATTCATCGATATTCCCATGAAGTTCTTGTAACAACTTCTGGTTTCCACTGTTATTGCGTATACATTTAATTTCATATTTGCCATATTTTATGTGGTGTTAGTGTCGCCTACGCTTGCGACGGCTAATTCATTCATTGGAAACTGTGTTGCCACCTTATCCGCAAGGCTGCCTACAGCAATTTTCTGCAAACTGCTGCTGTTTACCCGCTTCTGGCAACACAATTTCCACTTCCTTCTCTAGTTTGCTCGCTATGCCTGAGACACACCTATTGTTGTTGTTGTCGCTCGATGTGCTTTCTACTTTTTGCCCACCTCTCGTCGCCACTCCATCTTTTGTTGTTGTTGGCGTTTATACAAGTTTAGTTATTAGGTGACTACGAGCAACTTTGTTCGACAAAATACGCAATAAAGTCCGTCCTGAAATATGCCATCCGCGCGACTTGCGCGTGTATCGTACTATATGTGTGCGCGTTGCTGTAGTTGTTGTATTTATTGTTGCTGTTCTATGTGCGAGTACATAGGTGCTTTCTGAACGTGTTTAAAATAATTTTCGAAATGTGTTAAGGCTAGTGTTTGACATTTAATTAGTTCGTGAGTGGAATACAAAATTTTGTCGCGTGATCAGCGGCGCAACGCAAGCGTATAAATTCGTCTACCTCAAATAGCCAACAAGTGTTATAACGGCCACCAACGGGCAAACATTTCCAATAACTTCTGCAGCACATATACACATTTGTGTGAGTAATTATGGGTATATTTGCCGGTGTGGGGTATCAAATTTCGGTAAATGCCAGTATGTCTGGTGTTCTTATTAAAAAAGGTCTCTGCAGACATATTGAAAAATAACAATGTGAAACAATGCGAAATTGTGTAACTCAACATTTGGAAAAAATGCATTTTTATATCACCTCGAGTACAAAATGTAATCTCTCCGAGGTTTGATCGCGTTAAAATAGCTTTAGTCGTTTATGGTATATGCATATTAAACCTATTAGAAGATGTGCCACGCCCACTCTTAAGCTCTTGACAGCGATTCTCTGTACCAAATTACAGTTTTGCATCATATTTTTTGGTTTGGTTATGTACGTTTCAATTATCAGCCTTTTTTGGGCTAGACAATAGTCAGATTCCGCCAATTTGAAGATATCAAGCCCCTTAGGTGCTAAGCACTAAGTTTCATTACAATAAATCAATTTTTATTAAAATTATCGCTTGCACGGACAGACGGAAAGATAAATGGACAGATGGTAACTCAGAATTGAACTCTATCGTTATCCTCATCATTTATATATGTGTATATAACTAAATAACTATCGAAGTAATATTTATAGTTTACAAATCTGTAGATATGTATAAATTTATATAGATATTTGCACATATAACGGTACAAATAAATCCATCATAAGTTCGCAAAGGAACTGACAATGCCTCTAAGCAAACACTTGTTGCCTGATCAAAGTGCAAGTGTATTAGGCTAATATGATGTTTGAGTGTATTGCAGAATCTACGCCTGCAAGCTTTAGTAGCGTTCAACGACAGGTGTTTTCGTACAAATGCCATAATTCTAACTGTAAATTTATGTATTCAAGCTTAAAGCCCCGTACGCATCCTTTCAAATTACGCATGTGTGTATGTACGGACATGTATGTATGTATGCATGTACGGATGTGTGTAGGGAAACAGTATTAACTTTGCTTTAATGCGCTCAAGCGTAAGTGTGAACACAAGTACTCCTGCCATTGTTCCTGTTTGTGTTCATGATCCTTGTTGCCTGCTTGCATTGCATTGTTCGCAGGCCGCTTACAGTTCCAGGTGCTTTTGTGCGAGGGTGCGTATATTTCTGTGTATGTGCATGTAAGTGTGTGAGTGTGTGTGTGGTACGTGCTTACCTGTTGCCGCTGCTAATGATAAATACGTGTTGAGTATGGCACGCTCCCGGGCGTTGCCGTCGGCCAACACCGAATTAAAGCTCGGCCAATACACATACAGGAACAATGTGCCGATCATGGCAAAGATGTCCGACGTGTAATTGGCTCCTTCGTATTTGCCAGGCTCGTTCTGTTCCTTGCCGGGGCGCAACATTAGACTCACAGCCAGACCGAAGTATGCACCAAAGGCGTGCACCGTTATTGAACCACCAACATCACAGGCCTGCGGGTGTAAGGGGGAACAAGCAATGAATGAAAATAAAATTATAAGGTATAGCTACAGTTTTGCAAAAGAAAAAAATACAAACAGAAGCAACGAAAAATCCTTACAAACACTGAGCCAAGGCAACTGCATAATAGGAGAAATGAATAAAAAGTTGCAGTTTCTTTTTGTAAGTAGCAGCTGTTCGTCAGCTTTGTGCGGCAAAAGGCTTTTGAGAAGGGCTTTAGTTGAGTTTCAACGAACCATGCTCTGGCTCTACAAACATATACTACGTAAAAAAAATATGGAAATATTTTTGTACCCCTTAGGTGCACGCAATTACAGGCATTTAGTTACCCAGCAAGAAATTGAACACTTACAGTTGGACTGGCTTTTTTAAACAGAATGCTATTTTCTAATCAAAACCCAATGGTCTGAGTAAAAAGGGGATAGTTAGATCAAAAATCTGCTATAACATTATTGCCGACTTAGTTCGTAAGTATTTTGAAGATATGAACTAAGTTGAAGTTAAAAGGTTTTTTGTCTAGAAAAGTCTAGTCGGCGCAGCCTTTTCTTGTTGTAACACTTAAAATGTAAGGATACATCACTGAAGGTTTAAAGCCAAAAAAATGATAGGTATTAGTAACATAGTCTGAAGTCTTTAAAAATAGTATCATATTGCTGGCTTTTAAAGACTTTAGTGGTATCCTGAAAGCATTAAATGTTTTAAAACTAGATATGGGGCTGCACCCAAAGTGGAAGCTTTTTGAACCATGCCATTTCTTACCTATTATACCATGCACGGGTTATCAATTTCTTGTAGGGAAAGCTTTTTTACGAGATATCTTCAGAAAATTTGAGAGTAATCTCCAAACAAATTGTTGCAATCGGAGCAGCCGGACATAAAAACTATGAAAAAGTCAAGTTCTTCAATGGAAACCGGAGTTAATTTTTTTGTTTTTTATGGCTTAATTTAGATATGAGTAGTTTACGATAGAAGATCGTCTGCATTGTGAATATACATTTAAATCCTGAAGCGAAGACATAAAAATGTAAAGGAATTAATTAACGTTTGTAGGTTACACTTTACTGTTATTTATTTGTTTGTTGAATTTTTTATCACTGAAATATTCTTTTTAATAATTTTTTCGTTAAGTTTTCCGATTTGAACGACAATCTCCACGTCAAGTCATATACACCTAATTTCTTGCGGGGATGCTTCTGCTTTTTACGCGCAATTTTGTGTTATATAATATGAATATACTTCGGTGCCACTTCTAGGGTGTTTAGTTAAGCGGATTTAAAACACATACTCTGTGTAAAGGTTTTTGTTTTTATGTACGTCTACCGAGAACGACTGAATTTAAGGTGTTGCAGATTAAGCAATATGGCAATAATTAATGAGTGTTTTGTTTTTCTTTCTCTTTTTGTTGTTAATGAAAGAGAGTGGTTTTAGAAAAGGTTAAAATTAAATTTTCTAAAAATTTAACTTACGCTGAAAATGTTTAAAGCCACATATTCATTGGCGGCGAATAAAACTATTTCGACTATGGCCATAAACAAGAGCTGAATCGGTGTTGTACGACCCAATAATGCGCCCATACTAATCAGGGGAACAGCGGCGGCGATATCTGCATCCACAATGTTTTCCAGAATCAAGCTGTGAAAGAAAAAAATATTTAAAAGTGTATTTAATAATGAGATTCAAAAGATTTTTATGGTTTAAATGGCATATAGGTAGAGGTATCGAAAGTTCAGTCTGACCAGATATCGGATGTCTAATACAGACATACGAAGAAACAGTTAGAAAGCTATCTAACAATTTCTACTTTCTAATAATATAAGAGTAATATACAAGTATGTGTCATCTTTATTTATGTAAATAAACACTATTATAATATCAAGTTACTTTCAGCATTATTTTTGGTCTGTCTTCGTTACAAGGAGAAGTTTTGTTAAGCGAGTACGAAAATAACGCGAAATAGTTTTACAGTTTCTCTAAAGACTAACAAGACTAGTTGACAAATTAAATATTTAGGTAAATAGATAGTAAAGAGTTTGGTAAAAATGGCATCTCAGGTGCAAAATATATATAGTTTTGCCTATTTTTTCTCAGTGATAAGACTAAAGTTAGTTATCAATGAAGTCACCTAATGCTGGGCCAAAGAATCGTACTGTTTGACGAGGTAGGACCACAGGGAGAGTGTTGTTAGAAGAGTGGGATTCATTGAGCATACAAACAGGGGGTTAGAAACAAGCGAAGATTCATTGCACGCAGAACATTTGTAAATTTCGTATGCCGGCGTCAATTATGGAGAACCAGGAGTTTAAACTGCTATAGTATCCAGAATAAAGTTCGGTAAAGTTAAAGATCTTTGGCTCTGCTTCTGTTATCCAAGTACGCCATTCACTGGGAGTTAGTCGGTGAAGGTGTTGGAAGTTATTTGTGTCCGTTGCCTGGCCGGCGTATTTTTCGAGGTCATTGACGTAATCAAGGAATGACCTCTTCATACTTCAACGAGTCGGCTCCGCTTCAAGCAGACGAGTACAGGTATCTACTGGGAGAGGAGTGCATTGTGTTTCTTAAAAGGAAACATGCAGATCTTATTAAGTAGATGTTCAACAGTAGTAATCAAAAAGCATGCTATAATTGTATCAAGAGCTGCATTCTGACACGTCTGAAGCTTTTTCTCAGCATTTCCCTACATCCAGACGACCATATCGTTACAGTGTAGTTGTTGACCGACCTGCCGATTGCCTTGTAAGTTGCCAACGACATTTTTTTCTTCTTTCCTAGGAGCTGCCGGCTAGGGTTCGAAGATTTTGTTGCGGCTCTGTACTTAGTTAATAGTCGTGATCGTATGTGGAGTACAGGAGCACAGGCTGTCAAGTGTAATTTGTTTTACCGCTATCTACTGTATTATTAAGATCCAGTCTATACTTTTTCGTCCAGTTCGTGAATATGGTCTGTGGATTTAGTGGAAGAGAGTGTCAGGATCCTTGTAGAGAAAAAGCGACAAATATTTATGAGATAGCTGTGTCTTTGCTTTATTTTGTTTACTCTCAGGAGCCCAAATGCAGCAATCACTGCACATTTCCATTATTTAGTTCATGCATGGGAACTAAGCCGATCCTTGATTTATTGAATTAAACTTTTGAGAGTATCTGGTGAATATATTTATAATTTTTATTTTTCCATTTTGGACTAAACTTTTGAATTTCTAAAATGGTTTAGTTCCTGCCAGGAGGATTAAGCTTAAGTTTCTCATATCTCTATAGATGAAGAGCTTAGAATTGAGTTCAGCAGGAGTTTTTCTCAATTTTCGATTAATCTCAAAATAAGTTGCATTAAAAGTATGGAAATTTGCACCAAAATCTTCCTATTCACGGATTGTGTTGCTACCCCAGTCTATTAGAACTGGCAATATTAGTCGATTTTAAGGTATGAAACATAATCATATTTAAAGAAAACATGTTTCATGTCTGCGCTGAGCTTTTCAGGCTGCAGGCATTTTTGTTATGAAATACGCGGGGAGTGGAGCAGAGTAGCACAAGTAACTTAATGTGATAGTTGAGAGATGAGAGGCCATGGTAACCATGTCGCTATAAGCCTGCGGCGTCGCTGACGCTGAATGCTTTGATAGACGATGCATTTTATAAAAATAAGTAGATATGCAGCGGCAAAGTGCTCGCCAGACACCTGCACAACTGGGCTACAACAACAACAACTAAACATGCACCTGTTTTCGCCACAAGCTGTTGTGGCAGATTCAACAGATTGCACGCCGCAGTGAATGGAGACCAAAGACCGCTTTGTGTGTTGACGCAAAAAATGCAATTTTCTTTTATTGTTGGCGCGCTTAAATGATCCGTCTTAGGGAATATAATTCCTTTCTCTCTTGCGTCTGCACTTTTGCTTATCAGCTATGCATGTGTTGGTGCATGAATCTTATGTTTTATATTAAACGCTGCATCCGCAGAGCTGCTTGTATGTTCGTGTGTGTGTGTGGAAGAACATCTTTGTGGTAATAAATGCAGTGTCTGCAGCAGTTTTTGTTCCTTTCTAATTTACTGTTCAAATGCAGCGCAATAACAGGATTTGTTTTTCTTCGCTTAACGCTCGTTGGTGGTCTTTGTCAAGCTTGCTAAGCTTACTTTTTACGGTCCGAGCTTATGATATCTCAAGATTTCCAGCAAATTTCTCTTTCGTGTTATTTTCTTTATTAAACTAGCCGCAGGGTCACTGCCAACGCTGAATTACTTTTGTTCTGAACTTTGTTATTATGCCGTTATTTTCTTTTCCAATCATAATTATCTCAAACTGTTTCTGTTGCATTTGAGATTTTCCCTGCGGTTGGTTTAAATAAAAGCCTAATTGATGTGACAGTTTTCACGATAAACAAGAAACTTTTTTGAGTTTGCAATTAAAATCAATTAATTTTTAGATTTTTTAGGAATGATGGCAATATTTTAGCATCCACGACACCTTTTAGAGAAAGTGGGCTGATATATTCAGAACTTTTATTTATTTTGTGTTGTTATACAAAACCTTTTCTACATTCACGTCTAGAGGGTATAAATATATTTGGTTTAAGGCCCCAGTACCAGGTAATGACTAAGTACTCGCTCAACACTGCTGTTTTATGCATCTAATTTTCAAAGTTTGGTCAACCCTGGGTGAGGTTAGAGAAAGTAGAAATAGAACACTTCTACTTGTAGCTCATCGAAGCAGGAAGAACGACTCGAGATACGAATATCACACTCTTTTTCATTGTGCCGGAAAGACCTAATATATAGTATATTCTCCTTAAACGGTAGGATTCATCTCGTTTTTAAAAATATATTATATTTAAAATTTCTAATTATATATTATTTATATACTAATCCGAAAATCGCTGTATCCTGGGAAAAATTTTCAGTATATACTATTTATAGTAGAGCACGGAAAATTCGACAATTTCATTTTTGGGATTGTTTAATTTTTTTTATGAGGTCAAAAATAATTATTGATATTGGTTTTTATAGCTACTACTTTAAATTTCTAATTGAATATGATTTCAGCACATTTCTGGTTAAAAATTGTAGTTTGCTAAATCTTTTTCCATTATTTTTTTATTATTTATTAAGTAAAATATATGGTAATCGTGTGTCATATTTATTTGTATTTTTACCTTATTTTTCCATCTTCCATATGAAAGAATCCCTTTACCAAAATTGACCACTGTACGACTAGTGCGGCCAAAAAGAGCGTGTAACCAGTAGCGCTGTAGCCATACTTGCGTAGGAAGGTCATCAGGAAGCCGAAGCCAATGTAGATCATTACCTGAACATCTTGGAAATCTATAAGAAAGAAGAAGAATGTAACATTTTCAAAATTTTTAGAAATTAGCTGCAAGTGAGTTTTGCGTAGTAAATGGAAAATACCTAAATTTCTCCAAAAATATTTAAATTACATAAGTATGTTTAAAATATATTACATTTTTTATGTTTTTTTGCTTTGTTTTTGTGCTGCATATTTCATTAATTAATTTAGTTCTTTTTATCACTTCAATAACATAATCACATGAGTCCACATAGATATATGTATGTATGTGTATATGTAGTTTGGAACTGCATACATGTTAATTGAACATAATTATAATAAATTTATAGACGTACATGTATGTATGTATGTTGTAGACAGGGTTGTAGAGTCAAATCCAATTAATGGCTTTGTTAGAGTAATTAAAAATGGCACAGAGCCACTCATTCTTACTCTGTCATCAGTCTATTAAGCGAATTTATCGCTTTATAATTGATGTTGAAGCCATGCAGATAAACATGCAACAACTCGCGCTCCCACACATACATACATATTTACATGTTTATCTATATGTATTTATCATAATCGCCATAAGTCCACTTTTAAGTAAAAAAATTCTTTCACACACGCACAAAGCCATACATATATATGCAAATACGCATATTCGTGTGTGTCCATATGTAGTATATACATATGTATGTGTGAATGCATGTCAGTATAAGTGTGTGTATGTATGTATTTATGCCATGCATATTAATTTCATCTAATTGCCTCAATTAGGCTGTTGCAATTGCACTGCCAAAAGCCAATTGTATTAAGATTAATGGTGCGGCTTATCTGGCTCATCTGTGGGAGTGTGAGCAATCCAAGTTACTCGCGTTTGCGTTGGTGGATTTACTAAATGTGTGCGCGAAGGTCTCAATAATTTACTGTAAATAAACCATAAACTCCCTGCAAGCGCACATGCACACACACACATATCTGTAAGGCTTACAATAGTATGGTATGTGTGTGTGTTTTCTGGTGTGTTTAGTCAAATATATAAATACTTATATTTTAACCCGCTAGGGAGTTTATTAGTGTATGTTTATTACCTATTCAAAGACCGCCTGCATATATTTATTGCTCGTTAATTGCTCTCTATGTAGTTTTGATCCCCAACTTTGCCATAAAAATAAGTTTCGACGAAAAATCCTTTGATCATGAAAGATCAGAGTTTTGGAAAGAAAAACTTATGATATTTAGACGATCGGCGAAAGTTTTTCTGTTTGAAAAGTCAACAGAGAACCTCAATCGATGTTCTTGCTGGTATGTTATTAGCACATAACTGTGATGAAATTCCAGTCCAGTTAGACTTATGCCTCAACCTAAACTACTCATTTGCAACCATAACATCCTGTCTACTGTTCAATTGGCTTAGCCATTGTTTTCGCATTAATATAACATTATGGAGACTTTAATAGGCTTGACGCACAAAAGCTGCGAAAATTAATTCTTGTTTATATGTGTGCGTTGAAAATTGTGAAATCTAATTTTTACAAACATATTTTCTTGCATTGCTAGGATTGCTCCATAAAAAACTAATATTTTATTTTTTGCTGAAAAAATATTTCCTTTCTTTTATTTTAGTCAAGTCTTTCCGATGCGAAACAATCCTTTAAAATGCAAGTCATATTTGATACCCACAAGACAAAAATTTATTTTTATTTCATATTTCGGTAGATATGAGTATATCTTTAAAAATACCCCAAAATATGTTTTAAAATTCAGCTTTTTCTAAGCGAAGTCATTATATAATTTTTTTATTCGTCCATAAGTCATTATATGGACAATATCTTCTGGTTTTAGCGCCGTCGGTGTTCGTGACCTATTTTAATTTTAAGACCTTTTAATCCTGTTCGAAATGTTTTCACTAAGTCGGCAGCCGATCCCGGGGAATATTATCGGCCAGAAAGCATCGTTATCACTATGTGTGAGTAGTGGAATTTCGTTTTTAAAATACAATTTATTTACATGTGTACTACTGTGATCAAATTGAAAGGTGAATTTTGTCCATTTCATCTCCTTCAAAGTAATCCCCTCCCGTTGCATTACACTTATGCCAGCGAATTTTCCAGTCATCATAGCATCATGGAATCCTCCGTCGTGATGGCCATCAGAGCTTTCTTCGATTCAGCTTTTATATTCTCAATTGAGTAAAAACGGTGTCCTTAGAGTGGTCATGTGATTATGCTAAATAGCCAGAAGGTACACGAAGGATAATCAGGAGAATGTGGTCTATGCGGAATGTGGAATTCACTCTAGAGCCTCATAAAACGAGGCGTATCTTAAATACTAATGAATATTTTGACGTGAAATTGAGCATAGATGTTACAACAGTACTACCAAATTACAGAAAAAAAAATCCTAATTCGAAGAACTCGCGAAGTATAAATTAAAAATTCATTTTGATCACAGTACAATATCAACAAGGTATAACATTTACAAAAATATTAAAAAATAAATTTAACTCATGGTTTGTTTTTGTGTCCCCCATGGCGTATGAGTAACTCAATGTAATAATCTGAGTATTGTACCTGTATTTGTATGCAAAATATTTCCAGTTTTCCTATAATATTCACAAAACTTATAACAAGTATCTGTTAAGCTAAACAGCTATTAAAAAGCAATTCAAATTTCAGCATCAATTTTTCATTTCAATAGACAGCGCCCAGCGATACAATCAGCAATTAAAGTGTTGCAAATGCTGCGCCGTGTGTGTATAACTGTGTACATTACAGTGTTTTCGCTAAGTATGCAAAACTGTGATTCCCGCCAGCATTGCTTTTGTTGCTGTTTTTATTTTGATTGTATCATTTTATTGCGCAGAAATTTTGATTGACAACTTGTATCCCAACATATGGGAAACGTCAAAGTTTTTCAGCCTAAGGGCGCCAATGATACGTACAAGTGTTTAAATTACATGCATGTACATGCACACACACATTCACATATACATGAATGCATTTGCGAATGTACGTACATTTATCAAATTTTTTCTAGTTGAAGCTTTGCTGCCTTGATGGCTGGAGAAATGTTCGCACCGTTGTGATAAGCGCTCAGTTGTTTATGGCACCCACACACAAGCACACTTACATATGTAATGTTGATGTTTATATTGTAAATTGCTAAAAATCGCTTTACGACGAAGTAAGCTAATAGATTTTCGTATTATGCCGTTACTAGCCATGCATTTTGCTGATAGATATGCAAATACTTTTGAACTGTTAGTAGAAGATTAGCACGCTATTAGCATATTTGCTCAGAACCTCGTGACTTAGAATTGTAAAGTTGGTGGAATAAGATGTAAAACCGCGAGGTTTTGTTGAAATGTAATATTACTATTAGAATATCCGTTTTATCGTCATTAGCTTTGCTTATCTACTCTTTGCTGGTGAGAAATTTCTTACAAAATATTTCTTGTTAACATAGTTACTAATTTCATATAAGTACGTGCTCAAAAACGTATATCATATCAGAAATATTGAGCTACAGAAACTTTTACTATCAGTTCTAATGAATTATTTCATTCCAAGTAGTTTTATCTCTGTAAAGGAATCATAGTTTTTGATTTCTACCGCGCCACTACTAAGCGAGATACGTATACTTCATACACTGATAAGCAGTCACTACTTTCAACTGTTGTGAATTTGCGACTTAACACTAATTTACTGATGTAATTTGCCATTCCATCAACAGATGTCAATTGTCAAGTCTTCTGACTCGTGATATTTTTGTGCGCCGGAATTAAATCAATGAATTTTTAGTTTTCTATGGCGGGGTTTTCGAGAACCCAGTAAAACTGTTATCGATCTGCACAGGTATTAGAAATTACAACATCAAAATTTTTACTAAAATATTTTTTATAAAAATCTCATAAACTGTTCATTACTTTGGTAAAAAGCAATATAGGTTAGGTTAATTTAGGCTATGAGGTAGACCCTTACAGGGATCTCACTTGGACAACTTAGAACGCTGGTCCCTTGCAAAACCTAAAACTACTATATAATAAATCCGAAGACTCTTAAAGACTTTTGAGCCTATTACAAATTTGTTTAGATGGCAGATGTCAGTTTCGGTTATGTCTCTTAGTTCGCCGTAGGTAAAACTGTGAAGATGTGTCAACTTCAGTCAGCTTTTTCCAAACGATTTTGACAATTTGCCTCCGACATTTCGGCAATTTGAACTTTGCTAAGGGCAAGTAATTCAGAAGATCTCCTGTATTCAACTCTAAGCCAAAAGGAGCTTGCAGTTATGCAGTAGCGCAGCGTCCCATCGGTCCAGTGTTAGAAGCAAGATTGCAATGGAGATCCAACTCAGTCCCATTCCCTCTAGTTAGCTAATTGACTTTGCAGATGCCAGCGATTTCTCTATGACCACCAGCACTCAAAGGAGTCTGATGATAAAATGACGAAGTAGTTTGATGCTACTCCTAGTGAGTATAGGCACTCCTTGACTGGCATACGGTTAGCGAGCTTAGCGTGAGTATTACCGACCTGCTGCAAGAGTGAATGTCCACCTCCAAGAAAGAGGCTTCACTTCATAGCAGTTCGTTCACTGCCACCTTAATAGCAGCCACTAATTCTTGAAAAACTGCTTAAAGGTAATATTGACTCAGATTTTCTTCTTCTTTTCCGAGAAAAAACCTACTGCGCATTTTCTCCGGCTACTCCTCCCCACCCACATACCCAAGCTGAGAAAAAAAAACGCCATGAGTAGCTTCTGCGTTGCTGCGATCTTCAGTAAGGCAGAAGAAAAAAGAGAGAATAATTTTATATAAACAATATTTTATTCTACTATATACCATGCGGAAATAGGAAAATTCAAACATTTTCAGCGGATTCAAGATCCATGGTTTCTTCTAAACGAGCATATCGCCCGATGCAAACTCTCAAGCTCTGATAGAGTTCACTTAACAAGTAAGTATGTACTATATTAAAAATTTTATTAAATGAAATTTCTTCTAGAAAGAGTAAATATCCATACATATTTGTTTTGCTTTTGTTATTTAGGCATAAAACTCAGCTAAGTAAGAACTTATTTCGCTTTCTTCCAAAAATTGAAGGTGCACTTGCAATTTCTCAAGTTGAAATAGAAATGTTATGAGGATTGTTGGGAAGAGTTTGAGAAAACCAATAATAACCTTTTATGAACCTCTTTTATTTGTTACACTTGCTATTAGACAGTTACGTGCAGCTTCTTTTCTAATGGCGGCATCACATTCGGCACCTTAACCTCGCCAGATAAAGGTCGTTAGGAAAGTGCTTTACTTGTGACTGGCGACTTAACAATCGATTCGGCAATAAAAGCAAATCTAAAAGGTAAGGCATGTGAACACGTTCATACCAAAACTAAAAATAAATATTTATCTTTACTCTCTGCTGGCAAATACTTTCTTCACTCTTAACTTCGCCTACAGCAGGCTTTGTTAACGCCTTTCACTTACAGCACACTTACAACTAGGCTAAATTCCATTGAGAAAATACACTTTGTCAAGATACTCACGCGGATATTTGGAAACGTGAGGTTCGCCTAATTCTTCGCCTTCAGCGAGGGGCAAAGCTTCATCGCCATAACGCACGAACAGCCAGAAGAGTGCAAGTAGAATTATTTGCACAATCATCAGGACAACGAATCCAGTCACTTTGGTGCCAGGCGAATGCATCTTGTCACAGCGGATGTACACCAAAAGCAGCAGCAGCAAAAGAATTTGAATCCAGGCAATTGCACTGCACAGCAGTGGGGCGGCACGTCACAAGCAGGGGCGCTGAACTTACTTAAGCGCGTCGTCGACGGATTGCGGTGTTGCTGTCTTTATATAAATGTGTGTGCGGGTGTGTGTAGCACCAATAAATGCACGTGAAGGAATTTATTTGCGCACAGCTTTGCCACGAAATTGTCAGCTCAATATGAGATGGTTGTGCTAAGTAGCAGCATTAGCAGCGGCAGACGCACATGCACACACGCAGCTCGGTAAGGATCACCGCTTAGGATGTACGGCGAAAATGTCGGTTTATCAGTTCAATGCGCTTGTCGCTCGAGCTGAAAGTTTCGCGCGTGTCTTATAACAAATTCACACAAACTGTATTGATGTGCAGAATACAACAACAACAATTTCGCTAGTTAAAACGGCAAAAATATTAAATTTGCGCAAAACTTTCGTTCACGTTTCGCACGCATTCACACTTACGCGCGAACTGTTTTCGATTTTCTTTTAATTCGCGAGTTTTCGCACAAATTCTCGGTGTACGCGCTTGCAACTGCACCCTAAGCGCTCGAGGAGTATCACTTCCTTTTCGTTGGAAACTTTTGCGCGCAGTCTATTTATTGTATGCTTTTTTGAGCTGGCTGGCGTGTGTGTTCGCTTCGCCCAACTGCCGGGGAATGTTTGAGCAATTTAGTCGTGTGTTATTCAGCTGGCGCGTTTGTGCGAAATTTGACGCTGCCGCTGACTGATTTGATGATCCGCCGACCACCGCGCAGCGACAGGCGGCGCGTTAGATAGCCCCTTGTGAGAGATGTGGCTATTGTAGGTGCACGCGTTTGTATGGAAATGTGTGTGTGTGGCTGTTAGTGTTGGTAGGGGGTGGCGCTGATGGCAGCGCTCAAAGCCTGGGGTGGCAGCAGAGTCGCCGCTGGCACCAGTAGTAGCTAAATTCCGATCTCGACGGGCGATGCGGCGCGATAAGTGTGCGTTAGTGTTCGTCTGTCTGTTTGTTTGTTTGTGTAGTAAAAAGATACACATTTAAACCGATTCTATTTCATTGTTAAAAACAGCAGATATGTTTAGTAACCGTTCGCTGGCCGCTTATGACAGCTTATACTTTATCGCAAGCGTGAGTGCCTTTGTCGGTAGCGTTGCGTTTTTATAGCACAAGCGCGGTTGCTCTGAGTGGATTTTTGTTCCAGCATATGTAGTTTGTAAATATTTACATATACTTGCAAAGTACTTGAATTTCTCTTCAATTATTTACGGCTATAATTACTTTCGAATGCCGCACATACATCATATATAAAAGCAAAAACACATGTTCACCGGTTTGATGTCTCATTAATGACAAACGATACTTGACTTTGAAATAAATCAAAGCAAAAATTTTAAGTAAAGTTTATGTACCGCTACCTGCCGTCTGGCGGTCCGTGGCTTGCACATCTTTATTTCAATTATTGCGACTTTAAGTATATATGTATGTACTTAAATGCGCTAGAACAATTGATTTCAATTTTGTTGTTGTGCATTAAGTATTTATGCCGAAATTAGCAGACAGTTAGAGACATATACATATGTACTGCGCATAAAAAATTTAACCTAATTGTTGCCTAAGCAAAATGCATAACATCGAAATGAGGTTAAGACGCTCAAAGCATATCCACACATACACATATATGCTTTTTAGTGTAAAATGCACTTTAATGGCATTTCCACAGTGACAAGCAAATGAGTCAGGTCGGTGAAAACTTATTTAAATAAATTGAAATCTCAATCACGTGATGACAAAATATATATTTTTCATTATGAAAGACACAAATATTAAAAAAAAAAAAACAAAAAGCTAACTTCGGCTGAACCAAAGTTATAATAACCTCCACGAAGGCATTTGTTATAGCATAAACGGATTAAAAAAAACCTTTATCTTGATTTTGACTGGTCAGTTTGTATGACAACTAAGTATATCTTATATTAGTACCATATCGATGACTCCGGCTTCGTCGTCTTTGCAAAGGTGTGAAAATTTTCAGTTCGATATTTACAACGCAAACGAATTAGTTCGAATATCTACAGCCAGAGGGAAGTAGATGAATCGACACGTCTGGTCACGCCGATCAGTTATATACATATATAAATATTTTACAATTTTCTGACGATCCCTTCAGCGGGCTATGAAAACCGCATATTAATCCAATTAGGTGGACACCACTGTCTTACGAATGGGAACGCGTTTTCATAGCCAAGTCGTTTTGATGTAGGCGTCTAATATTGGGTAGTGGAAAAAGTTTTGTCAATAGATGCCATTGCAGTAGTATATAAAAAAGTTACAGCTGTTCAAAATTAGTGAAAATAGTAATAAATTCGGCATATTTTGAAATTTGTATAAAATTTGTTTGTATAAAATGAAATTTGTGAAGTTACGGAGACGATGCTGTATCAGTTCGTGTAGCACAACAATGGTTCGCTCGCTTCCGTTCTGGAAATTTCGAAAGTTCGATTTGCACTGATGAAAGTTTTACACTGATGAAATGATGTCTCTAGCGGAAAAATGGTAAAAAGTGGTCGACCAAAACGGTACCTATTTGTTTATTATGTCTTAGGCCGAATTTGAATTTTTGATTTATTATCTGATTAGATCGATAGCAGTAAGTTCATCACAAGCCATGTCCATAAAAAGAAACGAAATGCATAATTTATTATGTTTAATTAGACCTTCCTTTAATTTGTTTGTTAATTCTGATTCAGAAAGTTCGAAAGTAAGATTTCCTGTTTGTTCAATTTGGATGAAATTTTACTCCGATCATACGGTAAATTCACTTGCTAAAAAAGGAGAAGAAAAGTCAATTCACCTTCACCCTGGATTCCAGGCGAACAGTTTAATTTATTGGAATACGATTGCTCCAATTATGGTCTTCAAATGTTGAGTTCGATATCAACATCAAACGAAAATGAACATGTTTTCGAAATTCTTGTCTTCTTGCAGATACTAAATTTCATTTATTTCGAAAACAAAGCCCTATGAATTAAGAATAAGAGTTAAGTAAAATAATGTACTCTTTCAATTTTCAAAGAGACAATTTGTGTTGTTCAACCTTTAAGTTATGAAAAAAAGATGGAGTTTCCTAACCTACGTCTTAAAATACCTCCTATTCAAGGGCACTTAAGTTATCTCAACATTTTGATAATGATCTATAATCGTTTAATTTCGAGTTAAGTGAAAAATAGTTGATAACATTATATTAATAGTGTTATTATTGTTTTTACTAGAGTACATATTTTATTCTACCTATTTTTCTCTAATATGCTTAGTTAAGTTGTTTTGTATCGCTTACCATGCACCATGCAATAGATTTTAGTTAGTGCTAAACTGTTTGTTATTCTCAAAATTTGTTAGCAAAGTGCGAAGTTATCATCAAAACACATCTTTGATTACTTAAGATATTCATAACAATTAAAATATGTTATAAATATGTGTATAAGCCAACATCTGGAGATAGCAACAGCTATTCGTGCAACGTTCGTGCCGAACATAAATAGAGGTGACTATATATGTATGTATGTAGAATTTAAGTATTAATTTAATATACAAACGGGTGCTAAAAGTGTTTTCAATTCAAAAACAGCTCGTGATTCACTGTGCAACATAATACTATTTTTTTGCAATATTTCTTTATTTATTTGATCTGTTTTTTTAGCCTAACAATAAGTTATAAAATCTTATATCTATTTAATAACTAGACAAGCTTAAGCACGTGGTTGAGCTGTTTTGGTGATACGTTGCTCTTTAGTACGCGGCATATCTCTTCTTTTTAGGCGTGTTTGAGCCCAGGAATGAACCAAATTGACCAAAACATTAGCCAAAGGGTTTGGGTGATCTCGGAGTTTAGATATATAATTAATTCTACTGTCCTCTACTTTTTTCTTTTCCATAGGAATACCTAGATCTTTTTGGATTTTTTACTACGCATGTACAAAGGCAAACTCGTGCTTGTTCTAAGCACTTTCGAACTATATCAATATTAGTTGCACAAGTCGTACCCCACATTTGAATGCCATACATTCGAATCGGTTTTATGACCGAATTGTGTATAAGGATTTTATTGTCTAGGCTAATTTTAGAGTGCTTATTTATAAAGCAATTTAAAATTGCAGCTCTTATCTTGATGCAAGTTATTTTACTCGATATATGTTTCTTCCAAGTAAGTCTTCTATCTGGGTGAATACCTAGATATTCGTTTGAGGTACTAAAACATTGTTCATTTTTACTGCCGGGTCCATTTATGGTCATACTAACACGTTTGTTCTTTCACATTTATACTGCAGTTGGCTAGAAATATTACTGAACAGTATTCTCTGTGCTCAAACGCTTTTCTTTTTTCGTTAGTAATTCTATTTACTTGCTCTACCGGGCTATGTTTCGCATGAAACCCGAATTGGTGGGTTGGTCTTGTATTATTTTCATGGAAGAAAGGAGACATATTTGATAGTAGTACTTTTTCAAATATTTTAGAAAGACGGGGTAGAAGACTGATTGGTCTGTATGAAGATGGCTGTCCTAAGTCTTTCCCAGGATTATCTATCAAAATAAACTGTGACTTTTTGCACGAAATTGGATAATATTCGAAATTAAGAATTGCATTGAAGAGCAAAGAGAGCACTTCTATAGCAATAATGTTTGGTAACTTAATTAGCAGTAGAGAAGTGAGGTAGTATTATCCAGTCCTGGCAACTTTTTTCGATTAAGTTGAGCCCAAATAAAAGCAAATGAAGAATAAAAAGTAAGTACGAATTGAAAATAACCTTAGAATTTTCAACCAACCCTAATATACTACTCGTATATATGTGTATGTATGTATAGCTTGCATTGACTTGAGCCCCCACTTAAACGTACCGCATGTACCGTTCGTCGAGAGAATTTGCATTGCTGTAAATACTTCCGATCGGATGCACAACAAACTCAAACACAGAAACGATTTAACGGCGTAGAAAAAATTGAGGAAGTACGAGGAAATTGACAAAAAGGCAAAATACGCAAGTAAACGTTACGTTGCACAGCGCAGAAGCTACGATGATGTTGCATAGGTTCCATAGCCACCGCGAGCGCCGGACGCCGTTGGCAGCTGAGGTTACTTTAATTTTTGTGAATGAAATATATATCGGATATTGCTTATTATTTTAAAAATATTTATTAAAATATAAGTGACGTAGAATATGTTGGTTTTATAAAGTGTGGGTTAAATTTTTTTAATTCCATTCATAATAAAAAATTTTGCTTAATGATTTTTTTTATAAAATCTTTTACCGAATGGAGAACGAAAACAAGAATGGAATCGCTCTGGAAATGTTGTGGACAACGTTTTGTTGAGCGTAAATAAGTACGAAGTTTTCAAAAAAAAATATATATCTGAGAATATATAATAGGAATAGGTAATAGGAGAGTGGGATATATGGA
Organism: Bactrocera zonata; assembly: GCA_037783105.1. Classification (NCBI taxonomy): domain Eukaryota; kingdom Metazoa; phylum Arthropoda; class Insecta; order Diptera; family Tephritidae; genus Bactrocera; species Bactrocera zonata. The sequence continues at coordinate 66,748 of JBAWJQ010004182.1, read as the reverse complement.
ATCTTAATGCAAATTTGAAATTCTCAGTACATGTGTCTGCTCAAAGATAGAATTCATAAGATATCCATTTCAAAATAGTCATAACTGTGAGTGTTTACCAACAGAAGTTTATGGTTGAGGATGCCGGCTTGGGCTTAAGCTTACCATGCTTAATGTCTACATATATGTGCATATTACATCGACCTAAAAGCAGTGCAGTGGTTATTAAGACACCTATCAACATACAAGTGTGCACGACGACTTTCATTAACTTATAGATATTTGATACAAGTACATACTTACAAGTACATACTCTAAGCAGCTCCCGTAACTCATGCAAATGCCCACATGTTTGATATTAAGTTCAGCACTAAGCAAGACATGCATTTTATACGTACGCCTCTACAGGTTCAACTTAATGATAAGGGATATTGAGACAATCCTAGCATAGATAATGAGTATTGAGAGCACTGTGAGTATATCACTACTATCAGTTCAAAATATTGGGTGGCTTTTGAGGTGGTAGCATTTATGCTCTATGTACTTAAAAAAATTACTCATTACAGGAACAATTGTAACATAAGAATCGCCGAAATTTATTTTTAATTTCAAAACTTTCAATTTCCAATGCACTTGCGCCAACGTTTTTCCCATCTGCGCAACAGTTTTTAAAGTCAATTTCCGAAATATCCTTCAATACGTCTAGCGACACACGTTTAATGTCTTCAATTGACTTAAAACGCTTTCTCCTGAGCAGTTTTGTTTGAAAATTTGCAGAAAAAGTTATGAAGAATCAATGGAGTATGCGACGATGTATTATCGTGGTGCTAAAACCAAGAGTTGTCAGCCCATAATTCCAGCTTCTTTTTACGAATAGCTTCCCGAAAACGACATATAGCATTAAAACATGAAACTAATGTTGCCTTTGGTCAGCGTCGATATCTGTTATTCCGTAATAAGACCAGCTTTGATGGAAAAAGTGGTGTATAATTAAACCAAGAAGGTTGGCCGCCGTAGCCGTTAAGCAGAAACTCTGCTTAATTACTTAAAGTACTACCATTTGCGAACAAAAGTCCCGCATCCGAAGAAGATCCTATAAAATGTATATATAAATGATCAGCAAGACGAGCTGACGAGCCTGCCCGTCTGTGTAAAACAGCTCAATTTAAAAGTCCCGGGTTTGACATAGTAAAACACATATTTTTGGCAAAATTCATTTTATTGTATGCGGATGCAATTCGACGCCAAAATAATGGATTCTTACCTTTGTTTTCACTGACTTCTGACGCGGTGCATTGTTTTGGAATGGGTTCTTAGTGTACAGTCCATTTTGGATGAATATCTACAGGATTTTTGAGTGAAATGATGGATCCATATAAAGGGTTAATTACGCTTGAACATCTCCAAACTCTACTCCGAATCATCAGCTCGTTGTTATTTGTGGTCAAAAGTGCGCTCTCATTACTCCCATTTTGAACAGAGTTTCCTTCTATTTAAATACATATTCGTCAATGATATGCTGTACACGTTCTGTTGATATCCTTAGAGTGTCTGCTATCTCGAATAACTTCACAGTACGGTGATCCAAAATTATTTTGCAGACTTTTTTGATGTTTTCGTCGGTAACAACCTCTTCTGGGTGTCCACTGCGTTCGCCGACTTCGGTGCTCAGCTATAGCATATAGCTTATTGAAATTTTTTTATTTGGGAAGGCTTTGGAAGATGCGATGCAACCGAAGTTAATGATTTTTTTTTTTTGAGTTTTAGTGGGCGATGATTAACGAAGTGGAAACCCATTTCCTTACTAATATTATTTATTCGAAAAAAAAATCATGTATTGTATTAAAAGAACACTAAAAATTTTGAAACCAATACATATGTATTTGCACATGTGTAAAAGCTTAGGAGCTTTGAAAAAATAGGTTGTATACTTTTAGGCGCAGTCTTGATTGTCATCAGCTGGAAAGAGCGTCATTAGATTTCGATTGTACTGTACCGGATATAAACGGTGCAATGTATCAATATTTAAATACTATATTGATATGAATATGTATATACGGTTATATTATTGAATGTTATTTTCTGACAATTTCAACTTTCTGCTGTATAAAAGTGTATTAAGCAATACAAAAAGCGTCTAACGAAGCGAAATAAAAATAGCAATTTGCGTGAATGTTAGTGTCATTTGCTTTGAAGTTTGTTTGCTATTTAGCAAAATTCCGAATAATAGTTTACGCCCTGTCATGTGTACAGTTGTGTTAAAAACTAAACTCACGAAATCAAGTGACAAGTGTTTGCAAAAAAATAATAATAATTTTAAGCGAAAATAAAAGTAAATTTTTTATTTCTCGAGAGCAAAGTGGTAAAGTAGAAAAGTGAAAAAACAAAGTGTTTTATAAAATCATTAGCCTGCGCTCTAAATTGCTGTCAAATACATAACCACAATTGTACATACCTATATGGTATATGTAAGTTAGTTTCATTTGCTTTGTTTTTCATTTAGTCGTTCGTCTATTGAATTTGCTAAAATACCAACTCAAAAGCTACAAAAACATTTACTGCCAAATGCCAATGCAAACAAAGCAAGTATTGAATTGAAAATATAAAATTCATTGAATCGCATAAAATGAAAAACACAATAGCAGATTAAAGCGAATTACTGTTGCATTAGCAAGGATTGCTTAAAAATACATTGGAATTTTATAAAATCGGTGCTTTCCCCGATTAACATATTAAAGTGTTAAATAAAAAATTTTCTTAATAAATAATAAATATTTTCAACTTTAAATCAGCCAAAGCCCTTTAATTATTTAAATAACCCTTACTGACTTACAATTTTTAAGAACACTCTTTCCAAAAGTATTTGCAATTTGTTTTTGTAATCTAAATAAATTACAATTTAAAAAAATGTTCATCCAAATTTTATTTAATTTTTTATTTTTTGAATTATGTTGTTTAAACATGGGACAACTCTCCTTTTCCCACTAATACATATGTTGAATATGACATTCTTCACGAAGAAATCTCCAGCAGAAATATTATTATATTTTCATTTTTATTTTACTTTTCGAGCTGTAGCTCGGTTAATATTTCTAAACAGTTGGCAACACTGCTAAAAAATATGTTAACAGTAAGATTTCCCAATCTCTGTGGTTTACATTGTTTCCATATCTTACATTTTTCTAATAATGCTCCAAAATCTCCAACTAATTTATTTACTTTTTTAACAAAGCCATTAGTTAGTTGGTAATGATATATTTTTTCCTTTGTTGCCATACTATTGCCCACATGCGTACTGCCATACATCCATTTTATTTTGCAGGGGCGTATAGAAAGTATTGTTCAATTTTGATCAAAATACAATGAACTGAGTTGTGCTGTTTTGAAAGGTTTCGAAACATTTATTAATTAAACTGCAAGTGTTGGAAAAGGCAAAAGGCCACAGAGAGAGCAGAGCATTAAAGCGAAAAGTGCCCAAAAGGAGCAGCGTTCAGCTCAGCTGTACTGCAACATGCAGTAGGTGCATTTATCAGGGGTTGCAGCAAAAGTAAAGTTTTTAATTAACAAAAAACAAATTAAGAGAAAATAAAGGAAAAACAAAACGGAGTAAGAAAAACCAAACCGAAGTGAAAATTATAAGGTAGCGGTAAATGTTGGGGAAAAATTGCAAAAGTTAATGCAAGTGCAGCATCGAGATAAGCAGAGAAAAGCTACAAAAGGTTCGGGAAGAAAAGGGCAAACTTAGCGGAAGCAGGAATAGCAGAGATATAGATGTTGGGGAGGGCAATACCGGAATGTGCATAAGCGTATATTTGATGTGGTCTCAAAGCAATAGCTTGCAACTGATGGAACGAAAATTGAGCAGAGACGCAGAGCATATTTCAAAATGTAACTTTGTTAAGTGAAAATTTGCAGTGACATCAAAATTATGGGCCACGTGCTGCCAACAATAAACTGATGTCAATTAAGAAACTTAACACTAAGAAAAAAACATCGATTTAGACCGATTAAGATCGTTTATTAGGATTTTGTAAAAAAAAAAGAAAATACAATCGAAATGTGTGCACTTAAGCTAGAGCTTTCTTTGCTGTAGTAATGGCTATTTGGATTGATTATTGCTATTGTCATTATCTGTTATTAATTACAAAAAATTAGTGTTGTTGTAGGGCTAATGATATGCACTAGAAATATAGTATATCAGGTCGTTTGCATCAGTCACTCGTTTGGCTGCGGTGTTTTTCATATACATATGTAAGTTTTACAGTTTTTGTTTTCACAAATGGGTTAGTGAGTTTGTGTTCACGTATTCATGTATGTGATACAGTTCTCAATATTTTTACTGAACTTTTGTTATTTTAACATTGGATTCGATATTTTTGTTTAAACTTCTTGTTGTTTCGCTGGCGTATATGTATTGGTCTCCTCTGCTGGCTTGGCAAGTATCATCCGATTCATGACCAAGTAGAGCGCACCGCCCAGTATGAGTTCGCCGATACCTATGAGGACGGCCAGCAGCCAGCCGGGTATAGCCATGCCAGCTACAAAGTAAAAGACGTTCAGGTAAGTGAAATTATATAGCAGAATTAAGCGTAAATTTAAATAATAATATACTATATATGTATTATATAATAATAAAGTAGAAATAAAAAATATAATTTTTTAAATTTAGTTTTCACTTTTTTTTAGTTTTGAACAGTTTAGATAGAAGAACGGCCAATTGTTGCACATATATTGAACCAAATCTCTTCTTTTGTTCAACTTACTAAAGTAGCGGCGTGTGAGTGTCCTACGTCCGCGCATTACTCGTCTGGTCGCCTCAGATTCCTGTGTGCAGAAAGCAAGCAGAACTGAAAAAAATAACAAAAATTTGTTTTTTATTTGTTAAAATTTAAAATATTTTAATTTACAACAGGTGTGTATCCAAATGCTTTATTTCAAGCGTCCATACACATTATTGAAAATATTAAAAAAAAATTATAAAATATTGATTTCAATCATAAACTTTAAATAGTAAAAAATTAAGTTTAGTAAATAACTTCAGGATAAGAAATTATCAAATTCGACACGAACTACATCTTCACGTATCTTAGTGCAAAATCTTTATTGGATTCTTTGTTGAAAGTAGACTACAGAGCCAATATAAGCATGCCAACACTAAAAGCAATTTTCCATACCCTTGTTATAAGTATCGACTGAGATGGCCTTCAGTGCTTTCAACGATTTCTTGTTCCTTTCGCTTTTGGCTTATTTTTGGAGTCCCGTTCTCCAGATTGTTGAACAGTTTAGACGCCGTATTCATACACTCAAATCTCGTCACCAATAATGATGCGTTTGATGAATGTAGGGTCTTCAGCTACGCTGCCAAGCCAACTATTTTGCGACCGTCGAGTAGAGGTCGTACCCAGCTTTAAGTTCATTGGAAACATAAAATTTCAAGCAAACTCTTGTTAATCTTTTTCCATTGCAAATATCTGCAGAAACACTTTTCTCGTCTTATGAAAACAGCTGCGCAACACACCCTAATTGGCATATAGGGATCAAACTTTACACCAATATCAAAAAAGTTGTTCCAACCTTAAAAAAATTGCGCTTGATATAAATTATCTGGTAACTCTTCGAAACTAACTACTTTTGGAACTACCTCCGCCTGTCGAAAAAGGTTAATTAGATTCTTAGGCCTTATATTATCCATGTAAATTTTGTATCAAGTGTTCACTTTTATTTCTATTATATGCTTTGATGTTATTCGTAGGATAATGTTCTCAAGTTGAGATCAACCTTACTGATGAATTTTATGAAAATTTTGATGAAAAAAATGTATCTGAACAAAGGACTTTCTGTAGAAAATAATTTATTGTGGAATTAAATTTCACCCTTACTTTTAAGAGCAAATACTCCGTGAATTGCCAATATTTAATTCTGACTTTGTCGTAAATCTAACCATTATGAAACTATGGATGGTTTATCTTGAACATTTCGAGTATACATATGTATGTATGTATGTACATGCAGAACAAATTTTTTTAAAGTTCTCAAAAAATGTTTGAAATGTTTTCCAGCTTGTCCACGTGTAATTGAAAAGTATTTGCATACTTGCATCTGACAGAATGCAATGCTAATATTTTATATCAGAGTTACCTAATCCGAGTGAAATAAATTCCGAAAATTCATTACCGCCTGCAACTAAAATGCAGGCTCTGACACTGGCTGAGCTTATAAAGAATGCCTCTATTCCAACAGCACTTTTTACATTAAAATAACAAATAAACGTGCACACAGACATATGTACGAACATGTGTAAATCACGCAGGCTGAACAGACATACATATGTACATATTCATGCCGTTCGTCAGTGCATTAATGTCGATGAAGCGCACCGGAAAAATCTGCATAAAAATCCATTACTTACGCAATACGGGGAAACAGGTAAAAAAGCAAGAGCAAAAGCAACAATGGCCTAAAGTAAACCTCGTGCGAACGGTAGTAAACACACAAGAAACAAACATCGAAAAAGAACGACGAAAAATGTAGCGGAACTCGATAAATAAAAGCCATTTTTTGACCCGACAAAAAGCGCAGTAAAAGGCAAAAAACAGTTCATCATCATCAGTGTCACTATCAACGTCGGACTCTCGCGTACCTCCAGCATCCGCTGCAGCATTGTATAACCCACAACACTGCAGTTACGTGAAATATAACAACAATGCTGCCACAGCGGTCAAGCAAAGCGAAAAAAAACTTAAATAAAGAAAATAATATGGTGGCAATGTGGTGCGTTGGCTGGTGCGGGTTCAGGTGCACACGCGTTGGCGACGCCCATAAAACTTGGCTAACCTCCGGTGTTGGACAACGCCCAGCGCCAGCGTGAGGTGCACCTGTGCCAACTGGAGAATTGTTCCCTTTTTTATCTGTTCTTTGTTAGTGTTTGCGTTGCATAATTCCATTTTGTTATTCTATGCGAGCGTGTGTAAGCGGCTGTTTCGATTTAATTTATGTAAAAACTAAACATTCTTGCTCCAACTGTTGCTATTGTTGCTACAATCACATCCCTGACACTTTAAGCCTATTCCCATAAATTTGTTCATACTTATGCTCCCCCCTTCCTGACAGTTTTGTGTATTTTGGCCTTCTGCTTCGAAATAAATGCCGATTATACATGGAAATCTGACAATAGTTGCATTGGCTGCAAGTAACGGAAATTGCGAGTATCTTTTTTTTTGGAGCTAGCATAAGGTTTTATTTTTTGACACTAGTATCTTTCACGCTTTTACGACTATTGTTTTACGTGATATCCATCATTTCTAAAAATTTGGTTTTTATTCTTCTAAGCCAGGCCATGAATCAAAAACAGATGACATTATTCAAAATATTCAAACACTAACATTTAAAATTTCGTTTTCTGGTCAAAGCAGGTTCAAAAGAGAGAACCTAGAATGAGTCGACAATTTTAGATTGTTTTTACTGCGGACTTAAGTTACAAAGCATTCATATGAATGCCAAGCAAAGAAAACAAAAGTTTCAAAGTGGCTGTGAGATATATGGGACTCTTTGAGACAATTTCTCATATATAGAACAATAATATCCCCTCTGGCAAGAATCATATGAGGTAATTAAGGCGTCAGATGCCAAAAAAAATTGATATAATCAGGGGTGTTATGGAATTATGGTTCGATATTCGAAACAGAATTTGTATCGGTCTGGGGTGTCAGGGAAACCAATCTTATCGGTTTTGCTATCAGAAACAAAGCAAGAAAATAGTCGCTTACGGATTTGAAATGTAAATTGAGAAATCAAGTTTTTTTTACTATTTTGAATTAATTTGTCTTTATTTCTATAGGGGAAAGCATAAGTATAAAACACGAAACGTCTTAAATATTGAGTTCTTGAAAAAAAAAACGGATATTTAAAGATATTAGATTCACAAAAGGTAATAAATGTTATGTAAGCCCCAAATGCGTCTTTACTCATTCGATAAATGTTATTTTTTAAAATATTTCTTTAATTCGGAACTCATTAAAAACTTCAATAGCATTCATTTGCAAGTTTTGTCACATTAGTAAACAGCTGATCCGAATATTGATTTTGCGTATGTTCGAAAAGACGTAAATCCAAACAGATTCTGTGACACCAATGAAAATCAGAATTAATTTGCAATTCTGTCTTGGATTTCACAACACCCCTGAATAATTATTTCATACATCTGAACAAAGCTGACTCGGATATGTGAAGTTAAATTGCACGCGCAAATTTGACATCAGGACTACGAAAGCTTGCAGAAGTGTTTTGGGTAGACTATTTTACCACAACCCAAATATTTGAGTGACACAATGCATTTAGACGGTTGTATACTTATATTATCATAGCTTGCTTCATATGGAGTCATCATAAAAGTTAAAAAAAACAGTGGCTGGAAATCGTTGCCTTGACATCAGACAGATACTTGACGACCAACGTTTTTGGATGGATGCATACCATTCAATATATTTTGGTAAAAGTTTTGGGATCGAAGAATGTCAACGCTGGACTCATACTACAAAATATGTAATTCTAGTATACAATCATTGATTTGAAACTAGCATCACCACTTTATATACAATATTGAAGTTTATAGGAATAAGTAAAGATTGATTTCTATTTCTGAGTATATTTCACTTCTTCAATAAACTCTTCTGATTAAATACGATTAGAAAAGTGAAGTTTAATTTATCCAATTGACTCGTAACACTATCTTAACCACTCCTACAATGTACTATATTTCTATATTTATGCAGCGTAAGTATTAATTTATATCATACCTTATTTCTTGTATTTAGCATTGCTTGGAAACTGTCATACTATAAAGAGTTAGAGTAAGAGTACCACTCCAATGTGGTATCCACTTACCCTATTCACTGGATAAGCGTGACTATAATGGTAAACCTAATTGCCGAGGGAAACCCAATATAATGTAAGAATTGTTTTAGTCACAGCCAAGCCTCGTATAATCAAAGCTAAACTACTTAAAGCATTTCTAAAATACAGAAAATCCTTAAATGAATATTTTAACCAATAGCACGGAGACTATTCAGACTCAAATGTGAGGAAAACTTCATCACAAAGGCAACTATCATAATTACTAGTGGCCTATTCATTAATTCAACAAATATTAGACTTGAATCTTTGAACCACTTCTTGCGATATATTTTTCTTTAATTGTATTTTATTTTATCTTTGACTAATATGCTTCCCTACTTTTGTAATGAAGTGCTACATTAGTATCTGCAACGATGACCTCATTCATATAAATACATACTTACATATGTACATATATACATATGTGCACACCGCAGTTCAAAGGTATTCAAGCACAAATACTCAGATTATAACTGTAATTCATTTGTGTTGAAAATTCTAGCATAACTTTCATTTATTCACCAGTTGTTGTTGCGCCACATATTTCCATGTGGTTAATGACTAACAATAACTGTATTTAAGTGTATGTACAAAAACCGTTTTTTGTAATGTGAGTCATCTTTGTTTTGCTTATCTTTTGTAAATAAATACAAACAGCACTGATAAGCAAATAAAAAATGTTTGTAGAGTTTCACTTTTTTAGCAAGCAGGTGTAGAGAATTCCGAACCGAAGCATGTTACAAATATTGCATAAATTCCATAAGAACAAAGAAATGTGCATACATACGTACATATATATAGCATATGTATCACATACGAATTTATGTAGGTCAAACACACAGGGAAACATAAAGTATTATGTACAAAGTTATATAAATATCTATGACTATTTTTTACCCAGAAAGATCACCAAATAAGTTGCACTCTTTTTCACCAAATGCATTTTGTAATAACTTCTTCAGAACTGTAAATATAAAAATTAAATGAAAATATTTCGTTGCACTTATACAAAGCACGAGTCGTTCTAAAATTTAGTAAGATTTCTGTGAAGGTCTTCGTTAAACTGAACGGATAGCACCAAGCGATAGTACGACCTCTGCGCAAAAGTATGATAAGCGTTCCAGGCAAGTTTCGCGCTGGAAGTGATAAGATAAGACTACTACATACATACATACATATATGGGTATTGGATGTCTAGTGATGAAGGTGTACTATAAGCCAGCTTTTTATAGTGAGCTTTTCTGCTGCAACGCAACACTTGATAAGGCATTACCTGTTAAATATCTCCCCAATGAGTAACCGTTTTGCTTTATTTTGAATAATTTTTCGTTTATTTTTTCTTTTGTTTTATGTTTTTTCGTGATTTACTTCATTCCTTCCTTCATATCTTAAGTGTATACCTTTGCCTATATGTTTTATGTACATGAATAATAGCTTTTTGTTCCTATGTGTCTTAAAATGCAATTGATCTAACTAATGGCGGCGATATTTCAAACGGCGCACAGTTTTGTACCGATAGCCATCGTCGGCAAGCGCAGCTGTTTCTTCTTCTGGTTGCTGCTCCGCAACTTCTTGGCCTTCCTCTGTTGGTGGCAGGTACTCATTAGTGGGTAGTTCATTCACATCACGACGGTGGCGGTATTTCAGCCGACGTACTACTTTGTATCGGTAACCGTCGTCAGCTAAGACGGTAGCATCATCAGCTGCTGACTCAGCAGGTTCAGCAACCTCAGTAACAGCAGTTTCTTGAGCTTCCTCAGTAGGTGGAAGGTATTCGTTTTGTGGAACTTCATCAACATCGCGGCGTTTGCGGTACTTCAAACGACGGACTGTTTTGTAACGGTAACCATCAGCTGCCAATTCGGTTCCTTCTTCAGCAGCGGGCTCAGCTGCTTCAGCAACAACGGATTCTTGAGCGTCTTCAGTAGGTGGGAGGTACTCATTTTGTGGGACTTCATCAACATCACGGCGCTTACGGTATTTCAAACGACGGACTGTTTTGTAACGGTAACCATCAGCAGCCAATTCAGTTCCTTCTTCAGCAGAGGGTTCAGTTGGCTCGATGGCTTCATTAACCTCAGCAACAACGGATTCTTGAGCATCTTCAGTAGGTGGGAGGTATTCGTTTTGTGGAACTTCATCAACATCGCGGCGTTTGCGGTACTTCAAGCGACGGACTGTTTTGTAACGGTAACCATCAGCAGCCAATTCAGTTCCTTCTTCAGCAGAGGGTTCAGTTGGCTCGATGGCTTCATTAACCTCAGCAACAACGGATTCTTGAGCATCTTCAGTAGGTGGGAGGTATTCGTTTTGTGGAACTTCATCAACATCGCGGCGATTGCGGTACTTTAAGCGACGGACTGTTTTGTAACGGTAACCATCAGCAGCCAATTCAGTTCCTTCTTCAGCAGCGGGCTCAGATGCTTCAGCTGCTTCAGCAACCTCAGTAACAACGGATTCTTGAGCATCCTCAGTAGGTGGGAGGTATTCGTTTTGTGGAACTTCATCAACATCGCGGCGTTTGCGGTACTTCAAGCGACGGACTGTTTTGTAACGGTAACCATCAGCTGCCAATTCGGTTCCTTCTTCAGCAGCGGGCTCTATTGCCTCAGCGGCTTCAGTAACCTCAGCAACAACGGAGTCTTGAGCGTCTTCAGTAGGTGGGAGGTACTCATTTTGTGGGACTTCATCAACATCACGGCGCTTACGATATTTCAAACGACGGACTGTTTTGTAACGGTAACCATCAGCAGCCAGTTCAGTTCCTTCTTCAGCAGAGGGTTCAGTTGGCTCGATGGCTTCATTAACCTCAGCAACGACGGATTCTTGAGCGTCTTCAGTAGGTGGGAGGTACTCATTTTGTGGGACTTCATCAACGTCACGGCGTTTGCGGTATTTTAGACGACGAACAGTCTTGTAACGGTAACCATCAGCAGCCAATTCAGTTCCTTCCTCAGCGGCGGGCTCAACTGGCTCAGCGGTTTCAGTAACCTCAGCAACAACGGATTCTTGAGCGCCTTCAGTGGGTGGGAGGTACTCATTTTGTGGGACTTCATCAACATCACGGCGCTTGCGGTATTTCAAACGGCGAACAGTCTTGTAACGGTAACCATCAGCAGCCAATTCAGTTCCTTCCTCAGCGGCGGGCTCAACTGGCTCAGTGGCTTCAGTAACCTCAGCAACAACAGATTCTTGAGCGTCTTCAGTGGGTGGGAGGTACTCATTTTGTGGGACTTCATCAACATCACGACGCTTGCGGTATTTCAAACGACGAACAGTCTTGTAGCGGTAACCATCAGCAGCCAATTCGGTTCCTTCTTCAGCAGCGGGCTCTTCTGGCTCAGCGGCTTCAGCAACCTCAGCAACAACGGATTCTTGAGCGTCTTCAGTAGGTGGGAGGTACTCATTTTGTGGGACTTCATCAATGTCACGGCGCTTGCGATACTTCAAACGGCGAACAGTCTTGTAACGGTAACCATCAGCTGCCAACTCGGTTCCTTCTTCAGCAGCGGGCTCAACTGGCTCAGCGGCTTCAGTAACCTCAGCAACAACGGATTCTTGAGCGTCTTCAGTGGGTGGGAGGTACTCATTTTGTGGGACTTCATCAACGTCACGGCGTTTGCGGTATTTCAAACGGCGAACAGTCTTGTAACGGTAACCATCAGCAGCCAGTTCAGTTCCTTCCTCAGCGGCGGGCTCAACTGGCTCAGCGGCTTCAGTAACCTCAGCAACAACGGATTCTTGAGCGTCTTCAGTGGGTGGGAGGTACTCATTTTGTGGGACTTCATCAACGTCACGGCGCTTGCGGTATTTTAGACGACGAACTGTCTTGTAACGGTAACCATCTTCACCCAATTCAGTTTTGACCTCAGCAGTAGGCTCAACGGATTCTTCTACAGCGCTCTCTTGGACTTCCTCTGCGGGTGGCAGGTATTCATTTTCAGGTAATTCATTTACATCACGACGATGACGAAGTTTAAGACGATGTACTGCCTTATAACGGTAACCATCATCGGCTAGCACAGTTTGTTCTTGTGCAGCCTCGTCAACTGGCGCTAAGTATTCTTGTACAGGCAAACTGTTATCCACAACGGGTGGCAGATAGTCGGCCGGCAATGTAGCCGCACGAACAACTGCTATCACAGCAAATGCAATCGGAAGGAATCTCTGCAATATAAAAGAGTTTGTATAGTATTTGTAGGTGTTGAGCTACGCTTTCACTATCCTTTGAAAAAGCATAGCCTTTGTTTGGTGTTGCTGGTGGATTTCGCTTACCATTATTGCTGTTTAATGCTACTTAATGATTGAAGGTAAGAATGTGTTATGCTTTAATTGCAAAAAGTACATGTTATTTATACCCAAAAATATTTTGTGTAAATTTAAATATAATTACCGAAATATGAGCAAATAAATTGCTCCATCTACATGTGTGTGTGTGTGTGTTACGCATTAGCAATTACGTACACTTTAGTTTTATTACACTTTTATCTACATGCATACATACATATGTACATATGAATATGTGTTGCGGTGTATGATAGTTTAGAGCATCCCAAACGAGATGAAGTGAAGACTCAGCATTTGGATTTCGTATTTTGTTGCTGGAGTTAATTTGCTATTTAATTATGGTGCTAGCAACAAGCGCCCACTGCTCAATTACGGAAGAAAAAAATCGAAAGTAAACAAATTGCTGAGTTTAGCGGTGTTTAATGCGTTGTTGCTGGTGTCACTGCACACATACATGCATACAGAGATAAAGATGAGAGTACCGAAAAGCGATCGGGCGATGTTTAAGCTCAACCTATTTTGTTGTTTTTGTAATTTATATATATTATATATTTGTGTGTATATAATATACTATATATTGGGCATTCTCCGAATTCATGTATGAGCCCATAATTTTGGCAGTTCTGCGCATGCGCGCGGGTTGCAGAAAGCATATTCAATCCAATTCGGATGCTTTGTAGACCGTTTTCAAGTTCAAATTCAACATACATACATATGTATGTATCTTTCAATTGTCTTCAAGTGGCGTTCTTCAAAATTTTTGCGTGTTTCATATAAATGACTTGTTTTGTTTCTTTTTTTACTTGGCTGCTTTTTGCTCCATTCATGTTGACGGACACTATTCAAGACGGATTTAGAGTTTAATTCAATAGCCATTGTTCATTTTCATTTATTTGCAAAAATAATTCAGAAATTAACAAAACAAATAAAATTATAATAATAAATAAACAAAATAAAAGGGCAAAATTTGTCGGTCAACTACATTTCTATGTGTGTGAGTATGTGTGTATGTTTGTATTTACATATGTTGCCATGCGCCAACACTCAAGTCAACAATGTTACATAAGCGCGTACAGGTGTATGCATGTGTGTCTGTCCATTAAACGCTTGGCGCCGCAAATACCTTCAGCGGGGCATTCAAATCTGCCATTCAGCTTGCCGGCCGCTCATCAGCAGGCTTTGCACAGTCAGCATTCCTACACGCATACATACATACATATGTATTAATATGCATATAATCGATACAGATATGAGTTTATGTAGGTTCATACATACATACATACATATGTACATAGGTATTTACGCGAATGTGAACAAAAGTTCAAATCTTTGCCCGAAATCGGAGAAAAAAGACGTAAGTAAAAATCGAGTAGCAATCAATGGGGTTCGCGTATGGCCAACTCTTCCGGAAGTTCGCAAACTACGTTGTGGCGCGTAAATCGTTAGAACAATTATCGTAATTTTTTGCTTGTCGGTGGTTAATTTCGCGCTTGTGTCAAACGTGAATTCTTCGGAATATCGCAATCAGTCTAATGAGCATGTTTGTGCTTAAACGCTTATAATCAAAACATAAAGGGTGTTTCTGTACAGCCGTTTTGTGTTTTGTTTAAAAATTTCATTTCGAGAATTGACTAATATTTATTTACTGCATAGTGGACTTAATATAAAGGCCTCTTTAATTTTTTTGGTAAAAAAAATTTTACTGTATTGGAGGAACACCCTTTCCAAATCGTAAACATATTTTATGTACTTTCATTTTACAATGACCGAATTATAACTTTTATTTATATATGTATTTGTTCATAATATGTACATTTCTACTGATATTTATTTTGATAAAAAAGTTAAACTTAGCTTTATGTTTTCCAGGTTACTCTAGAAGTTCCGGGGACTAATGGGGTGGTGAAGTAAATATATAAGCTCTTCTGTCCAAATGACAAACTCGCCCACTGCTCATAGAAGCTTTTTGATCCCTGTCATCGCTAACGAAGTCTTGTCGACATATTAAATAGGCGGTATATCCTTCTAGCCGCAAAGAGAAAATTCTATTTGCCTACGTGTTGGCATGAATCCCGCTGGCTGCCCCAGTACCAGGATCAGGTACGATGGTATAATCAGTACAATTAGTTTAAACTATTGTCGAAAAAGTTAAAAATATAAATACTGAAAGATACTAAATTTTTATTTCAACGAAAAAGTATGACCCATATTTTACCTGTTATAAAAAGCTTCCATTCGTAACCTGCACCAAAAACTGTGGCACAAGTGAAAGTCAAAGCTCGTTTCAACTTTCTGTTTGCTTTGCCTTTAACATCCTTACTGTAAACCTTACATTTTTTATAGATGTGAGTATATTTGAATTAAATCAGTTATTCGACTGTAAGGGACAGGATTTGTCCGGAAAGTAATAGGACTGTTTCGGTGGCACCAGGCCAAAGGAAAACGATGCTCACTTTCTTTTTTGACATCAAAGGCATCGTCCACCATGAATTTGTTCCTTCTGGACAAGCCGTCAACGCAAAGTTTTACGTGGAAGTCCTGAAGAGACTCAAACGAAAGTTCAATCGGGTTCTATAAGACATTGCAGCCAATTGGAATTTGCGCCACCGCAACGCCCCGGCTCACACCTCCTTTCTTGTGAATAGCTACCTCACCAAGGCTGACATCCCAGCGCGTTCGCGGACTTTTTTGTTTTCTTGACTAAAAAGGCCAATCAAAGGCAAGCATTTTGTGGCGAAAGAGGAGGTCCAAGCAGCATGAACCTCGGCTCACAAGGCTTTTCCGGAGAATGCCTTCCGTGACGCCTTCAATGCTTGGAAATCGCACTGGCAGCGCTGCATCGACGCAGAAGGAGCCTGATTTGAAAGTTTTTAAAGAATTGTAACGATTGGTTGAATACATTTTTTAAATCGACTCAGTCCTATTACTTTCCCGACAAATCCTGTATGTTGCCCAGCTAGAAGTCCTCGCTGATCACCGATGATATTTTACCAAGTAAGTTTGCTTAATTATAATAGCTGATCTTATTGAAGTCTTTCGAAGACAACTTCACACTTAACTGCTTTACCGTTATATATTTAAACGGTTAGAGGTAAGTAAAGTAGTAAAGCTTGTTTGTAAAAAAATTCTTAAATATTTTGGTATTGGTTTTCTTCGGTGCCTTATCGAAGATGGAAAATCGAAAACAGCTTTTTCGGCATATTTTACAGTTTTACTATCAAAAGGGTAAAAATGCAGTTCAAGTACCAAACCAATGTCAAAATTGGTTTGTAAAATTTTGTTCCGGCGATTTCGATCTTCCTATTCCTCTGCTTCCCCCGGCGGGTACTGCGTCGAATACTTTCAGAGCTGGAGTGTTTTCGTCCATCCGGACAACATGACCTAGCCAGCGTAGCCGCTGTCTTTTAATTCGCTGAACTATGTCAATGTCGTCGTATATCTCGTACAGCTCATCGTTCCATCGAGTGCGATATTCGCCGTGGCCAAAGCGCAAAGGACTATAAATCTTTCGCAGAATTTTTCTCTCGAAAACTCGCAGCGTCGATCAGGACGGGAATTATGAGTGACTTCCTTTTCATTGGGGGTGTTTTTTTTACGTGCGGGTCCCAAACCCAGCGCACAACCCTATGCAGGGGATGTTTCGTCTTCTCACTTTAGCTCGCCTTCAAATGGATGTTCTTAGGCTACCCAGAGGATACTTGGTCAAACACCGGAAGTCGAGTCATGTATAAAAGAATCGTTTCTGGCCACTTCCAAGTGAATGGCGATCAGAGAACTTTCCTCACTTACGTGAACTTCTACACATGGCTCCATCCTACTGCTTATTAAAATTTGATATTGAAGAGTTGAGAGCTAACTTCAGATAATTTCTGCCAAATGGGTATTCTATTTAAGTTCTAAAACAAAATTTTTAAACAAAGATAAATCTACCTCTCGATGTGTCCATAAAATAATGCGAAAAGAGAATCTCCGCAGAAACTAAACATTTGTTGTATTTGTTGACAAGCGATTAACACTATCTAAAATTAGTATAATTGCTAAAGGCAGCGTTAGCTACTGCGAACAGTAAGATTTAAGTGCTGACAGATCGTTTAATCGTTAATCACGCGGAAAAAGAACCAGAAAAATAATTGTGCTGTAGTGTTGTTGAACTCTTTAATTTTTAAGCGGTAGATACCTATTATTAGAATCGTGCTAAACTTCCTCGGAAATAATAAGATCTTTAAATTTTTTATAGAATTTTGGAAACGGTTTATTTTCTAAATATTTAAGCTAAAATTGCATTTATTTTGGTTATATTAAAAAATGTAATTAGCAACGCGTATGTGTATATGAATATAATATTTATTGTAAGCGAAAATATAATATGAGATCAAAATAGCGAGAATATTATTCAGAATTATATTCATTAAAAAGTAAAATAAAAATTGATATAAAATATACAAATGCGAGTATATCAGCACAACTTCAACTGCAACTCAGTCGTCCAATTGACAGAGGGAGGCGGTGCCTCGATTGATCCAGTGCATTGGTGTCTTACTGCAGTTCAATTGCATGTACATCACAAAATTGGTGGAGTGACCAGTCGTTGAGAGTACACCACGCCGCTCGCTTGTCTTATAAACCGGGCAATCGTAGATGGTACGCCCTTTGTCGTCTTCCTTGGTCACCTGTCCGCCGTCCTGTGACTGTTTCAAGGTCGGACGAAAGTATATCACCGGCAATGTATCGAATAGAATTTTTGAGTAGGATTCATCGAGCTCTTGGGTTTCACGATTGTAGCGTGCGCCTTCCAAGAAGAGACCCTGTGGGGTGGCAAGTAAAGTGTTAATTTTGTTTATTTTTATTTTACGTAAATGCCAAAATATGTTTTTGACTTTATGAAAGAAGCAATTTGTGATTTATTAAATGATGTGTTGAAGTGGAATTTTTTGTGTCGACAATTAATTTCTTATTTCCTGCTCCATTTAATTAAAAGGCATACATTTGTGTTTTTTAATTATAAAAAAATGCTGATGATCAAATAAAATATTACCGTATATATATGTATATATGTATGTATAAAAATTTCTATTATTTAAATCTTACATTGAAAAATTTTGTCTCATCATTGATGGACAGTTGCTCCTGTGTAGGTTTGTTGTTTGTAAGCATGTGTAGTAATAATATTGATAAATATATATACAATTATTAAAGCACATTTTTTGTAGTAATGTTTTTTAGTATTATTGCATGTATGTATAGGAAATCCAAAAATGTAGTTATCGGCATAAATCTTCACTGCTTAACTTACACGTATGTATGCGCCAAAACTTGGTAGTTTTTCAACTTCCGTCTCGAATTTGGTCACTTCGAATTTGATTTCAACCATATCAATTTGAAAAGTGTTCTTTCGTGAGTAGTTTTGTAGTACACCAGTGATAAAGGATTGAGTGAAATAAAAACCGGAGAGCCAATAAACAGTTGGTTCGCCCTCGTCAATCCAACGTTGAAAGAATTCCAAGCTAGAAAACGAAAAAGATTTTTTACAAGCGAAATGAAAGCTCGTTAAAATACAAGTGGTTTCAATTTGGTTTAAGTACTTAAATGAATATAACCAAACGCAAGTGATGATAGTGACCGACTTCTTATATAGAGAAATTATAGTAAAAGTTAAGTTTTAAACATTTTGGTAACATTCTAAATATTTCAAATCTAATTTCTTCCAAATTCTATTAAAACGTATATTTTCCTTGTATCATTTCATATAATTTCTAAGCAACATTACAACACTTGCTCCGATATCAACCTGCATCACTACCATACATTGATGAAGTATACTAAGTAGAGTGTGCATACAAATCACAAAGAGTGCTTTCAAACGAAGCTCAATGTACGAGTATTTGTTCAAATACTTCGATGAATTGTGTTCAATCAGCTTAATGCGCAAATAATTCCATATTATTGCAAAGAAATAGTAAATAAGAGAATCTGCTCAAAGTGTAATGGAAAAAAAAATTGAAGGTACTTCGATGTGCAGAATCGCTATAAATAAAACACTAATATTGTTACTAAACTTGAGACTTTTAAAAATATCTGCTCTTCAGCGCAGAAAACCTTCAATAGTTTCTTAATTAGATTATTATTAATTCTAAATGAAAAATATTATCGGCTGTCAAATTCGCACAATGCCGTCAAATGAGATGGAGTGGGTAGTTCGGGTTCATGGTTAGAGATGGACAAATCATGGATTCGAACTGCGCTGAGTTAATATAGGTAATTTGTAAACGTTGCAAAAAACCTGACTATATATGTAGATTTACAGATGGTATATCAAAATATATTTAATGAATCCAAAAGTTTAAGGTCGTCATTATAATAGAAGGGAAGAAGACCTAATAAAAACCTATTTGGAAATTAGATTTGTATAATATAGATTTATCATTCTCTCAAGTATTGAAGAAATGTCTAATACTCTGTGCCTAAAAAATAAGGTGACATTGTATTTATTTTGAAAATTATTTATTTATTCTTCCAAATCAATTTCATCTCCTTCAAAGTAATCCCCTAACGAAGCAATGCACTTATGCCAACGGATTTTCCGATCTTCGAAACACTGGTTGTAGTCACTTTCCGGGACGGCCTTCGGTTTCGTCTTCGCTGCGGCTTGAATCTGGCCCTCTTTTGGCACGATATCCGCTCGATTGATCGGTTGTTTTGGGGTCGTAAGCATAGATCCGAGTCTCATCGCCAGTTATAATGCGTTTCATGACACCCTGGTAGTCGGAAAGCATCGTTTCATACACTTCAACGCGACGCCTTTTTTCCAAAAATTCTATGTTTTCGGTACCAGTCGAGATTTGACGCGCTAGAGGCCCAAAACATCCTTCAGAATGGAATTGGCTGAGCCTTTCGATAT
Organism: Bactrocera zonata; assembly: GCA_037783105.1. Lineage (NCBI taxonomy): Eukaryota > Metazoa > Arthropoda > Insecta > Diptera > Tephritidae > Bactrocera > Bactrocera zonata. The sequence continues at coordinate 46,692 of JBAWJQ010004182.1, read as the reverse complement.
GCCAACTTCATCAGCAAGGTCTTTAATTGTTAATCGACTGTTTTTCAACACCAAATCTTTGATTTGTTGAACGTGAGCTTCGTCGGTTGACATTGATGGTCGCCCTGGACGCTTTTCGTCTTCGACACTTTCACGGCCGGCTTGGAACTCACTATACCACTTGTAAACATTTTTTTTTAGACATTTCTGCACCATCCCCAACGTATCCGCAGCAGATTCCGTAAACAAAATTTAATGCAAATTCTTTGCTCAACAAATTTCGGCATCGCAAAAAACGAAAAACTCACTTTTAACAGGTCACAAAACGACACGTATCTCAAACACTAATGAATATTTTGACATGAAATTTGACATAAATGTGACTGACAGTACTACCAACCTAAAAAAAAATAATTCTCCAAATCCTTCGACGCGCGCAGTTTAAATTTAAATGTTCCCTTATTTTTTGGGCACAGTACATATCAAACAAATCTGTATATATCTATTATTCCTAAGGGTAGAAAATATTTGTTACCATGTTTTTTTTCACGAATAATTCTCAAATTGTTGCGCTTCTCTCTACTTTAATTTTCGTTCAGAAAGTTCAACTACCAGCACCCAAAGTGTATTCAACAAAGTGAACTAAGTATTTGACTTACGCTTATTTGACAATAAAATAGTAAACAATTCATGTATTTGTTTATATTAACCCTTGTGTTTTTTTTTTTTTTTTTGATCTTGAACAATATGAAGCCACTTGCTTTACATATGTACATATATAAACGTAATAGAAATAGAGACAACCAATTTATTTGTTCTCAACGTTATAATGAATTCATATTTATTTTACAAACAATTACATACGTGTATAAATGCAACATTATTCACAAATTTTATTGTAACTATATATATTTTCGCGCAAACAAGTTTGTCTTGAGACCTAACCAATAGTAAAAACGTAAAATTTCTATTTATCAAAATATGAGGGTTTCTTACTTTTTTTCTTGAAGATTGGGAAGTAAGTTTAATGAAGGTACTGCATCGGGGCTTAGTCGTCTTCTTTTAAGGGGAGATTCTTTTATTTCCTCCGCCTTAAAATGTAGCCCACATATTCTCGATGACAAATTGAGTTGTACGCCACATACTTTTTCCCATTCCTTCCGTTGCGATTTGTCAGTTGGATCACAAAACATTGGTAAGTTGCTTCCATGAGTTATTTAAAAAAATATTGTTTTTCGTTTTGAAATTTGCTTACTTTTGAATTTCCGAATTTGAATTTTTGAATAAATGTAAGGGTTAAGTCAATGACAACATTCATGTCAAATAAGCGTAAAGAAAAATTAAATGTCATATACTTAGTTCACTTTGTTCAATACACTTTGCCAGCACCAACAAATCTCAATATTCAGACACGATTGGTATCGAGTATTCTATAGCGAACCCATCTCTATTGATGGGCGAGTGAGCACCGCAGTTCTCAAACAACTTTTCACACAATCGCTGCCAGCGTGTTCTTTGCCGGCTTAAACAATTGACAATAAATTCTATGCTTAATTTGGCGGTGTCAAGAATTGGAACGATTCTTCAAGAGGTTTCGCGGCGATCGTGGGTAATAACTAAGCATTATGAAGTCAACAAACGCTGTTTAATATATTTTTTGCCGCACAATTGAAGACATAAAACATTATTGTAAAAAATGACTTCCTTGGTAATAAATTTAATTTATGCAAAAGTTTGGGAAACAAATAAAACTTCAAAATTAATCAAAAATCATATATGTATCTATGTATATATGTATGTATGACACTTGAGCAACTTACCGAGTTAGAAAATCCGTAACGTAGCTGCCGAGCGGCTTGAGCGATGGGTAGCTTTTCTTCAGCCAGTCGGCTGGTAATTTACCGATCACCATTGATGAATGTGTGCGCTCCAATTCGGGTATCATGGCGATTTGACCTTGTATGGCTTTTTGTACGTTGACGAGACTTTTGCGTATGTAATCCAACAAGCGATTGAATCTGTGGCAAGTGGCGACGTAAAAAGCATATTATAAATTCGCCGATTTAAACACAATGGAGTTGTATATATGAAAAATTAGCCGCAGCTTGCTCTTATGCGAATCTTCTACTCAATTGTGTTTCATTTTTGGCAAAGTGAACAGAGGTGTCTTCAAACAGTGTTTATAACTTTTCTTTGTTAAACTGGTTAGCAATTTTTTTTATTTCTATAGAGCCCAATGCTTTACTAAATGCGCTTGATTTTAAAGAATCGATTTTGATTTTAATTTATAATAATTCATAATAGTGATAGTCAGCTGACTGTAAATGTTTTTCTATATTCGCGTAAGTTTCGCATCTCCTTCTATGTTTTTTTAGATTAATCCGAAATACTTAGATGGTCAAGTGACCTCATCAACGTATGTAAAAATATATTTTTTTATAAGGAGTTGTTGCTGTAAGTAGTTTTAAGCCATCTTCGTGATTTTTATTGCAATAAAAATTTGCATAAATGTTCTAAGCATTATGGGTATGGAACTGTGCTCGGATCCATAGTTCGTGAGCAGCCACTGCAAATCTTATATGACTTAGTTAACAACCTTTACATTCTGAGAAGTGACATAAGTGGAAGGAATAACCAGGTAAAGCAACAAGGGTAATAATTTAGATCACAATGCATATTTTCATGCCAAAAAAAAATTACGAAGTATAATGGGCAAGATTTAACCGTACAGCTAGACTTTAAAATACCAAAAAATGGGCCAAATAGATGAGCAAGGTATTCAGGAGACCATTTGGATACAATGTGTGATGTTAACAAACAATTAATTTTCCAACTGCATAACATTTTCCAAAAGAAGGTACACCCTAATGTATGTATAAGCACACCATCAATATACTTACCTTATCAGCTCTTGTCGCAACACCGTATTCATGGAATTTGTATACATCACCGGATACTTTTGACCCACTTCGGCAATATTAAAGGCCTGTGGTAGGCGTGACAGAATTTCTTTGCATATGGCAAATGCCGGGTCAACGCTGGCGCCACCCGCTGCGCCACTTGCCTTCACCGAAGCCATTAAATCCGTTTGGGTAAGTAAGACACCGCCAATCAACTGTGTTTTAGTGTAGTGGAAACAAATTTATATTTAATAGATGAGATTTGAAATAAATATGCGTCCATTCAGAGCTCTCATTGTCCTGTGTTTAGATGTGTGTGTATGTGTACTTACGCTGTTGGTTTCCTTGTTGTTGCGATTGATATCGGCATTTTCGTGTAAGCCGAAGACTTCCGGATGAGGACTAAGTGCAAATGTCGAAATGTATTCGAGCGCGTTGAGACGAGTTGGATTTAGGGGCACACGGTAGGTGGCGGATTGTGATAAGGGATAACTACGATGATTTGAAATAAATAAACGAAAGAGGTAAACGCATGAAAATGCGAAGATATTATTCTTCTGTGTTAGTTTGGGAAATAATTATAGTAAGAGGGGTTTTAAGTATTTGGCGGAATATGTGTTTCTTTTGTATAAAAATTAAGAAGAATTAAAATTTTGTATGAATTGCAATTCGGAAGAAGAAGGCAATCACAATGTAATAATTCTGTTTGGATTTCTTAACAAAATAACAATTATTATACTACGGCTTGATATGAAAAAATTCATGGCTTCCGAACTTTTGAAATCAGAATTTTTGAAAATTTGGATAGATAGAATTTCGAAATTACATTCTAATAAATTTTTGCAGCATTAAGAATTATGATATCCGATTTTCGAAGTTTCGGAAGTCATGAATTTTGCGACTTTAGTAACAGTTTTAAAGAAAACATGATTTTCGAAATTAAGAATTCAGAAAATTTTTGAAAATGTTAATGAAAAAATATATTCAAGCTTTAATAACTGGAGTTTTCGATATTTAGAAAGAAAGATTTCAAAATTTTCGAAGTGTATGGAGCCATAAAATTCGAGTTTCCTTTCCCACAGGGCAAGGAAAGTAAGAATTTCATGATTATCGAAGTTTCGAAATTACAATTTCAGAACTGTTAAGATATTTGAATTCATAAATTTCGAATTTTTCGTTAAACTTTTATAACAAAAAGAATAATTGAGAAGTTATCGATATGAATAAATAAATATTTCAAATTTATTAAGTAAATAAATTTCGATTTTAAAACACACAAAGAAAAGAAGTTACGAAACTTATGATTTTCGAATTTTCAAAATTACAAAACTAAAACCATAAAGAGTTTTTTTTGTTTAATTTGAGTTACAGTTTAACTAAAACTACAGAAATTTCAATATTAAGAAATTCACATTTCGAATTTTTTGAAATTTTGAGATTGATTCGATTTTCGAAAACGTAACCTTAGTACTCTTCACAGAATGTGCAGAAGAAATTATTGAATGAATGGTTTTGGATATTTCGTAATCAAGATTTTATAATTCTGAATTTCATAAGTTTCAAATTAAACCCCACACTTGAGAAATGAATTATTACACTCTTGTTTTTAATATTTTGTTTTTAGAACTAAAGATAGCTAGGTGGTTGAACTGGAAGAATCTTCATCATTTATGTATCACCAGTATGGGTTTTCATTAAAAGTTCGAAAGCAGAACAAGACTATAAATATTTTGGAATGTGTGTTACTTGTGCCTTTATGTGTGTATGGGTATCTATCGTTATCTGCCAACTACTGCGAATTTAGGTGAAAGAGTTTGTGACGCTGTCACGGACAGCCTTTAAAATCGAAAACACACGTGACATTCCATAAAATTGGCAAAATTCAATATTAACCAAAAAAAAAAAGAAATACTGGGATAAAGATAAGCACATACCGCAACTACTGTCCTTCTTACTTGTGTTTCGCTCTCCTCTACTACTTTTGCTGAACAAACAACCAGCAGTAATAATATTACAAAGCTCAAATACAGCGCCGAGAATACTTACTTGTCCATTTCGATTGTGGTTGGATTATATATCATGTTGAGCAGTGAAAGGATTAAGCGGCGATCCTTGTCATCCGTAACACGCCCACCATAGTTGCATTCGCCGGTGAGATAAACATGTCCACGGAACGGTATGCTCTTGCTTTGTGCGATGAACATCTTCAGCTGCATCAGCGATATTCTATTGTGGGAGAAATGTCACCGAAGCGAGCGAATGAAAACGCGAAATGCTTGAAAAATATTTATTAGAAATAGCAAAAGCGCAACAAAGCGGCCAGAGGCCAGCGGTCGGAGGTGCAGTGAAAGGAAAACCATATCTGTGTAGGATTTGTGGTGGAGCAGCGTTTGACATTGCAAAATGGCGAAATGTGGTGGGCAGCAGAGTAGCGAAATTAGAAAAGCACTTACATATCTGCCGGGTTCAGCTGACAAATATGAAAATAAGCTTGTAAGCAACTAAAAAATTGCTTTTCACAGCGCATTTCCGAAGCTCCGAAGTAATGCTGGCATTTGAATAAAATACCCACATAGCATATATAGCAATATGTTTGACATTTCCGCCCACACAATAATCAGGCAACCTCCAGCAAGTCAAATTACGTTTTGCCTTTCACTACATACATAACCACATACAAAAATACCAGGGTTGCACTTTTAGTGGCCTTTTAACATGTCGACCTCACTTACTTCAAATCCGCCTCACTGAACTCGTACGGTATATTCCAGCCAAGCGGCCCGAATTCACGCCGCTCCTGCACCACAGCGTGGAAGAAGACCAAGGCGAAGACACCGCGCAGCCAGCACTTATTTGCCATATCCGAATACAAGAAGGCATTCGTGAAGAATTTATCGCGTACCAGCGGATCCGAATTGAACGACCTAAACATGTTCGCCTTAAGACCTTTTGGCGGTTCATTTGTCATCTTCACCGAATTCTGCAGCACCGAGACGGGAAACACATTGCTTGGATATGAGGTACACCACAGCCTATAGTCGGGATGTGCTGCATCCGCCAGCGTGGTGTCATTGCAAATACGCTCTAATTCGCCCATCCAACTGACGGCGACGTGACAGTTTTGCAAAACAACCCAGTGGCCATAGCGATTTGCTTCCAATATCATTTTCTCGGCACGTGGACCTTGACCTTGACCCAATGAAATCGTTTTTGTCCTGTGAAATATTCGTTTGCGAAAATTTAGACAATTTTTGGTATGCATAACAGTATGTGTGCATGTACTCGTATAAGGGAACATATTTGTTTTTTGTGATCAGCATGTTATAACGACATGATTCAATGTGTAAACACAGGCTTTCGTGTGGGCACGAATTGGGCGGCAATTTATCCGCCTACATGAATGCAGTAAATTTGTTTAATGTATTATAATATATGTACATATGTATGAATGCGAGTCATGGTTCTTATAAATTTCGGTAGTCTATATTTTGAATTGTATGAGAAATAGTTTCTTTTTAACTCTGGGTTACGAGAGTTTTCGAAGTGGGAGCGGTTTTTCTATTGGAAAAAGTTGTCGCCATAATGTCCTTTCAGCAGAGTCTTGAGCTGATTCTTTTTGACTTAAGTAATTTGAGGATTAAAGAGATGTGCGAAGGTTGATTGTTGGTTGGAACGGTTAGATGAGTTTCAATGAGACGATACTACTTTTTTCGAAAGTGGCATTTTTGACTGAATTTACTTGATTTTTATTCAGTTTTGTGAATTAATAAACTTACTTCGGAACAACGTTGGCAAATTGTGCAAATTGATTATTGTGATTGGTTGAATTGAATACAAAATGGTTGGGTTAGCAGAGAAGAGTATCAAAGGAGACCCGAATGAGTCCATCCGTCATTCTTGGCCAAGGTATTAAATCATATGCGTTTTATTTCTTCCTGAAAGCTTCTTCTTCTTCTTCTTTACTGGCGTAGGCACCGCTTACGCGATTATAGCCGAGTCAACAACAGCGCGCCAGTCGTTTCTTCTCTTCGCTACTTGGCGCCAATTGGATATTCCAAGCGAAGCCAGGTCCTTCTCCACTTGGTCCTTCCAACGGAGTGGAGGTCTTCCTCTTCCTCTGCTTCCCGCGGCGGGTACTGCGTCGAATACTTTCAGAGCTGGAGTGTTTTCATCCATCCGGACAACATGACCTAGCCAGCGTAGCCGCTGTCTTTTAATTCGCTGAACTATGTCAATGTCGTCGTATATCTCGTACAGCTCATCGTTCCATCGAATGCGATATTCGCCGTGGCCAACGCGCAAAGGACCATAAATCTTTCGCAGAACTTTTCTCTCGAAAACTCTTAAGGTCGACTCATCGGTTGTTGTCATCGTCCAAGCCTCTGCACCGTATAGCAGGACGGGAATTATGAGCGACTTATAGAGTTTGGCTTTTGTTCGTCGAGAGAGGACTTTACTTTTCAATTGCCTACTTAGTCCAAAGTAGCACCTGTTGGCAAGAGTAATCCTGCGTTGGATTTCCAGGCTGACATTGTTGGTGGTGTTTACGCTGGTTCCAAGATAGACGAAATTATCTACAACTTCAAAGTTATGACTGTCAACAGTGACGTGAGTGCCAAGTCGCGAGTGCGACGACTGTTTGTTTGATGACAGGAGATATTTCGTCTTGCCCTCGTTCACTGCCAGACCCATTTCTTTTGCTTCCTTATTCAGTCTGGAGAAAGCAGAACTAACGGCGCGGGTGTTGAGGCCGATGATATCAATATCATCGGCATACGCCAGCAGTTGTACACTCTTATAGAAGATGGTACCTTCTCTGTTGAGTTCTGCAGCTCGAACTATTTTCTCCAGAAGCAGGTTGAAAAAGTCGCACGATAGGGAGTCGCCTTGTCTGAAACCTCGTTTGGTATCGAACGGCTCGGAGAGGTCCTTCCCGATCCTGACGGAGCTTTGAGTGTTGCTCAGCGTCAGTTTACACAGCCGTATTAGTTTTGCGGGGATACCAAATTCAGACATCGCGGAATAGAGGCAGCTCCTTTTCGTGCTGTCGAAAGCAGCTTTGAAATCGACGAAGAGGTGGTGTGTGTCGATTCTCCTTTCATGGGTCTTTTCCAAGATTTGGCGCATCGTGAATATCTGGTCGGTTGTTGATTTACCAGGTCTAAAGCCACACTGATAAGGTCCAATCAGTTTGTTGACGGTGGGCTTTAATCTTTCACACAATACGCTCGACAGAACCTTATATGCGATGTTGAGGAGGCTAATCCCACGGTAGTTGGCGCAGAATGTGGGGTCTCCTTTTTTATGGATTGGGCATAGCACACTTAAATTCCAATCGTTGGGCATACTTTCGTCCGACCATATTTTGCAAAGAAGCTGATGCATGCACCTTATCAGCTCTTCGCCGCCGTGTTTGAATAGCTCGGCCGGCAATCCATCGGTCCCTGCCGCTTTGTTGTTTTTCAGACGGGCAATTGCTATTCGTACTTCTTCATGGTCGGGCAATGGAACGTCTGCTCCATCGTCATCGATTGGGGTATCGGGTTCGCTTTCTCCTGGTGTTGTGCGTGCACTGCCATTCAGCAGGCTGGAGAAGTGTTCCCTCCATAATTTAAGTATGCTCTGGGCATCGGTGGCTAGATCACCTTGGGGGTTCTACAAGAGTATGCTCCGGTCTTGAAACCTTCTGCAAGCCGCCGCATCTTTTCGTAGAATTTTCGAGCATTACCCCTGTCGGCCAGCTTATCAAGCTCTTCGTACTCACGCATTTCGGCCTCTTTCTTTTTCTGTCTACAAATGCGTCTCGCTTCCCTCTTCAACTCTCGGTATCTATCCCATCCCGCACGTGTTGTGGTCGATCGTAACGTTGCGAGGTAGGCAGCCTGTTTTCTCTCCGCTGCGACACGGCACTCCTCATCGTACCAGCTGTTCTTTTGCGCTTTCCGAAAACCAATGGTTTCGGTTGCAGCTGTACGTAAGGAGTTTGAAATGCCGTCCCACAGTTCCCTTATACCGAGTTGTTGACGAGTGCTCTCAGAGAGCAGGAGTGCAAGCCGAGTAGAAAAACGTTCGGCTGTCTGTTGTGATTGCAGCTTCTCGACGTCGAACCTTCCTTGTGTTTGTTGGCGTGCGTTTTTTGCTGCACAGAGGCGGGTGCGAATTTTGGCTGCAACAATATAGTGATCCGAGTCGATGTTAGGACCTCGGAGCGCACGCACATCTAAAACACTGGAGACGTGTCTTCCGTCTATCACAACATGATCGATCTGGTTGGTGGTTTTTCGATCCGGAGACAGCCAGGTAGCTTGATGTATCTTCTTATGCTGGAATCTAGTACTACAGATAACCATATTTCGGGCCCCGGCGAAGTCGATCAGCCTCAACCCATTTGGGGATGTTTCCTCGTGGAGGCTGAATTTACCGACCGTAGTGCCAAAGATACCTTCTTTGCCCACCCTGGCATTGAAGTCGCCAAGCACGATTTTGACATCGTGGCGGGGGCATCTCTCATAAGTGCGCTCCAAGCACTCATAAAAGGCATCTTTGGTCACATCGTAGGCATCTTTGGTCACATCGTTTTACTTTTGCATTGGGGGTGTTTTTTTACGTGGCGGGTCCCGAACCCAGCGCACAACCCTATGCAGGGGGTGTTTCGCCTTCTCACTTTAGCTCGCCTTCAAACGGATGTTCTTAGGCTACCCAGAGGATACTTGGTCAAAGACCGGAAGTCGTGAGCTGCTTGAGTCATATGTAAAAGAATCGTTTCTGGCCACTCCCAAGTGAATGGCGATCAGAGAACTTTCCTCACTTGCGTGAACTTCTACACATGACTCCATCCTCCAGAAAGCTTAATGTCTAAAAATAAACACGATTTATAATAGTTGACGGTAGATAGTCTACTTTGCTGATAATACCCAGGCGTCTACTACCTTGCGATCCAGCTTAGAAAAACGAAAATACTCAGCAAAAACTAATTTTCCCAAGTATTATATGGTATACAAGTACATTTAGCAATTACTGACCTTTCATGAGATTACCTAAAAAAATTTTATGTTGTTGTAAGTTATGTACTCTATGTTATACTTTATTATGCTTTGGTACGAACCACGATACTCGTCAGATCAATACTACATATGTACTTCCAGTTTTTTATTAAAATTGTATAATTTGTTCTGCTGGCGTCTGATGACGAGGTGTTTAATTAGAAACTTCGCGTACCGAACTTGTTTGACCAACGGCCAATTTCATTTCTTTCGTACAATGTCAAAAACCTCAAATATAAATTTATGCTTATGTCACAAGTGTGTTGATAATTACTTTGAATGTCACGGATATGTACGAGTGTATATAATTTCAATACGAGTTGCTTTATGTGTATGTAGGTTAGGTTGGTCCTTAAATGTAGAAATAAAACTTAACACTATGATTTTTAGGTCTAATACCTACGTTTATACTATCAAATATATTACCATAAATATAATTGTTTCAGTTGTTTGGATCTCTGGTCGACGTTCAATAATAACTACCTCCACATGATCAACTAACCGGTTACAAAAGTTCGGATATCCGAATATAATTTTGGTCAACTATATAGTATTGACAACTCTCAACTTGGGGTAAATAAATATGCAGTTATATAGTATGTATAGTGGTCCGATATCGTTGGTGCGATAAATGAGAGAGAAGGACGTGTGCAAGATTTCTGAACGATATCCCAAAAACTGAGGGTTACACATGTTTTTACCGACCGACGGACACATGTAAATCCACTCAGCTCGTCACTCTGATCATGTAGTACATGCAGGTATATACATATGTATGTACGTGTTTAGGGTCTCTGACGTTTCCTTTTGATAGGGTATAATAGTGTACTGATGTTTAACATAAAATTGTAGATAGTTTGAGAAATCCAAGTCTTCATTTTCGGATAATTCTGCAAACGAATATTAAAACGATATCTGTGTTATCCGAATTGTATCCTTCAAATGGATAATCCGTTCTTCTGTTCGAATTCCACAATGTTAATGATTGAGATACTGAGTTCTAGAACGACCAATTTAATAGTTTACGGACCACCGTAATGTACTCCCAACCAATACATAATCCACGTATCATCTCATTCGTAAACTTCATTTGCCACTTAACTCGCGTGTGTCGTCCTGTCGTTTGTGCTCGGGAAATATGAAAAAATGCCATAATAAATGAAATCTCCGCATCCGTATTCGCACTCATATAACGGTACTCATTATAAGTTTACATTGATTGCACATTTTCGCTATTGACAATCATCGTGAGCAATTAAAAATTGAGTGCATTATTCAGGAATAGTGGCACTCGACTATGGCAGATAGCAGACAACGGCAAACTAAATGAAAGTAAGAACAACAACAAGCAAACAAGAACATGCACACTGTCTGCAGACTACGTAGACGAATGTGGATTTAATTACAACTTCATAAACTTGTTGGATTTTCATGCTACTTCGTTGCTTTCCTTGGCTGGGGGAAGGGCTAATGCTTAGTGTACGTGCGATTGCTTAACATGAGTGGTTCAACTCGGCAAAGAGAAATTCGATAAAAATGCTCCGCAGTAATACGCCAAATAGCGGTACTTGACAACGCTACGGGGGTACAAATACTAGCTGACAATTTATGGGACGTTGAGCAGGGAGCTAGCTGCTAAACAGTTGCCACACAGCCTGGGCAAGGACGACGAAGAAAGTGTATGTATGTATGTATGCACTTGAAACCACTTGGCAGCTGAAATTGTGTGTCGTTTGTACTTATTTATGTGTGTATGTATGTGTGTGTGCGATTGACCATCGAACGAGTTCTTTAATTAACTTACTTGTCATACATGTTACGCTGCTTGGCGTACATGAATAGACTGGCCATTGGATCGGAGCCAGGCGAGAGCAGGAAGACCAGTGGTATTCTTGGCGAGCTGTCAGCAAATGAGGCATTCAAATCGAAGAGCGGTGGCTCCACAAATGATTGGTCCATGTTGTTCGTAATGAATGTCTGTAAAATAGATTTTTCGTTTTTTAGTTGGCATAAACAAATGCGAAGAGCTGAACAAAATTTTTCTGGGGGAGAAACATGTAAAATTTGCAAAAGCTTGCAAATATGTACATATGTATGTGTGCGTGTTGGTGTTTGTGTGTACTGTGTGTCCAAATAATGCTGGCAAATAGCATTTTCATATTCTAGCTGTGTATGTGTGAGCGTATGTGTGTAGAGAGTGTAGGAGGAAACTTTGTACACTACCCCACACGGGAGAGCATCGGCTGTCATTTGTCTAAAATATAAAGTAAAAATTGTTGTCAATGCTAGTTAGCTTGCCAAGTCGGATTTGAGTTGCTAACTACATCCGTCATTATGCAATTGCATGCGAACCAACAAATAAGCAAACCACAAACACACACTCACATCTACACCCACACAGCCATCGGCATTGAATGAGCGTCGTCAGATAGTCGTGCAGTGACGCTTTGTCTAGTTGTTGTTGGCCATTTTGGGCCGAAATGTATTGACGTCCAGCAGTCAAATAACGCGCTTGTCGCTTGCCATTTCACAATTTGCCAGTTGACAGTTGGCATTACTGTTATGTCGGTCAAGCAGCAGTGCTTGTCGTGTTTGAAAGTTGGATTTGCACACACAAACCCACCCACATACACATATATACATATGCATGTGTGATCAGTAGCGTTGATGCCAAAACCTAAGGGTAACAAGCGCTTTAACCGACTTGATAGCGTCCATGTTGGTAAAATTGCAACTTTCAAATCTGAAGGTTAGAGTCATTAATGTGGCGAATATTTGAATTGAAAGCTATGGCAGTACACTACACGAGCCAACGTGTAGTCATATTTGAGCTTTCAGGAGTACCGTTCTCAAGTCGTAATTATGGTACAACAATTTTGTCACTTTTGGCTTGATCAGCTGTTATTAGATAATAACCGAATAAAAAAAGATTCACTCTGATCTATTTTTGGTCTAATTAATATTTTATAGTTTCTGTTTTGTTCATCGATTAGAAATACTAATAAAATAGAAAGACACTTGTAGCTACTTTTCTGCGTTATCACGTTTCGGTCGACACTGAACTCGGCATCCTCAAGTCGTTCACAGTTTCCGAGCTCGGTTGAAGAATGAAAAGTGAAAGCAACCATAATAAATTTTCGAATCTTCTTAAATTTTTAAGACACGACTCATAGTAGTGTCCAAGGGTTCTAAGACAAAACATAATCAAAAGAAAACACAGACAAAATCAAAGGAATTCCTTTTTCATAAATTTTTATTATTTAGGACCATTATTATACTAATAATAACAAAACAAATACTTTGTGATTATTGCATCAGTGAGAGATACAGAAACTACCCTGAGTTTTAATAACTTTTCAAATCAACAAATAATCTTATCAGATGATTTCCTGTCGAAGGTTCGACTTGAGAGTTTCCAGAAATCCTACCAACACCACTACTTATGGAGTCTTTTGTATAACAAGAAATAAATATGATTTTGATTCAAGTTAACAGCAACCGATTTATTCATTGGCAGATATTTTTCTTTTTTTAGTATTATATCCAAAGAGTTCTCACTAGGCACTGTCCAATCTGAATTTCTACAGTATGATTGAATACCGGATGACAGTTGCATCAGCTGTACGGTAGAAGATCAGACAGAATCATCTCAATAAGTTCTACACCAATATCCCGCTTTTACCAGATCGAGGCAAAAGCAATTCAAATTTCACACTTTTAGACAACCGGATGAATTCGCAGAAATATAAATAAAACATTGAAAGAGATTTTTGATAGTTTTAGGGCGTTTTTGCCGATAACGATGAGTTCCAAAAATATCTGAGTTTGCCATAACTGACATCCAACTGTTTCGTTTGCCTTCATAAATATAAAATCATCTTACACCATTAATAACTCTGTTAGAATTGAGAATGGCTTTCCGAGCTGTTTTTCAGTTGATCTTTCAGAACGAAGGAGTTTCTTTAGTACGAAATCAAATAAGTCTGAAATTTTTCCACAACTTTGTCAGAACTTTTTAGGTCGCAACCAAATCAATAATCGTTCTGATTCGCTTTATGTAAAAATTCAAAGTCTACTACATATGTGTACGAGTACACAACAGTAAACGAAGATTAGCTCGAGTCTTACAAAACTCATTGTAGTTGCATTTAAAATGAAGTATACTTTTGAGTCCCTGAATGATTTCCTAAAATGTGCGAGTCATCATTCGTTCGTTACTTGACTCGACACTATGAAAGCGAATTCCCGCGGGGAAGTTGTATGCCTTGGAATTAGTAGAATGGACAATATAACCCACACATGCAATACATTTATATGTATAACAATGCATATGATTTTTGCATTTTTAGAATTTCTGCTTTGTACCATACCATTGTGCTGTGTCATTTGATTATGTTCATGTTTAGCAATATTTTTTAATACATACTTTCCTTTTTTCTAATTTCACATGCGCTCTTGTTTGACATGTATTGTAGGAACTCTTATGAATCTACATATTTGTTATTGCGTACTTACCCTCACTGCGGGCACAACTTTGTCCGGTCGCAAAGATTTCAATATAATTAAGTATAGCATTTCCTCCACTGTATCGTACGGCTTTGGTAGTGGATACTCCTCGGGCGATGATAAGTCGTAGTATTTCTTCCATAGATGAATATCCTTTGTGAATTGCTTGTAGAAGTCTTTGAGACTAGAAAGAGTGGAGCACACATAAATACGTAAAGGCAGCTGTATGTGTAAAAGGAGTTCTAAGGTTTATATAAGCTCGCAAGACTACTTGGTATGATTCATAATAAAGATATGTGACCTGTATATGGTTCAACGAACTCTTAAGCTCCTGGTAATAAAAGAATATATTACAGTTAAATGACTTTAAAAAGTGGAGAAATGAGTTGAAGATAAAACTTAGCTATATCTTAAGTGCAATCCAATTTATTAACCTAACTTCCTAACTTTTATACATTCAATTAAGGATGCACTCTCCCTTGCCTATGAATTCATTCTTTCCACAGAAAATTATTCCAATTTCCCAAATTTAATCTCATTAATCTATCACATAAATCAAAAGCCGTTAAGGAACAAGCGAATGAATGAACAAATTTTTGAATAAACTTCAGTTTTCAGTGCAACATCAATTTCCTTGAAAAGTTTCTGCAAAACAACAACAAAAGATTCAATGCAAATGGGAGGTGTTAATAAATTGTGATTTGAATTATTTTCGGCGGATCATTACATCAAAGCGAAGTTTATAAAAATGAAGAATAAATTAGGAAATATTAAAATATGATTTTGAATAATGCCACTATTTGTTGCTGAAATTGGCATTAATTCTTAATGTATTGCAGAGGCAATTAATTGGAAATAAAATATGAAGCCTCTTTAGCAACAAACAAAGTGCGATTAAGCGCGTATTTCGCTAATTGATGGCCGTGAACGAACCGTGTCAGTTCGAGTTCGACCGCGTTGAGTTGAATTGCGTTGGGTTTCAGATGCCTCGATTTGTGCTAACCTCGGTGCAAATTAGCAAGACGAGCGTAAAACTCGAAGGCTGTGCAGCTTAAAATGTACAAAAGACTTTTGAGAAATTATGTTGTTATTGTTTTGCTCATTGCCTAGGCAACGAGTTCGTTTAAGTGGCTCACTTGAGTAATGAAAGTGATGGCATATTCCATTAGCTTAAAACATTTACAATGCCGAGTGTTTTCTTAAGCTAAACCTCAGTATTGTTGCTTAATATGATCTTAGTGCATCCTTTTTCACGTAAGAAGTGGCGATCGTTCCTACTTCTAGCAGAGTTATTGTTGTTTGGTTTTCGGTGTTGCCTTGAAGGAGGTTAGTAATCCATTCACTAAACTTTGTTCTACTTTAAAATGATAATATCAGCGGAAGTGCCCACTCCTAGTAGCAGTAGACTGACTGCTCTAAAGTGCAGCTACTTTCAAGGAGGTGAGCATTCACTCTGGAGCAGGGTGTCAATACTTCTTCTACTTCTTCAACTGTGCACTAAAAGTTAGTTAAGAACTGTCTATCCTCGCTAGATATACATAGCAGCAAGATATTTCAATATCAGACTCGTTTAGGTGTCTGGGCCTAGCGGAATCTCTAGAAACTGTAAAACTGATGATATCGCATCGGAGTGGGAAAGAGTTGGATTTTCGTTGTCATCTCCCTTTCTAGAACTCGACCTATGGACTTCGGGTACTTTGCAGTCGTTGGCCGACCAGTTTTTGCGCAATTGCGAAATCCTTTTGGTCTAGAGAAAAACGTACGAGATCGAGAAGGTTGAAACATCTGGGCAGTCATACCATCGGTGAACCAGGATACATAGCGATGTAACATAGCGGAGCGGACGACAAGCGATCGACGCCTTAACCTAACCTAGTTTAAACTAAGATGATAATACTCCCTTTGTACTAAAATGTCGTTTAGAGTAACGCTAAGTACATTGTGACGAAGCTCTCACTAATATTAAAATATATTTCAGGGCGCTTGATGAAAATAGTTTTGGAACCTTTTGAATTTGACTCTAAACGAAGAGCTTATAAATGATACTATGAACTTAAATAATTAGGGTGACGAGCTGATTCGGATTAGCCATCTCCACCGTGGGCAACAGATATTGGACCATTGTAAAATATAGCTGTCATATAAACTGACCGATCAAAACCTAATTATTTTACGGAAAACTTTTATTTGTTTTTGTAATACCATATACAAGTACTTGTACATTATTTATATAATATTTCTTCAGTAATCATACGAGGTACTAGAAAAAACTCACCCAGTAGTCTTACGAGTAAGAAAGGAGTAAACAATTACACGGTCAAGTGAGTTTCGGGTGGTTCTGTGAATTCGTCCTATGAGTTTTTTCTAAAATAAAATTTTCAGTACTACCCGAAGCTTTAGCAGAGATCTCTGGTAGCATTCTCAGGTAATTAACGGATGACTTAACCGTTAGTAGACTAACGGTGTGATGAACTATATCTAAGAGCAGAGTTTCTATCTACTCTTCATCTAAGGTTTTGTAAGGTTTTCTAAAACACTGTTTCCAACTATTTCCTTAATATTGTTTTTTTTTTTATTTTTTGAAAATTGCAAATAATTATTCTAATATTGAAACTATAAAAATTTTGGTTATAATTTAAAAAAGATATCTTAAAGCACTTTTTGCTAAATGTTAAAAAACAAACTCAAAACGTATTCAAGAAGCTTATACTTTCCAGCCGCGAAGGGTTTTGTTTACCACTTCTTTATTCATTATCAACTTACCCTTCCAGATCGCTCGCGCGAAATATTTGTGTCCAAGCCTTTTCCGGTAGCCAACTATTGTCCGGATTAGGCGGCACCGCTTGCAAGCCAACGCCTCCAGTCAAGAAGAACAACAAATGCGATTTATTTATTTTGCCCTGTTTATTGTTGGTTATTTGGCATATCCGCAGCATCAACGGCAAGCGCAAATGTGTTTGTGTGGACGTGTAGAGTCATCAGCAGCAGCAGCAAAGGAGCGCACAGCCACCAGCAACACCAACAACACCAACACCAATAGAAATAAGTAATAGTATTGCAATTTTTGCATTTTACAATCGCTTAAAACAAGTTGCTTACTTATTGTGGGGTGTGTGTGATTGTGTTTGTGTATGTGTGTGAGTGTAGTGAGTAGTTCTATTTTAGTTATTGTGCACCATAAAGGAATGTTTAATGGCATTGTTGGCATTTTAGTTGTTATCATTGCAATAGTTGTACTTTATTTTGTGTGCAGCTGTTGTTGTTGTTATGCTCATAGTAGCGTAAGTAAGTGGATATTAGGCGGTAGGCAAGGTATTAGCAGCTAGCAGCCAGCAGCATTTGCATCCGATCGCTTGCCCGTCGAGCAGTGGAAGTGGCGATGGCGAATATCCCCGGTACAACTGCCGCATCGCTTATAACGGCCACAGTTGCCACTGCACACACACACACATACATGCAAACGATCAGATATACTGTATACATACATATATAGCAGAGTGAATGAAGTTGGAAATTAGCAAATGGTAAGTTCCATTTAGATGATTGCAGTTTTATGTTCGTTCATGCAAATTAAATGGGATTAAATGAAAAATTAATCAACATTAAGATGGCAATGGCGTCAAAAGCCGACTAGGCAAATAATGCGACTGCACAACGGCGAAATGGTGAAGTAGAAAGAAGATTTGTGTCGGAAAAATGAAACAAAAGTTGAAATATATTAAAGTGCTCACTGAACAGAGAAGAAAAGCCGTAAGAAAAAATTATAATAAGAAGTGACTAAGTGTTGCTCAGAAGGCATTGCAGCATCTTAACTTACCGTTATTTGTATAGCTGTAGCTAAATAAGGATGAGTGCAGTGCGCGAAGATTGCTTGAATGTTATTTCTTTAAGTACTTAAAATATTATAGTCACTGAGAGAAAAACATTTGTATTTAGTATTTTTAGTTGGAAACTGAAACAAATGTGGTTACATTCGGTACTAATGCGAAGATATTGAGTGCAAAACCTCTCCAATAAATGAAATATTTCAAAAAAATGTTTCGTCAATGCTAGAAATATCCTTGATGACTCGCTATGGAATCGTTTTTGTTTGAGGAGGTCACCAAATATGACATTTTGAATTAATAATTTTTCTTTTCGCATATTTCGTTAATATATGTCTTTAGGAATACCACACTAAAATTTTAAATGATAATTTAAAATAATTTTTAATTTACAGGCTTCAAAAATGTGGCCGCCCATTTAATCAACACGATCAGTTTATTTTTATAAACGTGTTTTTTTCGAAAAAAATTTTTTCGAACTTGCTACAGAAATTTCTCATTCATAAACTTTTGTTGGAGAAACTGAATATTTTGAAGCTATATGCTATAGTAATCCGATCTGAACAATTTTTTGGAGTAATCCATGTCAAATTTCGTGAAAATATCACGTCAAATGTGAAAGTTGTCAAAAAAGTCTTGCGGTATTTTTATTGAATGAATTATTGAATTTATTGAAATGGTTTATAACGGTTTGATGACTCATGCCCAGCTTTTGACCGATGCTACGGCTGCTACTATGCCGGTCTCTTTCGACCAATTCAACGATTTTATCGCAGTTTTCGACGACAGGCTTTCCGGAGCGTGGCGCATCTTCGACCACCTCTACACCAGAACGAAAACGTTGAAACCATCGTTGTGCAGTGGAAATGGAAACTGTATTGGGTCCATAAACTGCACAAATTTTATTGGTGGCTTGAGATGCATTTTTGCCTTTATCGTAGTAGTACTGTAAAATATGCCGTATTTTCTCTTTATTTTGCTCCATGTTTGCGACGCTATAACTCACGAACAACCTTAAAGAAACGACAATCAATCAAACACGTGTTAGCGCGTGAAATGAGCTTTCCAAAAAGGTATAGCATGACCCGATGTGACGAATAAAACTAGAACTACGCGCTTTCAGCGCCAACTAGCGAAAATACCGCAAGACTTTTTTGACAACCTAATATATAGACAGACGGACAGACAGACAGACGGACATGGCTCTACATACTGATCGGTTATATATAGAGTCTCCGACGCTTCCTTCTGGGTGTTACAAACTTCGTGACAAACTTAATATACCCTGTTCAGATTATAAAAAGTTCAAGACAAGAACGAATGTTACAGAAAATATTAGCTTGTATAGGATAGTAATTAAATACAGTTCTAAAATATGTGATTCAAACTTGGCCTCAACTCCGTTCACTCAATAACATATTTTTTTCAAAAGCTAAATAATCGTGCTTTCATTACGAGTACGTGCATGTGTATCCGTATGTGTCTACATATATGAATATGTATATCTGTATGTGTGTTTATTGCAGATTTGCTCCTTAAATAACGCTAAGCACGCAGTTTAGGCATCAACTCACCCGCGATACCAATATACCCAGGCACATGACCAAAGAGATGACAAGCTTATCCTTCTCGAAAAGCGATCGGCAAACATTTTGATAAATTGATTTCGTAAAGTAATAATTCAAATGCTCTAAACGCTCTTCGAGCACATTCGATTTCGGCGCCTTCAATATAGCGTTTACGAATAGATTGAGAAACCAGGCCAACGAGTATTGATACATCGGATCGATGTTTGCCAGCTCGCTGATGCCGAAGAAGAGTATGGCGGAATGTTTGGCCACCGGTACGTATTGTTGGCGTGCGGCGTCAATTTCCGTTTCAGTTGCCACAGCGATTACTTGCTTCTCCTGTATTTCCTCCGATAGTATTTTACTCGATGACAGTATGTTGATGGCATTCTCATCCTCCAGCACGTTGCCCTCCGACGAGGATAATACCTACGGGTTAAGTAAGGCAGAGAGTGTTTGCGCTGAATTGAGTTGAGTTGAGGTTAAATAGAAGCACAAGCTTACATATACATAAAGCATTTATAAAGTAAGTACATATGTATTGAGTAAGCATGTAGCAAATCGTTGGCTTAACCTCAGGCTGAGCTGTTTGGGGATATATTTTAAGTACCAGCCATTACAGTTACATGCTTGTTTGTATGTTTTGCTGATGGATAGATTGGTAAACTTGAGCTTAGCAAAGCAATGTAGTCGAATTGTCGAATGACTGTGTGGGTCTGAGTACACACTTTCTACCATATATGACTTGGAAGGTGAAAGTTTTAGCCATCTGCGGTTATAACCGGGCATTATTTTTTTGGTGGATGCTTTTTTCAGTTCTGACAAGTACCATAAATACAAATAAAAATGGTATTAAATTTTACTTTTAATATTTTTTCGTTTATTTAATAATGTCCCTATAAGAACGTGCTGCTTTTCATTGTGATTGGCTTGCTTCGTTCTCGGAGGGTAATTAAGGCCTCTTGAATCAATATTTAATTCTAACATCCTTTATCAGTATCGTATATATATTGATTGGGACATGCCCGTGGTACCGTCCATATTTATATTCCAATATATTTCACATGCCTTATGTATATAGATATACCTATGCTAGAGCTATTAATTAGTTATAGGACACATTTAGAGAATGTCGTCTCTATTTAGTTTTTTTCATAATTGACAATCGTTTCTGAAGTGAAATACGTTCAGTATACTGTTCATTTATAAAATTAAACAGCATGTGTTTGGAAAATCTTCATAAAATGTCCATATAAATATACTCACCTCTAGAATCTTCGATTCGATTGTGTATAAAGCGTCACGATTTTTCGCCGACTCCACAATCAGTTGTTCTTTTTTTTCCTGCAAATCGGGTCGTTCACGTGCCACGGTGTTAGCTAGTAGCTGCTCGCGTAAACCTTGTTCCGTTATCATGAAATTCAAAACCGCTACCTAAAAGTATGTAGAAGGAATGTAAAAACAAGCCAGATATGCAGAGCTTATGTAGAATATGTACATATATAAAAATTTAAAGAAGGCAAGAAATCAATCAATTGACCTAGGCCCAACACATCTAATATCACAATTTTTGAACATCTGGCTGACCTAACTTCATAGAAGAAGTTTATCACTGCATTAGCAAGTTTATAACAGTTCAGTTTTAGTAGAATTTCAAACAAAACTTCATAATCGAATATAAGTATATTTTAGTTTTCGACTTTGTATTTTCCTTGTTAATATGTTACGTATAGCATATATTCAGAGGAAATCTGCTAGTTTTAAAGATTATTTAATATATATGTATAAAATACTCTCTTCCCAGTATTAAATCAACAATTCACGATAAATTTACCGACAAACCTTATTTTGTTTTGCTTAATACCGCAAGCTTTCACTTGCTTTCGGTGGCGCATTTTAGCTTTCACTTACCATAACCATTATTTCTGGTGAGTAGTGCGGATTACGCAAACAGGTTGTTATGTACAGACGAAAGTTGGGATTATACTCCAGCATCGTGTCACCGCTTTTAATAAAGAGACCGCCTTTGTGCTTAATTACGTTCTTCTCCAGTATTGGCGTCAAATTGGAATCTAAGCTTTCACCTGCAATCAATTTATTAAAAAATGCAATTTTTAATTTAGAAATTCTGCTGAACACCACACAAAGCGTTTTGTACGCTTCTATGGTGCATAGAGTGCATAAATTTGTTTGCTTTTTATTTTGGATGCCTGCAGCGTTATACTCCGCATATGCAGTTAATTAAATAGGAATCAGAGTGATCTCTATTTTACGTTTAATTTTATACTTATACAAACTGATTTTTTTTTGGAACTTTATTGGTACAGAGTTTTTAAGAATTTTTTTTATTATCAAAGCGAATTTTGTGTGATGAATATCCGAAATATTACTAAAGTAAAAGGAATTTCACCATTAATTTGTGTAGTATACGTATAATTTCAGTTCGTTCCTAATTTTTAAAATGATAGTAAAATTTTTTATTACGTGGACGAGGTGTGGAAAATTTTATAAAACTGCTTCACTGCCATATTTCAGACAGGCTAATAACTTAAAACCTTTTCGAGGTTATTTGTTTCTCTAAAAGTATATATTTTCCCGTTTTCTCTTAGCGGTTAGTTGTAGAGATAAAATTTTTATGGTAAAAAAAATTACGTCGTAGTGGCAACTTTTCATCTAGTTGAAATAAACAAACGGAACACGTAAAAGGCAGTGGCATTTACAAAGAAATAAAATGCGATCACATTTCTTATTTTGAATAATATGTAATATTTTCATTAGGTTTCTTTTTTCCTTGATATTCGATAAAACAGGTTTTGTAAAAAACCAGGACAAAGTGGCAAAACAATGAAAGGAGTTCAGAATCAGCAATTCATTTTTGAGTTTGTTTGATTGTGAGCTCGTGTGGCAGCCATTTTGTACAGATCTTTCGCATACTCAAATAGTATTCACAATCTATTCAACACGTTGCTTTAATATTACTAGAATCTCAGCTCTCTAGAGCAACTTCACCTTACAGGTATTCAAAATTATTGTGGGGACTTTTTTGAAACTTTCGTCGATAACAGAATCTCTAGGACGTTCACAGCCTGCGGTCCTCGGTGCTGATTCCGGCTCGTTCAAACTCATCAAACCAATTTTCAACAGTTGATTTCCCTGGTGCAGAGTTCAAATAATGTTGGTGAATCCAAATTTTGTATGGCTAAATACTGGTTGTTGAATTAATACTTTAGTATTATCGTCTGCCTATGTATCTCCCTAAGAACTTTTCAGCTCACCTATTAATTCCAAAGCAATGCTTGAATAAACTTAGCGGTCGCTCAATTAAAATCTACCTGTAACCTTTTCATATTAGTAATTATTTTCACGTGCAAGGAAGTTTGTATTTTTCTTGAAAATTGGTAATATGACATACATATTTATATAATATGTTTGCCATAAATTCCCCCAAAAAGTCAGCTGACCTGAAATGAAGCAGTATTCGGGGAAATTATTTGATTTGTCGACGTTTTCAATGTAAAAAGATACTCGTTTTTTTATTTCTAGGACATGCGAAAAGTTAGTTTATAATTTTTGTCGAGTTCTACAACAAACATTGTCATTTTCCTACGTATGGAATAAATGGATCGTAATTTATCAAGCAGTTGTAATATTGAAAACGATAATTGAAATTGTAATTGAAACGTTAATTGGATGCGAAATCCAAAAAAAAGATGACTCTCGTAAATATAAATACATATACATGTATGTATACTTTCATATATGTACATATAAATATATATGCACGTATGTACATTATATCCGCAATATATGTACCTATGTATATGTATGTGTATATGTGAATTTATATGTGTCCGTGCTCGCATATATTATATGCATTTTTTACATCAACGCTTTTTGACTAATACAAGCATGTATGTTTGTACAGTTGTGTGTGAATACGTGATTTATTGACGCCACTTTTACTGTTAACACATTTGACATATTGATTTCATTTAATAAAATGTCCCTTGAAATACAAAATCAAATATTGTTTGCACACTTTCATTAGCATGCGTGGTTATTAAAATTCTATTAATAGAAAAACCGCATAAAGCGTTTGTAATTAAGCACTTTCAAATGCCACGAATTAAAAATGTTTTAAATTAACTTTTCTCATTAAAAAAGAGCAAATAAATAAATTTTATTAAATTTTTTTAAACTTTGTAAATGTAAGTGTGATATTATTACAGTATTTAAGGTTAAGTTCATTACTAAAGTTGGATTATATGCAAGTACTTGTACATAATAACGGGGTTTTGCAATAAGAGCGCTACAAACGTTTCTTTGGAAAACAGATCTTCTTGGGGAGAAAACCTGTCTCATAAAAAGGTGCAAAATTTCCGGTCGATGTATCAAAAACTGGGAGAGTAGTTCGCGTAATACATTTGATTTTCATATTTTTTTTTTATAAAATATAACTTGAAATTCGTGTATGTGTCGGTTTTTATGTAAAATGCAAAAATGCGTTGCAAAAAGTGGTTAACTTCCAATCGATCACCAATTTTAGTATTATAGTGCCATTCGGCACCGTAGCCCTACTCTTATTATTTGGCACTAACTTTAAAGTAGCATTGTATTACTTCGTACTCATCTATTGATTTTGCGAAATAAATCAAATAAAAATAAAAAATTGATGGCAAAAAGTAATTAACCGTTCCAAGAAATATGCAGGCATCAGCGTAATGACCACAGTCTGCACGTGAAGAAACTGGTTTCTTTTTGAATAAAAGAAAATACCTGCAAAAAAGTTTAATGTGTTATGCGGTACAGATGATTTAGCGCACTGTTGGGCATGAAAATAGGAATCAAAAGCAAAATACGAACTTAACATATTTGTACTCTTCTAAAAATCGACTATTCGAATTAGAAAGCATATTTTGAAGACCTGATGAAAAACTGAATTTGAGTTTATGAGACGGGTTAACAAATTTTTCAACGAAAAGAATCTACATAGAATTTTCGTCCGTTTGCTTTGGTATTCTAATAGCTCTTGAATAACCTACTCTCCTTTATCTTTAAATTGCGTCATTTATGGGGTAAAGTGACTAAATATCATTTTTACAAGCTAAGCCTACAAAACCAGTCTCTTACTACGCATGTCCGTGCGTTACTCATTTATTAAACAAACCCAAAACAGAACACATGCCTATAATTGATCCACTTCTTCGTACTCGCACTTCCTATAAACTAGATTTCTGCGCGTCGTTAAGTTCTCCATTGCTGTCGTAATCTCGGAAAATAAACACGATGAAAAATCAAAAATGTTCCAATCATCTGCTGCCCACTGACACGTGGCCAACTACATATGTATGTACGTATGTACATACATTCCGCTTACGGAACTGTGTTTGAAAAATGTTCAAATCATTCGATACGGTTCGGCTTGACAAGTAATTTGTTGTCGTGCGAAACACATAAAAATCGCAAATCACCATGAACTTGAGTTGATGCGTTTGCTGATGTTATATTTATAACATGTGAGTACTTGCACACACCAACATACATACACACATGTATGCAGCTAAGTATCGGCGCATAAATGTTTCGCCAAGTAACTGTCTGCATGTTCAAAACCCCAAAAATCCATTCAGTTGAAGAGCACTCAGCTTAATAAGTGTTTCTGAGAAGTCATCTGCGTGTGTATGTATGTATCCGTATCTGCGCGCATGGTACTCTGTTGTTATGTGCTTTTAATTGGATTTGTACCGACGTCACTCGTTTATTATTTCTGGCTGATTTCATTGCGTCATTAATCTTAGCCAATTCGAATTTTGACCAAAAACAAACACAAATTCAAAACGGGCGGAATAAGTGTTAGGTATTTCTAAGAAAACGGTATGTGTACTTACATATATTCATATGTATATACTTATTGCGATTTTATACATGATCCATATATTGTTTTTAAGGAATGAAACAATCAGGCTCCCGAAATTTTTAATCGTTTTACTATCAAAATAATTAACTGTCAAACATATGTACACACATATATTAGAACGGGGAAATTGCGAATTCGGAAATGTTGTATAAATCATTCTGAACAACTTATCTTAACAGACCTACTGCGGGTCTTACAGCCAACAATTTTTAAGGTGAAGATTTTTTAAATCTTTAGCTTGTTTTTTGACCGTATTCTTGTATGGACTTTTTGGCTCCGTCGGCGATGGCATGTAGCACAAAGATTATTTAATTTTTTTCAAGAAATTTATTGTTCTTTAAATAAATTTAAATATATTCATAGAATTTTAAAGCAAAATGGCCTTCTTCTAAGCTGTCACACAAGGAAAGCCTTTTAAAAATATTGCCAAATTTCCACTGCGGAAAAAATTATAGAACTGTGCTCTAAAAAAAAAAAGATAAGCACATGTCTAACTGTTTAGATCCGTTCTTAAGCATTTCAAAAAACAATTTTTTTTTAATACAAATAAAATTCTCTGAAGACCGGAACAATTTTCGAATGCTTTGAATTCTTTTTCAATGTTTTGTAATTTTTGAGATATTTCAGACTAATAACAATGGATTTAGGTCCAACTTATCACACATATTTTGAATTAAAAATTTTGAAGATTTTAGCGGAAGTGAAAATAGAGGGATTTGCAGGGAGGATGTGGTTGCTGCTACCAAAATGTTTACGGTTCCTTTGGAACCTTTTTGGTACATGTATCTAAGGCCCACCGATTTCATTACCCTGAAACCTTGAATTTCCACAATGCCATTAGAACACATCATGCAATTAGAGTATGTATTCTAAAGGACATTCTCAGGAAATTTTTTTCTAGAGTTGGTACATCTAACCTCACCACCTGCATGTATTAATTATAAATATATATTTTTTTGTTTCTTCGATGTTTATAATCAGACATTTAAACACACCGATGATCTTGACGGTTTGATGGGAAACATTTTACACCAAAAATTAGTTAAGATTAAGTTCTTCTTAGCCCCTAAAACCTTACTTACCAACATTTTCAATCAGCACAGGATTGCCATATGTTACGGAAAGCTCAAGTATCTGCATGTAATTTGGATCGCTTTGCTTGATTACGCGCAGGTAATTATCCTTTTCCATATTCTTAATCCATTTGTTGGCTTGGACTGGAATAACATAAGATATGGAATAACAGGTGAGATAATAGAAAATAATTGTGTCTTAAACTTAGTTTTCATGTCAGTGTAAATTATGCCGATTGAGAGAGTATAAAAGATTATTTCCTCTTAATTGTTCTAAGATTCCAATTAAGCTATATGAAATGTGGTTAATGTTATCAAAATTTGTAATACCCAAATAAGAAAAAACGTTAACTCAGCTGCAGCGATGCTAAAATATCCTTCACAAATAAAAAAAGTTATTTAGATAAGAATTTTATTCCGATCGTCTAGTTTGTATAGCAGCTATATGGTATAGTGATTCCCTATCGGCGATTCCGACAAATGAGCAGCTTCTTGGGGGGAAACCATTTGAAAAACTGAGGACTAATTCTCGAATAAGCAGACAGAGAAAGAGACTGATGAACATGGCTAAATCGAATTAGTTCGTCGCGCTGATCATTTAGATATATTTACAAGGTCTCCGACATATCCTTTTGGGTTTTACAAATTTCGTGGCAAACTTAATATACCTTTTCATGGTATAGCTAAACCACTGAGTCACTTGTGCCAAAGTCGCCAGATAGTACCATCCACAAAGATCTGGAAGACTTTCGAAGCTTAGAACTCATTAAATCCCTGTAGTCCGGACTATTACTCAGTCGTGATGATAATATTATATATATTGAATTGATACATTTTTCTCCTAGAAATTTCCTTGTAAATACATTTTCTATATGACACCTAAGATCAAAATTTTTTATGGATCATCTATATAAACAAAAATATTACAATAACCCATATTTTTGTAAAAAAGTTAAATCTACAATCATAATCCTAGAAGTGAATTTATCTTGGTTATTTATCACATATTTGGATGTCTGCACAATCGTAGAAACCAATGTTAATCGAATATTCATAAAATCGACATTTCATTCATGCCGTCATAAATGCAGATATTCAAAAAGTTTCCACTTTAAATTCATCAAAACAAAATTTGCAATTACTACCGATAAATACAGAATAATTGCGCATAATCAACACACAAAAATATAAATACTCATAACTACAAACAACATCAATTAGCCGCAGCAAATCAATAGAAATCACCTTGTGGATCTATCATTAGCGGATATCGATTCGAGTTGGCCACAATAATGCCATTCTCCACAGAAAAGTTATCAGCCGGCAGACCGGCTAATGACCAGGCACGTATCTGCATGGGGTTTCCCAGTGTGCTGGCCAGTGAGAACTTCTCCGAACAAGGAATTTTTTTGCCCACACACAGCGCATTCCAATCCTCCAAAATCTGCGCCCGATACTGTAATGAAAAAGCATACATTAGTTTCAAGCACACACATATACAAGCACATAGTAATATTTTGTTAATTTGCAAATGATACTGTTGTGCAAAATATTTTTCAACACAATACAAAGTTTCAATCAGACAGTAATTTATGGATTCGCGGAAATATGAAAGGTTTGAAATGGCGCCAACTTCCATTTGTTTTGTTGTTGCGGGCGGTAATTACAGCGCACTTATCAAATGCATATGAATTCCGCTTTAAATCACCAACTGTCTGCCACATTTCTGTAAAGCTATGCATGTCTATTTGGCGTGTCTATGGTTTGGCTTTATTAATCAGCGCATTTATTTTGGCGTTTTGCAGTTTCATTTGCTATTTTAGTATTTTGATGCCAAAACTATTTTGTCTATTGTTTTATGCCATAAATACTACATGAGATATATATACCTATAGTTACGTGCGGTTAATTAGCAACATATACTATAGCTGTGGGCCAGGGCGAAGTTAATAGAATTGCTTTTGAAAGAAAAGAAGGATAATGGTTTAATGCAACCGGCAGAAGCAACAAAATTTTGATTTTGTAGAAACTGTTTTCATGTAGTATATCATGTGATCAAATTCGATTTGGACTAGTGGACGCAAACCGAATCGATAAAAAAGGTTTTCCTATATTGGTACCTTTTTTTGTTCGTGTGAAGTTTTATCTCTATACATCAATTAGTGGTTGCACGTTGTTTTGGAATCAGAGAGATAGAGGAGGATCGTAAAATCTCTCACGAATCGACTCAACACATTTTGCTTAGACCCGTTCCAAAAGATCTGAGTTTTTGCAAAAACCACTTAGAGTAGAGGTAGACAACTTAGTTAAAAAGGCGTCGAGTATTTGAGACAATGTTGAGACCAAAACGAAAAAAAAAAAAAAATTCGGAGAAGCCCTCCCCTTATAGCAAGAGTTGGCAGGTTAATTTGTTCAGAAGCCTATTTTGACTATTGACCTATTTGTATTAAAATAAGTCAGTCCGGGTGAAATTTGATCAGGAGGTACGTCCAATCACCTTTAAGAATCTAGTAGCTTACTTTAGACTTAGGCCCAGAGTCAAAACAACGGCTTCGGATCAAAATATTTGCTCGAAACTGTAGGCGCACATCAACACATACAGCCACACATTTTATCGTGAATTTTTAGTTAGAAACTAGAGGTATGAAATTATTAAATTTATTGTTTGTTACATGACATATGTAAATAATAAATATGCATCCTGTTTCAACCCATAAGTGCTCACTAGGAATTTCTGTGATGAATATGCAGGAATGGGAGTGCCACAAAATCCCCAAAAAAAAAATCCCCAAACACAAAATCCCCAGCTGAAAAAAAATCCCCAAACACATAATCCCCAAAATCAAAATCCCCAAATTTAAAATCCCCTAACACGAAATCCCCACCTTTTGTTTGAGGCAGTGTCACAAAATCCCCATTTTTTTTTCGGAAATTTAAAGTGGCATGAATGAAACACGCAATAAAACAGAATAGGAGTGAAAAAAAATTTAATATTTTTTAAAACTGGTTTATATCTGAGTGCAGAACCTGAAAATATTGAACATATGGAACAGGAAGTGGTGAAGCGTAATCAATAAGACACTCAATTTCGAATTTTTTGATGATACGTTATTTTGCATTTCAGATGATGATATGTACAAACATATGTATGACTTAAAATACAAATAGTACCGTTACCTTTTCTACAATTATTTTACCATATGCATTTTTTCATATTACATATTTATCACATTACGTGTAATTAATTGTGATTAAAATTACTTAGTTATATTTTTGATTAAATATCGTGTTAAATAATATTTACAGCGTGTAAAATAATAACTGTCGCACTAAAACAACTGTGCATATTTCTTTACAATCACATCACAACATAATTTTTTTTATTTTATTTTTATTAATAATTTTTTCACATTTCATTTAAATAAAAATTTTAAAGAAAATGGAAGTCGTAGTTTCTGTGTCAAATAAAGGAAATAATAAAATATTTTTGGATGGTTTTGATTACCATTTTCATTCCAAAAATGAAAAAAAGAAAGAGTTCCGCTGGTCGTGTGCGCAAAGAAAATCGCTACTGTGTAAAAGTGTTGTTGTGACACAAGAAAATAGTGGCGATCATGTAATACGACGCGCTCCTACTGCCCATAATCATGATCCAAGGGCCCATCAAATATCTGTGGCACAGGCGAACAACAAAGTAAAGAATTTGAGTACATCATCTTCACTGGCGCCTTCCCAAATTATTAGGGAAGCAGTTGTAGATTGCCAACCAGACTGCCGGGTGTACTTACCATCGAAACGAGCCCAAAAAATGAAGATAAGTCGACTTCGAAAGGGTACATATACCAACGAACCAGGAAATGTACAGGAAATTAATATACCGGAGGATTTGAAATACCTGGAGGGTGAATTATTTGTGTTGAGTGATTGGGATTTCGATTTTAAACCTAATTTCAATGTGTTTCACACAGAAAAAGGGAATTCTATACTCAATATTATATCTAAAGTTGAAGTTCACGAGATATTTTATGTTTAATAGTTTCACGAATATTTAATAGGTAAATTAAAGAAAATGCAATACATGTTATATCAATCAGTTTAACATATTTGTACAACATAAATACAAACTTCACAATTTTTCGAATAGCTTATATAAATTAACATAAACATACATATATTTATATACATACATATGTAGACAAATTTTTAGTGATGAAAATAAACAAAAAAGCAATAAATTCAAAAAATTTACATAAATAAACCATGTATGGAAATTCTAATTACATAATGAAATACTGTGTGCTATCGATTTTAAATAAACAAGTTTATCTAACTCTAAACGACGTTTAACAACTTTTTTAATTTTCTTTACACGCTCGACATTCTTTTTGTTTTTTCGCACACCGATCCCTGAGTGTATTTTTTCTATGGTTGATTTAACCTCAATCATTTCTTTTTTTAAATGTTTTATGATTTCATAAACACCACATTTTTCTTCCCTACAATTACTTTAAGCCTACGGTGCCAAGCCTCGATTGAATTTTGAGTACGTGGAAAA
The DNA here is from genome assembly GCA_037783105.1 of Bactrocera zonata. Lineage (NCBI taxonomy): Eukaryota > Metazoa > Arthropoda > Insecta > Diptera > Tephritidae > Bactrocera > Bactrocera zonata. The sequence goes on along the minus strand of JBAWJQ010004182.1, from coordinate 15,327 downwards.
TTATCCTTAAAAGAATCCGAAACGCACCAAAAATTTGGATTATATATCATAGCACCCGCCTTCATATTTTCACTAATGTACTGGTTTTTAAACCAAGCACACAATTTTTTAAAATCTCTGTCTGTCGAGCTACTCTTCAGTTCACTGAAATAATCTGACACACATTCTGGGGGAACAAATGATAAACTTTTCAGCATACGAACAGCTATGCTGAAACTTTCATCATTGCCATATTTTTGAGAGAGCCTTTCTTTCTGAACTCGTCTCCAAATGATCTGGCCAAAGTGAAATAGACACCCTTTATATCGGGCATCAGGAAAATACTCTTTTGCCGCAGACGAGATGGTTCGCTCAAAATCAGTAATAATTCTTTGCGGATTAAGATTAATATTATATGCTAAAGCCAAATTAAATAGTTGATGAAAAAATTCAGTGTACGCCTGCTTGGATTTTTTGCTCATCAGGCAAAAAACTAGAGGCACAAATTGACCATCAATTAGCCCTTGTATGGTGAACAGTTGGCGAAAAACTTTCGGTACAACAAAAAACGTCCCATCCATCACCCAGCAGTGTGACCTCCCCAATTCCTTTAGGGAACTCGTTGTGCCCATAATAATGTTCTTTTCACCATCGAAATCCCAATCACTCAACACAAATAATTCACCCTCCAGGTATTTCAAATCCTCCGGTATATTAATTTCCTGTACATTTCCTGGTTCGTTGGTATATGTACCCTTTCGAAGTCGACTTATCTTCATTTTTTGGGCTCGTTTCGATGGTAAGTACACCCGGCAGTCTGGTTGGCAATCTACAACTGCTTCCCTAATAATTTGGGAAGGCGCCAGTGAAGATGATGTACTCAAATTCTTTACTTTGTTGTTCGCCTGTGCCACAGATATTTGATGGGCCCTTGGATCATGATTATGGGCAGTAGGAGCGCGTCGTATTACATGATCGCCACTATTTTCTTGTGTCACAACAACACTTTTACACAGTAGCGATTTTCTTTGCGCACACGACCAGCGGAACTCTTTCTTTTTTTCATTTTTGGAATGAAAATGGTAATCAAAACCATCCAAAAATATTTTATTATTTCCTTTATTTGACACAGAAACTACGACTTCCATTTTCTTTAAAATTTTTATTTAAATGAAATGTGAAAAAATTATTAATAAAAATAAAATAAAAAAAATTATGTTGTGATGTGATTGTAAAGAAATATGCACAGTTGTTTTAGTGCGACAGTTATTATTTTACACGCTGTAAATATTATTTAACACGATATTTAATCAAAAATATAACTAAGTAATTTTAATCACAATTAATTACACGTAATGTGATAAATATGTAATATGAAAAAATGCATATGGTAAAATAATTGTAGAAAAGGTAACGGTACTATTTGTATTTTAAGTCATACATATGTTTGTACATATCATCATCTGAAATGCAAAATAACGTATCATCAAAAAATTCGAAATTGAGTGTCTTATTGATTACGCTTCACCACTTCCTGTTCCATATGTTCAATATTTTCAGGTTCTGCACTCAGATATAAACCAGTTTTAAAAAATATTAAATTTTTTTTCACTCCTATTCTGTTTTATTGCGTGTTTCATTCATGCCACTTTAAATTTCCGAAAAAAAAATGGGGATTTTGTGACACTGCCTCAAACAAAAGGTGGGGATTTCGTGTTAGGGGATTTTAAATTTGGGGATTTTGATTTTGGGGATTATGTGTTTGGGGATTTTTTTTTTGATAATCAATGGGGGTTTCACATAGTCTTATAAAGTTATAAGTTATAACATTCCGAAAACATAGCGTTCAGAGTTGTATTTGCGTTAACTTATTTTAGTATGCAATCCAACAACAATTTTTTAAACTAGTATAAAAATGTATCATTTCATGATTTCACGAGGCTTTATATATATAATATTATATACAGATATAGAATATTTAGTTTATTGCTTATTTGATAAACCATGTAACAACAAAAATACTTTCAGCACATATTTTAAGACTTTATTTTCAAAGTTACAATTTTCCAACAGGTAATTTATATACATATATATGTGCGTGTGTCTATATAAATTACATCACACATAACAGTTCATTAAGTAAACGCTGCTTTTATAATGCGACTGTCACTTCACGGTTAACCGGCTAACCTGTAAAATCAACATAATTTCTCTATTTTTAGCCTAAACAGTGCAAATATTTCACTAATTAACAAACATTCTTCAGCTGATTGATATATTAAAATATTCTACGCAGATAGTTTAGAAAATAATTAATATATAGTTTGCAGTATGTACATATCTAGGATTGTTGTGAGCACTTTACCAGAAAATTATAATGATTTCCGGTAAATATTTTTGGCAGAGGGAAACAGGGGGCGCTGTGCTGGCAGCGTGGTGTGTAAATAAGATGTATTTGATTAAATTTCTGAGCGTATTTTTATCTATTACATCACGTATTTATTATTAGTGCGGTCCATGGATACAACGATAATCTAACAGTGAGGTTTCAAAAACGAAAAATTGTGCTGGTATTGATTTTTAGTTGATAAGGAGTAATAACTAGTTCTTAGAAGCTGTCTTCGTGTGATTACGTTCAGACAAGGACGCACGATACGAATACGACTTGAGTCGGTAAATTTTCTGCATTTTCGTTCATATCACATTTGTTCATACATAATCTAAAAACGTTTTGTCTGATTTGCCAATTTAGTCCTTATTAATTTTTTTTTAAATAGTTCAATTATATTATATGTACATATTTACATATTATACCCAAAAAATATATAAAACAATTCGAACTTTAGAACATGATTCATTCATTTGAAACCATGCGCTATTGCGACTATGAAAATAAATTCAACATGATCATGGTCCCTTCGTCTTTTCTCAACACCATCTCGCCTCCAAAAAGCGGTTTGGTCGACAAAAGGAGTCCTAATGTGAACATGGTCTTTCACAATTTCATGTCGAATCATTTCATTTTCGAATCATGTCTCTCGTTCGAGTGGTGTAAACTCTTATACGTATTATTCCTTATCTGCTTATTTCCCCTGTTTATACTCCCTTCTTTTTATCATATTTTTTTCGATTCGCGACTTTCGCAATTAGCAATGATAATGCTTTTTGGTATACTTGAAACGAAATTTGTGTTTTCTAATGTTGGTTTTCGGTTTCATTGAAGAAAGAAGATCTAACATAACGATCATGTGGACCAGAGAGTGACTAAAATACTTCAGACTAAATCCCGCCAACAAAGCTAATTGCACTTTCTGAGTGCAATTGATTATATACCCGAATTTTTTATTCCACATATTTTTAATCCTGAGCACTCTTACTCTCATTTCCATGCATACGGAAATGTTTTACGTGCTCTCGCATATAAACAACTCTTTTATACGCTGCGACTATTTTAATCGAATTTCAAAAAATATTCTATAGCTAAAAATAAGCATTTTTCGACGCATCAACATAGTACCATCGACAGCCGTTCTAAAAAAAAAATAATTTTTTTGGGACATGCAAAATCCGCGTCGGCAGTGATTAATTTTGTTGACGGTTAGAGTAGTTGTATATTTTTTGTGTGAGCAACACGCTAGTAGTTGCTACAACAGAAAATATCAAAAACGCGTTAAATGTGTAGCTTAAACGAAGCGTATTAATTGCTAGCCGGCAGCTAGAAACCACGAAAATAACTATAATTTTTATAAATTTTAAAAGCTCAGTTTTTAGCTCTAACATCAGAGATATATGAGTAAGTAAGGTGTGAATTTAAGCATATGACTGCTTATGAAATACATACTGTTAGGACAAGTTTCTTGACTTGAATATGCGAAGAAACCAAGAAGGAATGGTTTTGAAATCACGTTTGATCTCCATTCATAGCTCAATTCGCGATACGATTTCAACATTACACCAAAAACAATTTCTTTAACAGTAACTGGTACTAACTCACCTCAGTTGGAAAGAAACCCAAATAAGCTACTGCGCCACCAGCTAGCAGAACATCGCCGACAATATTGCTTATCGATTTGTGTAAGTTATGCGCCGCTTCCGACCAACGAGTCTTCTCACCGCCCAGTCCGCCAAGTAGCTTCTCCGCGCTGGGTGCAAACAAAAAAAATTAAGATATTTGAAATATAATATTATAACATTACCGATTCAATTTCTTCTCGCAGTTATCGATCTCATCTTCCAGACGCTTCTTTTCGCGTGACTTTTCGGCGAAGAAGTCATTCAATTTCTGCAATTTGTCCAAAATCACCTGCAACTCGGCACGTTTCGCGTTTAATTTCTCCATTTGTGAAGCCAAATCGGCCTCTGCTTCGGCAAGTGCTTGCTGTTTCGGCTGCACGATCTTTGCTACACGATCATACACATCCATGGCGCGCACCCATTTGCAAAGACCTTCACAGGCAGTGGAGGCGCTTTTGATCTTTTCTGGTACAAAGTCGCGATCGGGTATGTATCTGGTTTTGGATACGGTTTAAAGGAAAAGTGAAAGCAAAACGTCTTAAAATATTTGTGAATTTTCTACAAATATGACACGCACTTCTCTCTAATCTTTTTGATATTTGCCGGCGGTATATTGTCTTTGTCGAATGTTTTCAGTGATTCCAGAAACTTCATATCGCCTATCATACGCATTGATGGTCCCCAAAAGTCCTCCACCATGCGGCCGCTGGGATCTGGCTTCCGATCTGGCTTGAAGCCACGCAACACGCACACAGCCTCCAGTGTCAACTTCACTGCGTATGGTGGATTCTTCATCGACTTTACAATGAATATATCAGCCGGCTTGAGTGTGTTTAAAGCCTCCAATGCTGCCTCTAGAGCAGGTATGGCTTCAGCCAGATCACTTTCGCAATCATCTTTGATCGCTTGCGCGGCGGCTGCAGCCTCATTCGCAGCCGCTTCATCAGCACCAACCACTTCCTTCTTTTTCTCCGCCTCGGCTGTTTCACGTTCTATATTCACCATTATGCGTTCGGTCTCCTCGGAGAGCACTTTCAGTTTGGGCTGCAGATCGTAGAGATTCGCCTGCATTTCACCCACCTGACCGGCAGCAAAGTCCAATTTCTCCAGACCGGTGGTGTAGCTATATTTTAAATTGATATGGACTGTATGTATGATTAACGGTATATGCCAGCACATACTTACCGATCGCGCAGTTTGGTGATTTCTTCCAATTTCCGTACGTAGAAACTTTTAAAAGACTTAAGCATCTCCAAATAAGATGAGGGTGTCACATAATTGCGGCGTCCCAACTCCAGATAACAGCTGTAATTTAAGTCAAATTAATGCATGTGCACATTGGTATGTATATCTGCCCGTCTGTCTGTATGTATATTTCGTTTGCTTGTGCTTAATGCGGTTTACTGCTTGTTTGCTTGTCAACTTATCACTTCATTCCGTTTGACAACTTTCGATAAACGTGCACTTACCGTTCGCTCGCTTCGAAGACGGAATTATTGAAATACATGACAATTTGTACCAGCTCCAATTCCAATTCACTGAGCACAATTTCCTCAACATTGTCGCTTTTCTTGTCATCCGATTCTGCGGTATCGAGCGATGCTTGCTCAGCGGCACCGGCCTCAGCCTGCTCCTGTGCCTGACCCAATTTCATTGAACTGATAAAATATTCAGCAACACGCTCCAAGGCGTCAACGGGCCACGGCATGAACCTGCAAATCGTATATTTATTTGCCGCATATACATACACACACACATGCTCATGGATATGGGTATTTATCTACTTTTGGCGTTCTACATGGGTGAGTATGTGGAATCCATTGAAATAGTTGTTCTCACAGCGTGTTCTATTCACTTAAGCATGTACTTATGCGCATATATCCTTCTCAGAAATTACAAATAATCGTATATATATGCAAATAATACAAGCTTTGCTATATTTGGGCAATTTCAGAGACCGCAATTAACAGTGAACTAAATTTAGTCTAATATGGCTAAAGTAATTTAATTTAACAATTAAACGAAAGCGTAAAATGGTCAATTTGAGAATGAAAGGTTTGACATTATAGAATTGACTTTGGACATTTTAAGTGCGTTTCTTAGCTTTTGTGCAAGTGGAAGTGAACGCTTCCCTTTTCGAATTTATTAAATATAAATGTAGAGGTATATTTGATGTGTGACGAAGACTAAATGAGTTGGGAATTTCAATTTGTTGCTGTAAATCTAATGTGAAGACAATTCTGGAAAAACACTATTTTAACTGCTATTAAGAGTAGACGCAGTTTTAAGGAAAAAAACGTCAGAATTTACTGTGATCCCTTCTTGACATGCTTAGTCAAAAGGCATAATGTTTGAAAAATTAAAAAAACAAAAGCTTAGTGTTTGTAAGTGAGGGGATCAGTTCTTGCTCTTATTTTACAAATAATATTGAAAATTCTATTAAGACCTTTGATCCAATATTTCCGTAGGCTAGTAATCGAAATACTCCGATCGTATCATGCTTTCATGGGAGATTCATTGCTGGTCGCTTTTGGCATCCTTAACTCTCAAATTATAACAGAAGCAAATAGGGAGATGTTAAAACTACCATTTAATTGCAGAATCTTGGAGAGCTTTGGCTTAGATCTCTTTTATGTCACTATAGGGGTATTTATTGGATTCTGCAAATATTTGATTATTAAAGATTCGTATGGGAATCTCTTCTATATAATATAAATTCAAAAATATGTCTTTCAAAAAATTGATCTGGTTTATCTGTGGAAGCTGGTACTCGGGTAGAAAGTGTTTTGAAAAGTTCGTTGCATGATAGATTTATACCATAGCATAGTCCCTAGATAAAGCCTTATTTATTTGAAGAATAATTTGATATTGTTTGAAAATTATAATGTCAGTTGAAAAGTTAAATATATTACTACTAGCTATAAATAATATTTCAGTTTCATTATAAGTAAGTATTTGCGACCATTATTTGAACCAGATTGAAAAATTGATTTTTAAACGGTTTCGGTAGTTTTGGAAATATCCAGTAAACGAAGGAGTAATGAGGTTAAAATAAGGGGTTTGTTGCCGAGTACAACAATGTGTATTATAACAAGTAAGGAAGGGCTAAGTTCGGGTGTCGCCGAACATTTTATACTTTCGCATGATAAAGTGATAATCGAGATTTCATTATCCGTCATTTACATATTTTTTTATTTTGCTATAAAATTAATTAGATTAGATCAATTTGTGTACTTTGAGTTTTGAATTGTATTTTCATTTATATGTATGTATTATACAGAGAAGGCATCAATGGAATTCAAAATAGCGTTATATTGGAAGAAGGCGTGGTTGTGAACCGATTGATTTCACCCATATTTCGTACATGTCATCAAGGTGTTAAGGAAATATTATATACCAAATTTCATTGAAATCGTGCGTGCCTGAGATATGGTTTTTGGTCCATAAGTGGGCGACGCCCATTTTCAATTTTTAAAAAAAGCCTGGATGCAGCTTGCTTTTTGCATTTCTTCTGTAAAATTTAGTGTTTTTTGTTAGTCGGTTAACGCACTTTTAGTGATTTTCAACATAACCTTTGTATGGGAGGTGGGCGTGGTTATAATCCGATTTCTTCCATTTTTGAACTGCATATGAAAATGCCTGAAGGAAACGATTCTATAGAGTTTGGCCACGCCCACTTTTCCAAAAAAATTATGTCCAAATATGCCCCTCCCTAATGCGATCCTTTGTGCCAAATTTAACTTTAATATCTTTATTTATGGCTTAGTTATGACACTTTATAGGTTTTCGGTTTTCGCCATTTTGTGGGCGTGGCACTGGGCCGATTTTACCCATCTTCGAACTTAACCTTCTTATGGAGCCAGAAAATACGTGCACAAAGTTTCATCATGATATCTCAATTTTTACTCAAGTTACAGCTTGCACGGACGGACGGACGGACGGACAGACAGACATCCGGATTTCAACTCTACTCGTCACCCTGATCACTTTGGTATATATAACCCCATATCTGACTCTTTTAGTTTTAGGACTTACAAACAACCGTTATGTGAACAAAACTATAATACCCTCCTTAGCAACTTTGTTGCGAGAGTATAAAAAAGAGTTTGTAAGGTATATTTAAATCCGTTTAAGAAACGTTCTAGATAGCTATAACCAATAAGAACCCTGCTTGATATGTATGGCTTTAGACAATGCCTTGAAAAATCTACTTTCAAAATGACCTAAAATTAAATATGGGGAACGAAAAATCAAGTTGAACAAAATTTTCACACAAAAAAAAAAAAAAAAATAATAATAATTTTAAACATATTATCTCCCAAAAGTTGCATTCCATACTGTTAGAATTTTTGTTTCCATACGGAAGTATTTATGTGTATTAGGGAGGGCCATATATTTCATAATTTTTTATTTTTCTTGTTTGTGCGTAAAGTGGAGCTTAACGAACTTACATTTGTATATGAATAAAACAGTATTTGTCACGAATCTCTATTTAATGACCATTAAATGTGGCGGAAAATGTTACATAATCGAGATGATGATTAACTGTTGCCGCGGCTGACATCAGAATCAGAGGACATGAAAACGGAATTTTTGTTCGAAGTCGAAATATATAGAATGAGGTTTTGAAAGAACATCCGTTATTAGACTACAATCATTAACATTCCAACTGTTTTTTGAATTTTGACAGTCTGCGGACATCGAAAATCCGAATGGATTTCTATTTTCTGGCTTAAAACCTGAGCTCTAGCTTGTCAAAATAATTACAAGGTGTTTTCTGGGTTTCTATGCTTTTAAATACTGAAGGGCATTTATGAGGGAAAAGTTGTGGACATATTAACGAACTGAGAAATATTTGAACACGCATCCAAATAATCAGCAAAGACGATTGTACATTGTAACTAATTTATAAGTGTTTCACAAGTAACTCACAAAAAATAAAAAAAATATAAATTATTTTCAAAAACCAACTGAATCAACCTAATGGACTTGCCATATTGCCCGCATATTGCTTGTGCATATCAAATGCATATGGCTGATAAAGCGATTGTGATACAATTTTACTACAAGATTTTTGTGCATATTATCACTAGATCACTTGCTGTTGTTGTGATTGTTCACACTTACCAATCAATCGTGCAGCAGTTTATCAGTGATGGATACATTCTTAAACGCTCCTTGAAGGAATCGCCAATCGGTGAAAATGCCAAAGCTATATGCAATTGCTCACGTATCCTCTCGATAAAGTATGCATACATCTCCGAGGGGAATTTTCAATTTGTCTCGCCTGTGCGTCAGTCAGCCCGCATTCGAGACGGAATTCGCCCAAAGCGCAGAAGGCGGTTCGATTGTTGCCGCAGTTGTAGTATAAAATGCAATCCACCACGAGTGTGCGTGTGTGGTTGGTGGTGTCGTTGTGTGCCGTTGGATGTATTTTATTTGCAGGAAATTATCATCAGCATCGACATCAGTGGCAGTCAGAGTGGCAGCAGCAGCGCCAGTGGCAGCGGCAGTTGCATGTGCGAGCGTTAACCGAGTTCGTAAGTAGGAAGATGCATCATTCAATAATGCAGTCGAAATATGAATTGATTGTGAGCCACTCGAGGAGGTTGCGGCGCGGGGCACCAGAACAGCAGTGCAACATTGCAGTGTGGCAGGCCAGGCGAGGCCGTCGGGGCGGTGCGTGGCATGTAATGCAGTCAGGACGGAAGAAGTGCAAATGAAATTCCCACAGTGGTGTGAAGTGGCAACGGTAATGGCACGGAGAGCAAGCAGCAAGCAGCAACAGCAGCAGGAAGAGTAACAGTTGATTGTTGTTGTAGTCATGAAAATAGTGCAAAGACAGAAATTCAAAATGATGGCAACAGAATTATAAAGCAGGTTAAAGGAAGTAAAATTGAATCGGCCAAGCAAGCAACCAATATTTGTCATTCGATGGTCCGCAAACGACCGACATGGGAGTGGCAACCGGTGCAGGAAGACGGAAATGAATGTGTTACCGGAAATAAAGCAAATATAGTTCATGAAATAACAACTTGTTATTGTACGGTCGGTGCATAAGTAAGTATGGAATACGGTATGTGATCGGCAAGTGCCGTTGTCATTGTCTATGTTGCTGGTGTTGTTGTTACTAACGTAATTGCTGTATTTAGTTCGATTGCCTTGTTGTTAGAGCATTTACCCGACACCGAGGCTTGTTGTGTCGCCTATTATTGCTATATTGCCAAAATAATGAGCTACTTGTGGGCCAATAGCCAATAGACAACATCAGCAGTAACAACAACAACGAGAACATAAAAACAAAGCATTAAGGAAGCTTTTGGAATAAGTACGATGTCAAATTACAATAACTTGAGAAATATGGTAGTATTTAAGAAGCAGTTGAATGACAAAACATCGGATTTTATCAGAGAAATAATTTATGTAAAAACATATTTCAAGGTAAACGTAAATTATTAAAAAATATTTTAAGTTGATTTAACTTTTTTTAAATTAACGTTAGTTATTTACTTAATGATATATGTATTTTAAATGAATTATATATATAAGTGTACTTAGGTATAACCTTAATGTTTCCATGCATTCAATCGGGAACACCCTAGCGTGATAATCTTTTTGTATGACCCCTTTCTCCATGTTGCTTTTACCAACAATTTAGTGCTAATTTTTTTGCACAACTTCTAAACTATCACTTCCTATGTATATAAAGGGTGCGTTTTTAGAGCTTCAAAACTGAGAAAAGATGTTCGAAGAGCTTTATTGCCAATTCTATACTATTTGTGACCGATTTCTTGATATGGTTCAACCAAAAAGTTCGTCACAAAGGAAAAAGTACATGAGGAAATTGTGCTTAACGATTCTTCACACTCCAAATTTGATAATTTTACTTATACATATCTCCATTAAGTCGGAAATACGGACCAAATTTCGAGGATAGTTTTGCTTGAATTAGTAAGCTAATTTGCTTAGAAATTGCATACCTCTAAAATACTACCTTATATTAAAGTTATACATACTTCTAAAGCGCACCATTATTTAAATAAACCACTCGTCAATGGAGCAAATTTCCACTCACCAATTGCTTTGCAACACTCGTCATATTCTCCATAATTGCCGCTTTGTCTTCCAACTGATAGAGATTGGGCAAATCACCAGTGTTAAGTATACCATTAATGTCCTCAATGAAGCCCTCATCGATGGCCTGTAAAATAGTTGAGGAGAAGCTGAGTTATTTACATAAACATTTTATTTATTTACTATATTTTTGCTAGTTATTGTATTTAGCCTTAGTTCGCTAGGTCGATATAAAGTAGAAAATGGAAGAGATAGGTAGGCTAGGAGGATTATTTACGATAGTCCTTATCAAGACTTATAATGAGAACATACACGGAATAGTATTGTATTATTTATGTAGATGTTATTTAAGAAATATATTATACATATATTCCGGGGTTAATTATTTTAAATGAGAATTCGCTAAACTGTTATTATATTTTAAAGCTGTTTGAAGCTTAATCGTATTGTCATCACGATGCTCTAGTACTAAACCGTTAATATTATGTTATGTCCGATTTTTGGTTAATTTCCTGTCATCAGTTATTTGTCAAAAATTGTCCGATGATGACAAATGGTTTTGATTATCTGAAGGGCTGTACCGAGGAGAGCCAAGACAATTTCACATTGACAGAACACTGAAGATGGATGAGTACTTTGTCAACTGGAATCCGGCTGGATTGTTAGGTTTGATGAGTGAGATCTATCCGATGATGCCACTAACAGAAACAAGGTCTTAGAATTACAGGGTTGCAGGAAAAAATTAAATCTCGCTGTAAAACATAAAAAAACGTTGTTTAGAGGTGAGCGATGAGAAGAGCCTTCCATGTAATGTAAATCAAGTTATTTAAGGTGTAGAGAAAATCTCCAAATTAACCGTTTAAAAATGTTTCAGTATAATTAAATAACACGACTTTTTAGTAGAAATATCCAGACACTGTCTTCCGTTGTCCACCTTTACAACACTGGGTTGAGGTTGAAAGATCTTGGCAATCCGAACCAGAAGAGATAGCCGTAACTGATATTAGTTGCTTCCTAAATTTTTTAATTGAGCCTATTGAGCTCCAGGGTCTTTTTGCTCAACATATATGTAGGAGTTTAAGGCATCACGATGTACTAGAGTTCTTGGCGCTCTCTTCTGGAGATCGATAAAGATATGTAGATGTCTGGTAAAGCCTTTCTAAGTTCAATGGGAATTTATCCGTTTTAAATAGATTTGGATTTATACTATTATATCAAAATTGCTAGTAATATCAACATTTCACAAAAGGGATGTTTATTAACTACTCATAACAAGTTGCTGTTGCACCTACCAACCTAAGTATATGAGAAAGCAACATACATATTACACACTTCCACTGCTCTGAGCATAACGCACTCACAGTACAAACCAAATATTTATTCGGAAATTTACATACATTTCCATAATTAAATCATATTCTAATTACACTTTCTACATTAGGCTACTAAAATTATTCCAGGTGTTGATTTTCAATTGAAAGTTCTCGAAATAAATTCTCATTACGGCAGTTGGGCATAAGAAAATCATATAGAATTCAAATTAGCTCCACTTCATGTCTGACAAATTAAAGAAAGCCTACGCAAGATACATACATATGTATGTACATAATTGCTCAGTAGCATACCAACAACAACAACGACAATTTGAATCATACATGCAGCTGTCGACGACGTGGTGTTCTCATGATGAATAGACGATTAGTTGCTGCTGCCGGCAGAACACTTGTTTACATGTGTTTGACAAAAGCGGAAGTGCATTTATTGTGGCAGTTAATTCAATGCACCAACACCCACACATTAATACAGATGCTACGGCCAAAATTATGATGTATTTATATCGTTGTTGCACAAACAGAGAATGGCGCGCGACCATACAAGGAGAATCTCAGGGTTCCTACATCCATGTGCATGTAAATGTGTCTGTGCGCACAACTTTGCTTGTGTTGAATGCATTTGCATAATCTTCTCAAACTCACTACCTTTTTGGATAAATGCTTATGCCTTTGATACAGGCAACTTATACTTGTTACTAGTATGGGTACATACTTTAGCCAGTGTTACTCGATTATGAATTATGGAATGAAGTTCATAAATGAAGAATATGTCACCTCTGTCGTGATCTAATCTGGGTCGACACTAAATATACTCCTTTGGGAATTAATGTTCAATCATACCAAGTAGTGTATAATAAATGAGATAAATAGCATAGGAAGACTACAAAAAAGTTGACTTTAAGATTTAGTTTTGATCTTTGGATTGAATTCAGCGACAAAGTGATAAAATTCATTCTAGCTTGAACTTAAGGTCTTCATTGCTTTGGTGATGTACGATTCGTTTTCTGGAAACTAAATTCCTTAATTTGAAGAAGCTGGTGTACTATTGACTATTACTGAAACTGTGTACCATGTTCAGCTAAAAATGTGATTGGTTTTGAGGTTACGAAGAATAAACAACGACTTGTGTTCTTATATTGAGTACAAATACATTTTACTCTTTCTAAATATTTAGTCACCAATGGTTCAGCGAGTCCGAAATAAGACCTCATTCTACCCCATCATAGGGTTTCGAAATCATGCGAGTCCTTAGTAAGTATTTGTAAGTGATATATATTTAGTACTCAAAACAAATTTTAGACCTTTTGAGATTCGATGACTAACTACACATATGCAGAGCTCCAGTCGTTACCCGCATTATTGCTTATCACAATAATATTTCCTGCTGAAACTTAACCTAACATATTAATAAATGTCCAGACAATTTGTAGGAGCTGATGTAAACATATAAAACATATATAACTGTATATCCATATTTCGACAATAAATTTGTAGTGTATTGTTCGTAGTTTTGTCATACAATTTAATTGATTTTGTTCTAACATTTGTTACCAATGTCTACACATTCTGCCACAGTATCGGCAACAATTTCGAATTGTTACTCTGGACCCAGATAAACCTATACACGTACATATATGCCGGTATGCAAATTGATATTCGAATAAATATACATATAAATATAAAGCATGGCAGTGTACGATTAATGCATTCATAGTTGCTCCACTGTTGTTTGTGTGAATTGTGGGCGTGTAAATTGCTTATGATCCTTGCTGCCATGCCGGCAAAATTCTCCCATCAGTCGTCGAATGTCATGCGAAACAATAAATGTTGCTATTCTCTTGGTCTACTTGGATGTATGTATAACAGACCCGTGAGAAATTTATAGAATTATAATTAATGTAATTAAATTCCAGAGAATATTGCAGAAAACTGAAATCTCATAACTGCTAGTGGGTCAATCCTTGAGTCTTGCAAAAAAAAATATGTTGAATGTACATTTTAAAGCATAAATTACTGATTTCACCACAGTATAGTCAGACATCCACCATACTACAATGGGTAGTCATAACTTTATTTATAAAATTTCAGTTTTGCAGTAAAAGTTCAAGTTACATCTCCGATAATATTTCCAATTTCCTACAGAGTCTGCATACCATCATGAGTCCCTTGCGTGTCTATGTATTACTTTGAATGCACCTATGGAAACTATATCGACGTCAGTCAGCCACCGGTTTGTGTGACCATGTCGTCGTCAATGGTATTACAAGTAAGTATGTAATATCTACAATCTGTTGGCTATTTGTATGGTGAAACACAGTGTAAAATTAATATTTATTGTTAGTTGAATTGTTGCTTGGTCACTGGCGTGCTGACTCCCTCCACAACCGCTTGCCTTGGCACTTTGTCTTGCACTACATTGCCTAATGCGACTATTTATGCACTTTGCCTCATTGTAATTTGATTTGGTATTATGGCCAAGAGCACATTGTTCGAGCAGATAAGGCAATACAGTAAATGTATGTATGCAAGTACTAATGAAGTTGCGGTACCCAGCTGTTTACATGGAGCGAAGGTGTATGGAATGTGTTCACTGCACTTACTTTCCCTGGGTATACTTACTTGCAACTTGCAACCTGGAATTACGTATCCCTTTGGTGTTAGCGCGTAATTTAAAGAAGTGTATTTAAAAGGGTAAAATTCAAGCACTATTGTATTTTCTTTTTTCGGGGTTTCAATTATATATATACATATGTATGTATAAATGTAGGTGTTTACATAGATTTCGATGTTTTATTAATATGGAGGAACAATATATGTGTAATGGTATTGTATTTTTTTCTGTAACTTCACTGCTCCGGCTGCCGATGCACAATCACACGACCGAACGGATCTTTCAAAATTCCGACCACTACCTCGATGAAAAGGA